>CM065703.1:19642698-19645198 GCA_017654935.2 Phymorhynchus buccinoides
ATATAATAAAGTAGATATACATGTATTGCTCGAAGGATCCAGTGTTGGTGAATCATCTTTTGGAAGCCAGTTTGTTAAATCGTCTATAAACATATTGAATAATGTTGGACTTAGTGAGTTCCCTTGCAGAATTCCTCTTCGCATATAGACTGAATGACAAATTCCATTTTTTCCAGCTGAGTAGATTTGTGTATTTGTGTGCATGTTTTTAACCAAATGAAACCATTTACCGTTGATACCAAATCTTTGTAATTTTATTAATAGTCCTTCGTGTGAAATGTTATCAAACGCTTTCTGAAAGTCAACAAAGCATGCATACAATCTGCCATTACGCGATTTCATTGTGTGGTCTACAATACTTTTTAAAATAAAGATATTATCCGTAGTTCTATGGCCTTTTCTAAAACCTGCTTGTTCCTTAGATAACAAATTGTTTGATTCTAAGTACATGTTTATTCGAGCGTTTAGTATTTGACATAAAACATTGCCTAATGAACAATTAAGTGTGATTCCTCTGTAATTGCTGGGGTTTGTTTTGTCTCCCCCTTTATGTATAGGAACTGAAAGGCCTTTTTTCCACAAATCTGGATATTGGCCAGTTTTTAAAATAAAATAAAATATGTTTTTCACGAGCAAAGCAGTCAGACACATTGATAAAGATAAAGATAATATTGTTGGTAATAATTCTGAAATCCCAGCTTTCAGAAATTCATTCCTTATTCCATCTATTCCGGATGACTTGTTCTTTTTTAATTTCTTGATAGCTTTTATAATTTCTATATCAGATATCTCATAATCCACATTAGCGTCATTCAGAGCCGCTTTTTTGCCTTCATTTTCTGTATTTGCATCTGTTACTACATCTTCTTTGTTCTCTATATCAACTTCTTTTCCTATTAGTTTTTCAAGATGGGTCATCCCTTTTTTAATAGGTAGTGGTTGTGTCTGCTCTTGAGTCTCCATGGATTGTAATTCTTTCAAGGTTTTCCAAACAGCGTTTGGATTTTCATTCAAGTTTTTGTTCAATAAAGTTAATAACCTGGCTTTGTAAATTCTCTTCTTTTTCTTAATCATTTTGTTATATGTTTTCCTAGCAAGGGAATATTTTTGGTTAAGTGTTTTGTTGAATGGGTTTCTGTTTAATGCATTTAGTAGAGATTTTGTTTCTCGACGTTGTGATTCACATTCCTTGTCAAACCATTTCTTATTCTTTCTTTTCCTTTTCTTCCATGTCCTTTTTATTTTGTATGTAATACTTTGTTTACCAGCGTCATGTAGCATTTGTGTGAACTCGTGAACTACATTATTCACAGTCTTCGTGGACTCAAGCTTCTTGTCATCTAATATCATAATATTGTTGATAGAAGTTAAACGCTTTTTCATTTCTGAAGATGTTAGTGCTCTTTGAAGTTTTATAGCAGATTTTTCATCCCAAAAGAAAATAATATTTTCATCCTTCATGCCATGAGATTCCATTTCTACATGTGTTTTGTTGGTTAGTTGGTAGTCAGTCACGTTTGGGAAAATTTGATTAATTCTTATCGATACTGGGCAGTGGTCTGAGTATACTGTAAGATCATGAACTTTCATGTCCATTATGTCTTTCAGTAAATTTTGGGAACATAAGAAATAGTCAACTACACTACATCCTTTTGGTGTGAAGCAAGTATATCGTCCTTGTAGATCACCTAGTATTCTCCCATTTAGAATACACATGTTACAGTCAATGCACAGGGATGAAAGTTTTCTCCCGTGTTTATAAACGTATTTATCCATTGAGCATCTATCGGTTATATTACTGAAAGGATAATCTTCGGGGAAAGAATATATATTACTTTCCCTTTCCATTGTAATGTAATCAGGAATTGTCCCCGATCTCGCGTTAAAGTCCCCACATAAAATTACTTGTTCATTGCTATATGAAAATTTTACAAGATCAGTTTCGATATTGTCCCATATTTTATTTGTGTGATCTTTTCCGAAAGACGAATTTTCTGGAGGTATATATACACTGCCTATATAGATAGTTCTACCTTTTATCTTCATTTTCAACCAAACTATGTCACTATTATTCTGAGGTAATATAGTAACAAATTCTCGTAAGTGTTGTTTAATAAAAATTGAAATGCCTCCTGAAGCCTTCTGAGCCTTCGCTCTTTTGGGACGACAGTAATGTATACCAGGAGCAAAATTTGGAAACTGTAATTTGCAGCAAGAGTCTTTATCCAAGTGCGTTTCTTGTATAAATATGATATCATATTTTGATATTATTTCAATAACATAATTCTCTTCAAATTTATTGATTTTTTCGCCATTAATTGTTTCCTTAAATCCTTTTAAATTCCATGACAGAATTCTTATATCATTAAGTCTCAGGTGTCTATTCATTTTGATGTGTTGTAAGATCAAATTCCATGACAGAATTCTTATATCATTAAGTCTCAGGTGTCTATTCATTTTGATGTGTTGTAAGATCAAGTTTTTTGTTTTTACATTTTCA
>CM065703.1:19650198-19667698 GCA_017654935.2 Phymorhynchus buccinoides
ATGAAACGTATACAAATACAATTAAGACAATAAAAGATATATATTTCAAATGCCTCAAATGGTCCTTTGGCCCAGAGGGCGTTAACTCTCTATTTTTCTCTCTCTCTAAAACATATATACTTGTAACACTTGACACATCATTTTATATATTATACACATTTAAGAATGGCAATATTCTATTTGGGGTGAAGGGCGAGAGGGTTGTTTGGAACTATTGACATCATTGTTGGCATATATTTTCTTCTTCTTCTTCTTCTTCTTCTGCGTTCCCAGGCCATATGGACATAATGGGTAAGGTACGCATGTGTCCGGTTTTCAGTTTACACTGGTCTCCCCGCTGCATACAGCCGACACATTCTGATTTCGGAGGAACTCAAAGAAAACAAATTATTTGGAAGATCGCTTTGAAAAAAGGCAGGAGAATGGGCCAACAAGGCCGGGTTCACATTAGGTGCTGAAAACGGAAAACCCTGAAATATGTTGAAGAAAGAAGGATAAAAGTTTGCACATATAGGGGAAATTTGGACACGTGCGCAAATCTTTTCTCTTCTTTGTTTCACTTATTTATGGATCGCGCACGGGTTTCCGCATTGAATGTCCGCTTATGTGCGTACACGGCCAAAGTCAGAAAGATAGTAGATGACAGAAAGCAAAGGGAAAAGGCAGAGTAAAAAAGAGTGGCAGATTAGAGGAAGTTGCAAGCACAGATACTTCAAGAAGGTGGGGGAACTATTTGTACGAAATATCCCCCCCCCCCCCCGGTATCCCCATGGGGAGAGCCTCGTGGAGGCGGCGGGGTCGTCCAGCTCCCCGTATGGAGGCACGAGGCATCCACCCACAGCCCCAGTTGGCATATAAAGTAGGACGTATTTGAAGAGCCACGTTCATTCTTATTACTATAAACTTTCAAAATTCGGGACTTTACTGGTGTTGCACTGCCTCCGGGCATTGCATCCAGTATCGTTCCCACCATCTTTGTATTTACAAATGTCCCATATGTGTCTGTTCCAGACCGAGAGGACGTAAAACACAATTTTTCGTTCGAGCCAGGCATAGGGTCCCGCCTCGCTAGACTCTACCCAAGTCTGAAGGTCATAGTCCTCCACAAATGACTCAGCGCTATCATACTATTCTGTCACCAGAGAGAAAATGGAGTTTTACGTCCTCTTGGTCTGAATCAGACACATATGGGACATTTGTAAATACAAATATGGTTGGAACAATACTGGAGGCAATGCCCGGAGGCAGTACGAAACCAGTAAATTCCCGATTTTGTTTTATTAATACAGATAGCTGTAGCGGTGACCACGCCTCGGTTAAACCTCATCGGCTATGGCACCGCCACAAGTAATCGTAGTATACTTCTTATATTCTGTCACCAGCTGCAGAGAGTCCTTTATATACTGGTCTCCAAAAGTTAAGGGCCGGCTTCTGTTTTCAGTAGCTTGATATCTATTTATTGTACACTAAGACAACAATGAAGAAAATGGCAAAACTTAGGCTACTCAATAACTTTCCTTCCTGTTGCACGTGCCTGAACCAGTTTTGCAGACACTGCAGTACAGCAACAGCGTTTTCAGGTACGCTTAAAATGTGGCAAATTCAAGAGAATTTTGACGAAAGTTTGGTCTCTTTTCGCTGAAGAATCAGGGCTGATGCAGGTGTCTTGCCTATTGCACGTGCAAGGCATGACTGTAGTGAACACTGCTGAGCAGAAATTAGACACGAATGTGTATTTAAGGGCGGCAACCAGAGCTCTCAATAAGCATGCCTCCAAGACAGAAGAGAGAAGATATATAGTTCAGGTTAATGATTTTTGTTAAAAAGCCACAAAACACCAATGCTTTCAAGCTTCCGAGATTTTTTATTATCTCTTCGTCAGGAAAATGAGTTTTAAAACTGACATGAGATAAAAAGGTACAGCTAAGAAGTTTATAAAACGTTTCTGTGTCCAATGTCTGTATTTGTGAACCTCAGAAACAAAACCAGTTAACGTTATCTTTATGTATTTTTGTACTGATTTACTTTTTCTCCCAATGGGGGAGGGACAGTGCCTTATGCAAAGACAGCTGTTTCGATCTGTGAAGATCTCATCAGTTTGCATGATCGGCCTGCAATTTGACTGATGAGATGATGAAAATGATGTTTTACGTCCTCTCGGTCATAGACACATATGGGACATTTGTAAATACAAAGATGGTGGGAACAATGCTGGCTGCAATGCCCGGAGGCAGTGCAACACCAGTAAAGTCCCGAGTTTTTAACAATATAGATAGGTGTAGTGGTAACCACGCCTCTGTTAAACCTCATTGGCTATGGTACCGCCACATTAAATATTCTAAATGTTTTTGCAATTTGACTGGGGCATTTGTAAATATAAAGATGGTGGGAACAATACTGGGGGCAATACCCAGAGGCAGTGCTTAACCAGTAAAGTCCGGATCTTTTTTCTTAATACAGATATGTGTAGCAGTAACCACGCCTCGGATAAACCTCATCGGCTATGGTACTGCCACAATTGTGGGGCAATTTGACTGAAGAATGAATGAAAAATGGAGTTTTACGTCCTCTCGGTCATAGACTCATAATTATGGGACATTTGTAAATACAAAGATGGTGTGAACATTACTGGGGACAATGCCCAGAGGCAGTGCCACACCAGTAAAGTTCCGATTTTAAAAAAATACAGATATGTGTAGCGGTAACCACGCCTCGGTAAAACCTCATCAGCTTTTTATTATCTCTTCGTCAGGAAGTATATATTTTATTTTTCATGGGCAATTTGACTGGCTTTAATTATTCTTTACGTCCTCTCGGCCGAAGCCATATGGGACATTACGTTTTATTTTTAGATATTGGAAGAAAGGGGGAGGGGAAGAAAAAAAGAAGTTTCAATTTACTTTAGATTTTTATTTTACTGTCTATAAATGTTTTTTTCTTGAATAAAGTTCAAGGTGTTTCTTTTTATGAGCCATGGCTCGTACGAGACTAGTCTGTCTTATACAACTCTGCTTTTAGATAAAATGATTGATTAAAATAAAACTTTTTAGCTGCACCCCGCCTGGCGAGAGCCTAATGATTAAAATGTCAGGATCACTTTGATTTTAAAAGAACAAGTTTTTTAATGAAATTTTTTTAAATTCCAATAGAGGTCAAACGAGGATATTTACATATTTTTGTTTTTATTGAACTTTATTTATGAAAATTCTCGTTTTTAAAAGGTTTCCACTAAAAGTGGAAAACTATTTGTACAAGGTTAAAAGAAAATACATCAATTGTTTTTATAAAAATGAGAAAATATTAAGAGATGGGAGAAACTAGGGTCCCTAGATAGATCAAAAAATTATATACAAACTAATTACCACCACAGACTCTAAAAGGCACTGACATATTTTGGCCGAGTCTGGGCAGAAAAAGTTATACTCTATGGACCCTATGTTTCAAATTATTATTCAAAGTTAAATCTTTATTAAAAACGTAATTTGTTGTTAAAATATCTTTAAAATCTATCAATTTTAAAACTAGTGATTCCAGACGGGGATAGTTAACGATTCCTACTTGTTTAGGTCGGGGGGAGGGAGGTAGAGGGACCCCTCCTCCCCGGCCAAAACAGTGGTAGGGCGTCGTTATATGGATCCAGCACTAAGTGCGGGGGGACCCATTGGGATAACCCTGACCGTAATTTAACGTTCGCGACTACGAGAGCACCCCCCCGGAGGTCGCGCCGCGCACCCATCTACTGGGGGGAGGGGAGTAAAATGAACTCGGTCTCAAAAGAGTCCTACCGGCACTGTGCCATACATGCTGACAGTTAAAAAGGGAGAAAATCGTTTTTGGGGTTGGGAGTGGAGTGTAGATAGGTGCGCGGCCCGCTGTCCGGAGGGACCCTATCCCCGTCATTAAAATAGCTTGTTTAAATGTTTACGGTTAATCTTATTTTGTTTTAATATCTCGTGATCAAAAATATTGACCAACAGAGGTTTGGACTAAGGCTTCGGCCAGCCAGACGAAAGGGGCCCACCCCTCTATAGTATGTCTTTGTATTATTAGTTTAGAAAATGTTATGTTGTGTATTTTTAGTTTTTTAATTAACGATTCAAGTTCTTTTATGATAGTGGTACACAGATCGAATAAGTGTTCCACATTGAGGGTTTTACCACATTCACATTTAATTTTTATGTGTGTACATGGATTAGCTCCTGTTCTAATCCTAAAAATTAGAGATTGAAGAGATGGTTGAATAGGCAAGATTAAACCGCCTTTTACTATTGTATGGTCCCAAGAGTGGGCTTTGGCATAAGTTTCTAGCTCTCTGCTCCACTCTTGGAATGCTGCCACTTTTAATTTGCTCTTTGATTCTTTTATTGATAGTTTTATATTAGTTAAGGTACCTAGCCTTCCCTCTGCGGCGTTCTTGGCCGCCCTATCGGCTCGATCATTACCCAATATGCCGCAGTGGGAAGGTATCCAAGTAATTATTAGGGAGGTTCCTTTAAGTATTATTTGATGTGTTAGTATTCTTATTTCATTTATTATTTCCAATCTATTCTTTGTTTCTCCCTGAAGGGCCTGAATGGAGGATAGTGAGTCAGTATAAATGACTACGTTTATTGGCGGATTAGTTAAGTTATTTAAATAGGAACAAACTTCGAGTATTGCCCAAAGTTCGGCGCTAAAAATGGAAAGGTAGTCATTTAGTTGGAAACGTTTTGTTATTTCTAATGTAGGAATCGTGAAAGTACATCCTACTTTATGGTCGATCTTTGAACCGTCTGTGAAAATTTGTAGAAAAAATTTTGCTGCTTCAATTTTTTCTTTTGCTGCTATGCTTATTAGGTTAACTTCTTCTTTTGAAAACATATTATTTAAAGTTGTATCGTATTGAATTTCTTCTCTCTCCCACGGGGGGAAGCACGCCGAGAAGTGAGGGGAAACATCTTGTAGTTCCAGTCCGGCTTCTTTAAATAAATTTGCAGTATAATGAATTATATTTGTATTCCTTTCGCTTGCCGTAGGATCTCTTTTCTTTTTAATCTCGTAATCCAAAAAGGGATCTATCATATTCATTCTAAATTCTTTGTATGACTCCGTTTTGGCTGCGTACCATCGTACTAAAAAGTTGGCGCAGTTTACTTTCATCAAATTCTGCAGTGGTAACCACCCGATGTCCCTGTACACTAGTTTATTTACTGCGCACACAGGGACACCGAGGGCCACCTTTAGTGCCCGAGTTTCTATGACTTGTAACTTCTCAAACTGACTTTTGGTCAAAGCGTGAAAGGCCTCCATTCCATAAGTCAAACGGCTGCGCACCAGGGCCCTAACCAGATTAACGAGGAATTTCGGGTCTTTGGCCCATCTTTCTTTAGAGACCACTTTTATAAAGTTTAAAGCTTGTGTAGCCTTTTTTGCTGTATGTGTAATATGTGGTGACCAATTTAACGTTGGAGTAAGAATAACACCCAAAACTTTTACCTTTGTGCACTGTTTTTTTACAGTACCTAAAATATCAATTGTAAAGTCAGTTTTCGTTCTTTTATTAGAGAAAACCATGAATTCACATTTGTCTTGTGAGAGCGAAAAGCCGTTATCCCGAAGGTACATTGCTATTGCTGTTATGTGAGTTTGATGATCTTTAAGCATTGTTGAGTGTTTGTTTGTGTTTGGGGATGACCATATAGCGATGTCATCTGCATACATGGAGATTTTAGATTTTCCCAATGATATCGTCTGAATGTCGTATAGCATGATGTTAAATAGAGTCGGTGCTATCATGCTACCTTGTGGGACGCCCATGTCTAAAGTGTGAACTTCAGACAGGGATTGTCCCACATTTACTCTCATTTTTCTGTTTTCTAAAAAGGTTTTGATAAAATTAAAAGTGTTGCCCACTATACCGAGCCTGCTAAGTTTTTGGAGTAACCTCCCATGCCAAACTGAGTCATACGCTCCCTTGATATCAAAGAATGTAGACAAAATTATTCTTCTACGATTAAAGGCTTTTTTGACATGGGAGGTCAATTTAACTACTTGCTCCATGCAGGATCGGTGTTTTCGGAAACCTGCCTGGAACGGGGGCAAAATATTATTTTTTTGTAAAAAGTAATCCAATCGTGTTCTCACGATTCTTTCATAAACTTTACCCAGATGAGGGGTGAGGGAGATGGGCCGGTAACTTGTGGGATCCCTCCTCGGTTTTCCGGCTTTAGGGATCCCTATTACATGGGCCTCTTTCCAAGCTTGTGGAATTTCCCCCCTCTCCCAACATCTGGAGTAGAATCCATGTAAAATTTGTAAATATGTTGGGGGTAACTGTTTTATTATTTTATAGGAGATGATATCGCCTCCTGTTGCTTTATTAACCTTTTTGATACTCCGTAGGGCTCTAGCAAGCTCGGTATATGTAAGTGGGGAATTTATAGGATGAGAATTATCTGTAGATTTATTAAAAGTTGGAATACTATTCCTTCTAACTTGTTCTTGTTGTGGCAAGGCTGTCGTTTGACTAGCCTTACTAAAAGTTTCAGCTAGTACATTAGCTGTTTCAAGGTTGGTTTTAGTTGACTTTTTATTCACTATTAACCTAGTCTTTCCAGAGCATCCGCTCAATTTTAGTTTTCTTAGCCTCTTCCAGGCTTTCTTTAGGTCTTTAAAATCAACCAACTTTTCTTTGACATAATACTCTAGTTTAGATTTAGCTACAATTTTTTTTACTGTGTTTTTCTTTCGTTTTCTTATCATCAAAATTTTCTACAGTAGGAAATTTGTTGAATTTATTGCTTGCCGTATGTTTTTCTTTCACTATTTCTGCGCAATCCTCGTTCCACCAGGGGTTATTTCTGGTTTGATTGATCTTTACTGAGGATTGCGACGTCATAGGGATGGCAAGTATACTGGTTTTTAAAATTTGGGAATGAATATTTGTGTAGTATGTTTCTGTATTCTGGTGTTCCACTTCCTCTAATGTATGTTTTTCTAGAGCTGATTTGAAAACTTCCCAATTAGCCTTATCATAGATAAAAATTTTCGGGGGTAACTCTTCCGAATCGTCTATGGATGTTTCAATCTCTATCGAAATGGGCTTGTGGTCTGAACCCAGGGGATCAATGAGAGGGCACCAATCAGTCTTGGTGTATAGCTGTGGGCTTATCAAAGTCAAGTCCACTGCAGTTGCCTTATTATTGTGTTTGTCAGGATACCTAGTATTTGTACCGTCATTCAGTAAAATTAAGTTAGATTCGATTATTTCATTCATTAGTTTTTGGTCTTCGTTTCTCGTGCAGTCATGCTCCCAGGTCGCGTGATGAGCATTGAAGTCTCCTAACACCACCCAGGAGCAGGAGAGGGACAAAGAGCTAAGCCAGTTAGTAGTAGGTGTCTTTCTATAGCCTTTTGGATAATACATGTTCAAAATATGTAAAGGATGGTCATTTACGTTAATTTTTATTGTATTGGAATACTGAATTGTATCAATGTTTGGGATAGGTGAGGTAATTTTGTTGTAACTTACATTCGTTCTTACGTACGTTGCAGTTTTTATTTTACCTAGTAAGTTACTGATTGATTGAGGGTAGCAGAAACCATCTATCCTAGGCATGTTTACAGCAGTACAATTTAATGACTGGAGACAAAGAATGTGATATTTAGTTGGATTTGTTGCTAAAAAATTAATCAAGTAGTCAGTGTTGGAGGAAGCTGCTCTGCAGTTCCACTGGAGAATATTAACCGAAGAAGAAGACAGGAGGGTTTGAGTGGATTTTAATTGAACTGTTTCTATCAAGAAACTTACAGAACTTTATGAGACACATATCTGTATCGCTGTCTGGAAACCTCAGTTGGTTCACAAACCAACTGGGCCAAGAGATACAGATTACTGCCTTGTGAGGTGGGAATAGGGGACTGATCGCCTGGTGGGAGGAGGGCCACAAACCGTCAAGAAGCAATTTAGGTTTGTTACCGGTTCTGGCTTTTGCTAGGGAGATCAGAACCTTAGTTATGAACTCCTCTCCTGGAGGTTTGTTAGTTAATTGTTGTTCCATTTGCTGTAACTGATTTAGATCGATAGGTGTGGCTGAAGTGCTAGCCTCCTGTGACGGACCCAGATCCAGTCTTTTAGTCATTTTGTCTTGGTAGTCAGTCATGAGTTTGTCCATGTGTTTAGTCATACACGTCATCATTGTCTCCGTTTGTTTCTGTATCTGGTCCGCCACAAGTGCTTCAATGGTTTTATCTGATGCGTTTTTGTTTTGTTGGATTAAGAGAGTAGCTTTTGCTTTTAAAAGTTTATTTTTATTACTGTTCAGTCTAGTTCTTTTTGAGTATATCCTCTTCCTTTTGACTGTGTTTTTGACAGGGACTGCGATGTCCGGGCTATCGAGGGGGGTCTGAACTGGATCCCCCACGGTTTCCCGGCTCACTACGCCCTTCACTATGTCTGCATAGCCATCTGCCTGTGTTTTCCCAGGAGGGCCTCTCTCCTCAGTTCTCCATGCCCCATCTGGTGGCAAGTGAGGGGGTGGCCTTCTTTGTTCTTTGAGAGTTTTTTCTTCTGATAGGGCAACTTTGGCCCTCTTAATGGCCTCCGAATAAGGCAAGAAGATCTCTGCTCTGATTCTATTGGCTCTTAGTCGCAATTGGTATTGGGGGCAACCCTGGTACGCAGCCGAATGATCTCCCATACAATTGATGCATTTAAGAGTTTGGGTCTTACAATCTTTAATATTGTGTCCAGGCTGGGCACATCTCACACAGATTTCCTTTTTTGATCTGCATTGATCTTGGCTGTGTCCCAGCCTGGAACACTTTCTGCATTTTCGGACTGGTGACACGTATGGGTGTACCTTGAACTCCTCCGCATTCAATTTGACAAGGGACAGGAGGGTAGGCCTGTCAAAGACAATTCTGACAGCCCTAGAGTCACTCATGTCCTTGTTTTTCAGCCTGGTTACCTGCTTGGCACCTGGTATTAATCTTTTGATCTCGTCACAATTCTCTTCGTGAGGGATAGCTTTAATCACCCCCTCAGTTGTGGCTGTTGGGATTGAGCACTTGATGTTAATCTGTGAAATTGTTTTCATCCCAGCCAGAGTACGTTGTTGTTTTTCAGAACGACACCCAATCAAATATCTATTATTCGACAGGGGTCTCTGACTGAGGATGGGCCCTATGGTCTGGCACCACATATTGTAGCTGGTGGTGGGTCCGAGGGACCTGAGCGTGGCAGAGCCAGTACCCAGGTCCTCCAGAACCACTGGAAACTTTAAGAAAACTGGTGGAGGTTGGTCTCCCTGTCTAATTGGCCTAAAACTTGTGTTTTTCTTAGTTCTGTTCTCTGTCTCAGAGGCTGTCTTGGAACCAAGTTCCCCGGCAGCCTCCGAGCCAGTCTCAGTTTGACAGGGCCATTGGCCCTCCTTTTCTTCCTCTATTTCGATTATCTCTGGTTCCTCAATCTGGGCCTCCTGATTTTGGGGCTGAGAGGGGGGTGGATTGTCATCCATGTCTTTTAGCTCTTCCCTTATTTTATTTTCGTTAGGGAGTAGATCGTTAGATTTCTCTGAATTGGAATCCGAGTCCGAATGTCTTTGGTTCCTGGATCTTTTCCGATTTTGTACCAACGTAAAGTCGGTTTCAACAGTTGTCTCTTTTCCTGATGGAGTGGGAAAGACTGAATCATTTAGAGGGTCATTAGCCTCTGGTGACTGTGGTGAGTCGTCCATGATGGTGGATTCAGAATCTGATTCACTGATTTGCGTTTGATCTTCCTTTTCAGGATTTGCCAAAAATGATAGGGTCCTCTGGGACGTTGTCCCAGGATTTTTTTGCCCACTTCTTTTTGGAGGCCCAGACGAGCTCATGGTTTGTACGAATGCACAATCTACAATTTAACTTACAACCAGACACAATTTCAGGCACGTAGCCTGATCTTATGAACTAGTTATGTAATTTAGTAAGATTAAAGAACAAAATCCAAAGTTACAGTTATCAAATTTTCAAAACACTTCTCTAAGTGTTGCCCCCACCCACAAGCGGTCGGGAAAGGACAACACAGCCTATCTTTTCGTTATTCCCAGCGACCAATCAGATCGCTGGGTTTTTTTGACAGTGGATTAACCACCTATACTGTTATTTTAGCTTTTCTAAAAAAAGAGAGCAAATTTACATCATTTTTAGGTGGAAACTACAATGTTTTATGAAACGAACCAATCGGAACTTTTCGTTAATGAAGGCGACCAATCAGGGTCGAGCTATCCTAACATCGAGTGTCACAGTGTAGTTCGTGACACCCACTATAAAAGGTTTAACTCTATAAGGTTCTGGTTTGCAACTTACAATTTTACTTAGCTCCTTCCATGTTTCCACGGAAGAACTCACTACTCAATTTTTAATTTATACAAAAAATATTGTTTTTATTAAATGAATAGATGCTATTTAAGCACTTAGATTTTCAAAATTCTTATTTATTATGTTTGGTTGTTATGGATTTAGAATCCTATCATTTAGAACTCCTTGGGGTTTAAATCAGAGTGTCTGTCAAAAACAGGACACCTGTATCTTTTATCCTTATAGGAGTTAATTTAACTTAGTATTTTAACAAATAGCTTTATTCGTTTACATTTATACCTATGTTCACACCTACGGCAATGAGTCAAAAGAGTAAGATCCAAAAGATTTGGAAAGACAGGACAGACCTACTGTTTTATTCTCCTAAATCCTATTCTGACTAATTTAGTTGCCCGCACACAAACTCCTCCAACAACTTAGGAGGCTGGCAGGAACCCTAACAAGAAGAGGAACTGCCCTACAAGAAACCTAATCTGTGATGTCCGTGTCCACCTACGAGTGGAGGGAATGATAGAAACGCGAGAACGACATAAAAAGTCGGAAAAAAATGACAGTGAGCAAAGATGAAAAAAGCCAGGTAAAAAACTATCTAACTTCAGGTCCTAGGCCCTAATCCCAGGAGTCCTGCTGTGCAAAGGCTCTGAGGCCGGCGCAGTCCTCCTGGGTATACCACTTTTGTGGTACGTCCTACGACCCTACACTAGGCAGCGGAATGACACATCAAACTGCAAAAAAATGGAAAAAAACAAAACCCTATCTCCTTATTTATACTCACTAACGCGACGGGATGACTCTGCCCCACAGGAAACGCAGAGGTGAACGAAGGTGGATGAGGTGTTGCTCGACGGCGGGCCGGAGCAAGAGTAGTGGTCCAACGTAGGACCAGATGTACCAGTCTGTCGTGCGGCGGTGCTGGCGGGAGCGGCTCAAGAGTGGTGGGTGCCCATCTTCCGTCAGCAAGCCGCCGTACTGTAGTCAAAGTCTGCCAAGGCAGGAGTCCAACGCTGCTCAAGTTGAGGAGGCCCAAGAAGTAACAGCAAAACGGTGGCGCTGTAGAGGCTCTCTCTCTCTCTCTCTCTCTCTCTCTCTCTCTCTCTCTCTCTCTCTCTCTCTCTCTCTCTCTCTCTCTCTCTCTCTGTGCTTCCAGCTGGCCTGCCAAAGTCGGGATCGATGATGAATGTGACTGTCCAGTGGATGACAACTTGAGCAAGAAGACATTCTACAAGAGAATGGTGTCTTCTTTGCACCAAATCGAAAATCCACAATAAAAGTAAACCAACACAAAGTTAAACCAGAAATAGTAAAAATCTTATGAAAATCTAATGTAAAATGAAGAAAATAATAATGTTCTGAAATTTTAATTTCAAAACCTAATAGACATGACTAGAGAGGGCCAACTACTGAGATTATATCCAAATTAAGGATAAAAATAGATCTCAGCACTTCAATAGCTGAGCTCTGTACCCCTACTCTGAAGGACTGAAAAGTTAGTGCAGGATAGTGGGAGGTGTACCATTCAAGTTTCTCCTTTATAGTTCAGCTCTCATTTTATTTTTGCCACACACCCCTTTCCCCCACTACTACAGGTCAATGTCAATCAATGACTAAAAAGCCTTTAAAAAAATGTATAAATGAAACAGTCTAAACTAGGAAAAACGAAACGACAAGAGTTGTCCCCCATGTTCCTGCCCATATTTATGTCCTTTCCGCATAGTCTGTTTTATCAAACGGCACGCAGTTTGAACGTAGTCCTGTTGAGTCTGATTGTGTTTATCAATGTCAATCAGTAGGGTAAGACGGGGTAAAACGCCCATGGGCGGGTCAGAAGTCCATGCCTATTATCTCATGAAATAAAGCACATTTCAGTCAAATTTACCCATGAGACGAATGCTAAACATTAACACTCGTCTCATGGGCAAAATGTGACTGAAATGTTCTTTTTTTTCATGAGATGATTGGCATGGGCTTCTTACCCGCCCATGGGCTTTTTACCCCGTCTTACCCTATTGTTTGAAGACAGTTGAACCGATCGTAATGACACTTTGCAGAATTGTCAGTTACAGTCCATGGATTGAAGCCTGCTATCTCACGTCACATTAAACGTCAAGCCATATGAAGCGCTCCCATAGATTTGTAATATTCTTCTTCTGGGAGTAAGTTTATATGCTTTGCCACCTTGTGGTGTTTTTTTTTAATCTTTCTTTCATTTATCACAATAAAAGTGAAGACGTGCGTGAATAACTTGCTTTCAATATCACAGAGGTGTGATGGTTGTGGATTTTATGCACATTTTATGCATGTTAAGTGTAGAGTGGCACAGAGGTAACGCGTTCGCCTCGTATACAATAAACCCGAGTTCGAACCTCAGTACAGGGGATTTTTCCTCTCACTTTGCATTAGGCCTTACGGTCTGAACGTGGAGTCTTTCGGATGAGACGACAAACTGAGGTCCCGTGTGCCCATGCGCTTAGCACACGTTAAACCCAGTGGCAATGAAGAAGTTGTCATTTGGTTAAAAATTACCCCCCCCTTTCCTTCCTCATCACTCACGCAAAAATCGCTTGCAAATAAAAATAATAGGTGGCACGCTTCTGGCTGCGACTCTCTCTCCATGTGAGAGCAACCCAAATTTTCATCACTCATGGTAAGTGCTGAAAGCTCCTGACTTGTGCAAGTGAAGGGGTTGACATTCTGGAACAATTAGGCCAGTTGTTGGTCTCTTTCCAGTCTCTTTTATTTCCTCCAAAATCCTTGTGTGAGTATTCGTGTTCCTTCATCATCAATCATCAATCAGGTTGACATTTTTCCAGCATCTCTTGTGAGGTGTACCATTTCACGGAAATTGATGCACCCCTATCTCTAGCTGTGTCGTTTCTGGTAATTCCAACAAGACCTCTAACAACCTTTCCTGTTTTGTTTGCTTATTCAATAGTCTGATAACCTGGAATTTTATTGAACAACTGCTTGGTTTCTTTTGTGACAAATCACATTGTTCTACAAATCCTTAATGCACCTCTGGTGCTGTCAATGTGAGCATCTTCCTCTCAGCCAAGAAACCCCCCCCCCCCCCTCCATCAAGTGTGATGGAAATAATCGAAAGCACCAAACCAAGGCAGCTGTTGTCTCCATAGATTAGGACTCCAGGTGCCCAGACTCCATGGCTGGTACAACACATTATAATGGGCTTTGCAAGACATTGTGCACCATATTAACATGGAGATAATGTCTCATGAAGGACAATAAGTGGCTTCACCACATAACTCTCACTTGCATTATAAATACGGTGTTAAACAAGCAATTTACAAACACATAATGCTTCAAATACATTTCCTTTAGTATTTGTACCTCTAGATAAAAGTTCTACAGACACAAATATTCATTTTGTTGTTTTGTTGCAGTTAACAAGAAATATGTTGTATTTCTTTACATTTTCAGCCTGTTTTGTGTGTTTTGTTTTAAACGTAGACCGAAAAATGAATAAAATACATTTCCAATAACGTTTTGACCTACATTTTGTGATTCAGCACCCTACAAAACATATATTTAGCCACTGAGATGGCAATTTGATTCCAATAAATATGCAAGAGATATAGCGGTTAGTCCGTTTTAGCCGCCATTTTCAAAACTGTCATGGCGGCCATATTTCGCGAATACAGAAGCAACATCCACGTGGGATACATTATTCTACATCCATACATTCTATCCCAGATGGATGATTGCTTCTAACCAGCAACGTTTAGGTGGTTTCACTTTTTGGAAGATTGCTTCTTGACTGTTATTGGGATTATAAACGATCAAGAATTGAAGAAGAAAAAAACAAACACACTATTAAACTTTCCTCTTATATATATATATATATATAAAACACACTTTGGTCAAGTGTTCCTAGGAATAAGGCAGACGCCGAAACGTTAGGACATTAAATAAACTAAAAGAACCAAAATTGCTTGTTGTCTTGGAATTAAATGTTTTATTATATATATATATATATATAGTTTGCTTTGGTTTAAACAAATCTTCATTCATTCGGAAATGATCAAACAGAAAGACAATTAGAGCAACAACAAGCTCGAAGCTTATACCGTGCTCCTTAAATTAACGTCATAATTGCACAATTGATTGAACAGATGGAGACTGCATTTAAACCAAGTAATATAAACAACTGTGAATGCAAAATAAGAGTTTTAAGTGTGAACAAAATAGTTTGCTTAAATAAAACTTTTTTTGTGTCCAATGTATGTGTTTGTGAACCTAAAAAACAAACTCAATTACTTTAACTTTAAATTTACGATATTATTGGGATTGTCAGAGAGGTAGAAGACTTTATAGTTCAATTTGTTTTAACGAATTTATGTTGAATAACTAATTGGCTCGACTAAATGCGTTCATATTTTATATTAACAAAATAATGAACTTGGAATATTTTGATAGGCTGCATAAGTTGACCGGAAGTGCCAACCGGAAGTGCCCGACCAAGGTAACAATAATTTTACGTTGGTTTAGGGGTACAGCCGAGCAGAAACCGGATATAACATCATAAATCTAACTTACGAATTTTGATGCCCAAACTTTGGCTCGAGTTTGAAAGGAGTTTGTTGAGAGCATCTTTAAATAGTTTGGTAGATATGCAAATGTATGTATTATAACATTCATTGATTTTAGAGTTTGGGATTTCTTCGCATTCGCTCCAATTGGACTGCATGTTTCTGATTCTGCGACCTGACTAGCCAGTGTGTGGCTACGAGTTGGGATTGGGAATGAATGGCGTGTGAGCAACACCACTCTACGGCCCAGAAGATGGGACAGCAAAAAAAAAAGTTAATTACATTCATATAATAGTTACATCTATCCAAAATAAAATTATGTCGAACATGTTAGTCGTATCTCATTCCCGCCAATCGAATGTTAATGTGTGCTGTCGTAAAGAATAAGAATCAAACTCGATAATAAAATTATTTAAAAAAACAGTGTCCCAAAACAAGAAACTCACGCAGAATGTTTGAACTGTATCTGCAGTAGAATATGTAGAATATATAATAATACCAAAGACTGTATAGGGGAAGATAAGCATCCGGTCTCTTTTCCCTATATGAGTAGTCTTCTTCTTCTTGTCGAACGCTAGATGGCCACACCAGTTGCCCTGACGAATGCTGCCGTCCTGCAGAGGTCCCCGAGGTCCCCGTGCAGCTTCTGCCTCAGCGATGTGGAGTTTGGCCACGTGGCTTGCCTGAGTGCGGCGTGGTCCGGGCAGTCTTGGAGGAGGTGTTCGCTGGTCATAGGGGCAGTGCCACATGGACATCTGTCCGTCTGGCCAACTTTCATTTTCTGATACATGTGGGCATGCATTCTGTTGTGTCCTGTACGGAGTCTGAACAGGATGACCTGGTCAGCTCTGCCCAGACTGTAGTAGCTGTCATCCTTGCAGACGTTTGGGTGTTGCTGCTGCCACTTCTTATGATACAGGGCCTTGATGATGGTCTTCTCCTGACTGTGGGAGACCTGCCTGTCTTCATGGTATTGCTGTCCACCCTCCCTTGCAAGTCTGTCAGCCATCTCGTTTTCATAGACTCCACAGTGGGCAGGAATCCACTGAAGTGTTACCTTCGCTTGTGTGGCCAGTTCAGACAGAGTGAGGGCAAGCTCATTCAGGTCTTTTCGTCGGGGGTCCTGAAGTGCACCCAACACAGAAAGGGAATCGGTGAAGATGACAACCTGCTTGTGTGCCTTGTCTTGATGTTCCCTGACGTGGGCCGCTGCAGTTCTAATGGCCTCTGCTTCTGCCCTGAAGTTGGTGGAGTACTTGCCAGTCGCACTGGGAATGTGGGTCTCCTCGTCTGCGTACCTTATGTACACACCGCCTCCTCCATTCCTCGTTGCTTCCATGGCGGAGCCGTCTGTGTAGACGTGAGTCCATTTCTCCCCAGGGTAGGCAGACTGAATGAGCTCTAGGGTCAGTGATTTCCTCTCTTGGTCCAACTGTGTTCCTTTCTTCTCAATGCCTGGTATGTCTGTGCATATGGCTGGGAAGTTCCGTCGGTCCCATGAGGGAACAGATGCTGTGGATGGTATTGGTGTAGGCATGTGGTCCAACATTTCTGGCTCTCTTCTTTCGAGCATCCTGCTTTGATGGATGAAACTCGATCTCTTGAGTCTCCCTTTCGTTGGCTTGCTCAGTCTGTGATACATTGGATGGTTCTCCAGCCTTTTGAATTTGGCAGATTGCGTCAGTACTTTGACGTTTCTTCTGTCTTCCAGTGGTGCGAGGCCTGTTGTCGTCTCCAGTGATTTGATAGGGGTACTGTGCATGGCTCCTGTCATCATTCTCATGGCTTGGTTCTGGAGTCTGTCCAACTTCTCCGTGTTGGCTTTGGCGGCTGTTGTAGTTGCTGCCATGCCATAGTCCAGAACAGGTCGAATCCTTCCCACATAGAACCTCTTCAGGACAGCCTGGTCTGCACCCCATTCTGTTCCCGACAGTTTCTTCATTAGGGCCATCCTGATCTGTGCTCTCGCCTGGTTCTTGTGCAGCTGATTCTTCCAGGTCAGTCTGCGATCCAGGGTGACCCCAAGGTAAGTGGGTGTGTCTTCGGCCTGGAGCTCATGGGAGTTGATCTGCAGCTTCACCTTTTGGGGTTTAGTAGACAGGGTGAAGATGGTGTAGGTGGTCTTCCTCTCATTTAAACTCACAAGCCATGACTTGGTCCATGCCTCTATCAGCCGGAGAGCTTGCTGCAATCTGTAGTTTGCTGTCGAGATGTTTTCCTCGCTGCACCAGAGAGCTAGGTCACCGGCATAGATGGCACCTCGTACGTTCCTTGGCAAACTCTGTGTTATTTCCTTGATGAATACAAGGAAGAGTGTTGGGGAGAGCACTCCTCCTTGTGGGACTCCTTCCCTCAGCAACCTCTTCTTGCTGGTGTGATCCCTGACTCTGGCTCTGGCTCTTCTGTTGTGCAGGTATTGGACGATCCATTTGTACATTCGTCCAGCAACACCGCACTGGCGTAGTTTCAGTTTGAGGCCGTCTTGAGTAGTGAGGACAGAAACACTGGTTATGTCCCTTTGAAACAGTACACATTTTGCACGTCGATAGGCCAGTTGAATTCTCCGTTCAAGTTCCAGTCTGAGTTTTTGGATAGCCTCCACTGTGAAAAGTGTA
>CM065703.1:19672698-19685198 GCA_017654935.2 Phymorhynchus buccinoides
CAAAATGGTTGCCAAGCGGCTTAAGTTGTGACTACCTCATAAAACAAATTTAAGATTATAAGCACCAACTTTGGCACGCATTGACACTTGTAAATGCTTAATACACGTAGTTACATAATCATGACACATTATTTTCATATTTATATTGTAGATCAATCCAAAATGGCCGCCGATCAGCTACCACATGAAAAGAGTTAAGGCTTAAAGTTGCAAGTTTCGTTATATAAATACTAAACTTGCCACACATGTACACTTGTAAACGCTTAATATATGATGTTATACAACCATGACAAAATATATGCATATTTATTTCTAGAAATTCAAAATGGCTGCTGATGGGCTAAATTATGTCTACATTTGAACACTTCAGACAATTCTCTTTCTAATGATACAAGAACCATTCTTGGATCTTTTCCCATTCCAGAGTTATGAGCATTTAAAGTTAGTAAGGTGAGTGTCGGCCATTTTGAGAAAACACAGTCCAAAGTCTAGCCTAGCTTTAGAAAATGCATTGACTTACTCGTTTTAAAACACTTTATAAGACCGTTTTAGAGACCATATTGAAGATTGTCCTTTATAAATATGAAAGATAAGATGTTAGAGAACATGAAAACAATCCGAACTCAAAATTATAATAAAAAAATGACATTTTTAGAGCCCGAGGTATTGCGATCGGTTTGTGTGTCTGTCTGTATGTCTGTGTGTCTGTGTATCGATTATCTTAAAAACTACTGTTTGGATTTTGATTAAAATTGGCAGAGGTAGACAGCTTGAAAAGGAAGCTTCCTTTCGTTAATCAACACCGTGCTGACCTTGACCTTGAAGTTTGACCTTGAAAACCGAAATTTCCTTCTTTGGGCTATCTAATTCCCCCCCAGATTTATTTTGTGAACTAGTGAACAGAATCGCTTCAAATTTTGTTTGGTGGTGTGCCATGGTGCAAGGAAGTTTGTATAAAAGTTCAGCTGTATCTCGTGAACTACTGAACAGAATCGCTTCAAATTTTGGGCTATGTATTTTATGCGTTCTGTAAGGGTGGAAAGTGGTGTGTTTATTGGGGGGGGGGGGGGGGGGTGGAGAGGACATGGTGCAAGGAAGTTTGTATACAAATTCAGCTGTATCTCGTGAACTACTGAACAGAATCGCTTCAAATTTTGGGCTATGTATTTTATGCGTTCTGTAAGGGTGGAAAGTGGTGTGTTTATTGGGGGGTGGGGGGGGGGAAGAGGACATAACTCTGGCCGGGTGTTCATTGTCACAATGCGTTGCTGCCGCTCAGCGATGCCCTTGTTGAATTTGCAAGCCTGTTGTGTGAAACTAGCTCAGCGACTTAATGTCCCTTTCGCGGTGCTGGGTCACATATACAAGCTAGACAAGTTCTGAGAAGAAGAAAATGACAAGTTGTGTACATTTAATTAAACAAAATTCAAAATATTGACAACACTGTAGTTTAAAGGTGTACCTTGGCGGATGAGTTTTTGCAAGAAACACGTCGAGATCAGCAGAAAGACAGCCTTTTCAAGGATCGTAACACTGACTTTGCTCTGGTTTCCTAGAAATTAAACCGTCAAAATTTCGATTCCTCCTTGGCGGAGATGCTGGAGAGAGTAGCCATTTTGGATGGGGTGGGTGGAGGTCACTCATTGTGGTTGAAGCGTTTTCTTTTTTTTATAGTGCAGTAAAAAAAAAGGAGTTATTTCCTTTGTTGTGAGCGAAACTCCTTTAGATAGACTGTATAAAAAAATAAAAAATAAAAAGGCTTGTATTGCTAAAATTTCGTGCAAATGATTTGGTGGCCATTAGAAAAGAGACGGCCAACGCCTTCTCTTTGGGTGAAATAATTTGACTTCCAGCACCTCAGCCAAGGAAAAATCGCCGATTTGAGTGTTTGATTTATCGGAAACCAGAGCAAAATGAGTGTTGAAATATCTGTAAAGGGTGTTTTCCTGGTGATCTCGACGTGTTTCTTACAAAACCTCATCCGTCAGGGTGCCCCTTTAAGACTTTTATCATCATACATATGAAAAGAATAGTTCCTGTACCAAATTTGCTTCAATTCATCAAAGAATAAATTCTGATAATAATGCTGCTGCTATCCTCGCCTGTTCTGGTTGGTACACCACTGCCCTTAACTAGGATGGCCAGTCTTATCCCATTTTCTTTAGTAAGACGCACATAAGAAACCAACAGAAAGATAAGGTATACGCATACAACTTGGAACAAATACTGTTAAGATTATGTGAATACATTTTCGAAATACCGTTAATCTTATTATAAACGTTTTGCAGTCTTTCTATGTCTTTCACACATCCATGGGTGCTTCTCTTCAATCTATGTGTCTGAATTTATTTGGCCCTTCTTTTTACAGTGGTATCTGCCTGCAGATCACATTTTCAAAGCAAATTGAGGAGCATGCTCCCTTTCTCGCCTTTCCGTATTTTGTCCCTACCATCAGTTTTCCCATGAAAAATGGTGCTTTACGTCCTCTCGGTCTGGAACAGACACATATGGGACATTTGTAGATACAAAGATGGTGGGAACAATACTGGCTGCAATGCCCGGAGGCAGTGCAACACCAGTAAAGTCCCGAGTTTTTAACAATATAGATATGTGCAGCGGTAACCACGCCTCGGATAAACCTCATCGGCTATGGTACCGCCACAATTTGAGTTTCCCATGTCGTACGCACCTAAGTTTTATACTTTGCTTCAAGGAGAGCCGCCAGTCAAAGCCCTTTAGAATCAAATAGCAGTTTCGTTTTAGCTTCAGGGGAAGAGGACACTGACCGCCCCCCCCCCCCCCCCCCCACCCCCACCCCCACCCCCACCCCCACCCACCCCATCCTGCAACAGAGATGGGAACAAAAATATGTGGGAATATCGACATGCCAGGCTAGGTTTTCAGTCACCGTTCCCACATATTGCTTGTCCCACACGCAGCTAGTGCAACATATCAGTGGATCCCCATACCGCTGGTCCCACAGTTGTGGGGATAGCGGTATGTGGGACTAGTGGTACAATTAGTTCCATATACCGCTATTCCCACAATTCTGATATAAATTTGAATGGCAAAATACAAGAGCTATCACATACCATTGGTACCACATACCTTTGCTCTGACGTATCTTTGGTCCCACATTTAGTGTTAATAGCGATATGTGGTTCTAATGGTATGTGGCACCAATGGTGTGTGGGAATACTGGTATGCAGTAGCAAAAGTATGCTTCCAGCTGATAGATGCCATGAGTTGAACTGAACTGCAAAAACAATGACATTGACAGCAATGTTTTCACCATCAGTGTCAGACTCTTGAATAAGCTATTGATGGGAACCATTTACAATGATAATCATAATTTTGCAACAAAACACAAACACAAAACTTCATTTGGCCCTGAAAACAAAACTGTTATACGATGAGCCACGTTCGTAGCTTCTTTGGTCAAACACGTTGAGCCACGATTGTGGCTCAGTTCAAATATCGCGCTGCACTGTGGCCAATCCAATGAGCGAATAAAACTAACTAATCAGAAAGCTCGTAGCATTCATATTTCGTCTTCCCCTGGTCGGAATCTCGCCATTGTATCGACCCATTGCTAACTTTCTTGGAGAAAATGAGCGATGAAAGTCGCGATTGTGAGGATAAGAATGACACCAGCGATAAGTCTGTTGCTGATAGCTACTCTGACAGAGACTAGGAAGGTAAATAGGCTTGTAGTTTTTTTGCAAAGTGAAGGAAAAGAGTTCGACTGCATGATTTAGTGATGTCTGTTATGAATAGTAGTGACGGATGGGGGTGGGGGTGGGGGTGGGAGAGCAGCAGTTACTGTTTGCAGTGCTTTGCAGCCACTGTGAAAGTGTCACGGGTGCTGTACCGGGTTACTGCTGTCACCATATTCAAGAAAAGTTGTTTTGTTTGCTTTCATTGCAAAAAGTTCAAGCTTCAATTATTCGCCATTGTTTCAACATACACGTTTTATTTATTATGCAGTGCCAAGAGTTAATAAATTGACTGGCATGGGATGTTTTCAACATTCTTTCTAGATCTAGGAGTAGATCTAGAATTGTGATGCAAGAAATGTGTAGCCAAAGTAATTTCTACTGCAGCTAAATCTGTCCACGCGTTTGTATTCAAGCTATTTCTCAATTGGAAAAAAGAGTTTGCACAATTCAGGCCTTTTTGGGACATTACTTGTTCAGCTATAATATAAGACATAGATCTATATATTCAAGTATATAGGATTTTTATCCAACTTGTATTTTGAAATAGTTGGGCCTTTTCCAAGCAATGATGGTCACCAACAGCCCAGTAGGAAACAGCACAGGTGCTAGTTTCATGGACACACTGAGTGGTGCCACTATAAAACCGGACATCAGACCCTGGGACACTTCTGACCCCCTGGTCAGTGCCCATACCCGAGAAGTGTTCAAGGTGCTGTCCAAATGCTACGTGCGACAGTTTCTGATTTTTGTGGGAATTCCTGGAAACGTCATCTCTTGTGTGGTGTTCAAAAAGGTAAGACAGGCCACGGGCTGAGGGGCCAAACGGGGCGTGGTCGGTACCAAACGAGTGGCAATTTTTAATGTGGATTTTAGAAATAGCCTATGTCTTGAGTTGTTAAAAAGGCATGATAGCAATTTGAGTCGAGTAGCTTAATGTACGATTTTGACCGTTAATTATTTGGTGCTGTTAACTGGCTAATTTAAGGGGGTTGGTACATTACTCAGTTGTTCTAATCAACCTATTGGGTCGATTTCCTTCTAATATTGCATAAATAATAATAATAATAATAATAATAATAATAATAATTGCGTGCAATCATCATGTTTATTTTACTTTCTATTGATTCATTATTTGTTTGCCTTTAATGTTCTTGTTATCAATGTAAAGCGCACTGAGCTCATGTGAGAAAGAGCGCTATATAAATTCCCATTATTATTATTATTAATATTATTATTATTATTATTATTATTATTGCGCTTTGCAAAGGTATATAAAGCATATCAAATCATTATTATTATTATTATTATTATTATTATTATCGCGCTTTAGAAAGGTATATAAAAGCATTGCAAATTATAAAAAAGATTCAACACACATAAATTGCACCAAAAGCACACATAAGGAGCGAGACCTTCAGCTAACAAACTGACTGCCGATAGGAGTCGTTGGGGCTCCGTGGCTGCCTCATGCGTTGCACGATGCGGGAATTTTTAAGTCTAAGTAAGTTGGTTTGGCAGGATCACGAACCGTGAAAATCTCGGGTTTGGTATTCGGACGACATGCTCCTGGAACCTCAACTCTCTCTGATTGGCTGAAATCGAGAGAACTCTTCAATGTTAGACAACGTTTAATAGTAAGAAGGCTACTGACTTAAAAACTACCAGCATCGAAGGCAAGGCAAAGCAAGGCAAATGTTTTATGTTATACCCACTTGGGGCACAGAAATATAAAACAAATAAATATAAACATCGATTATCTCCATGTTTGCTTTGCCGAAATCGCAACCAAAACAAGCGCGAAATCGCAATAGTTTGTGGCACGTGGTCTATTTTTACCACTCCAATCATGAGTCACCTCCCCTGGCTTTTCAATAATTTTAATCTGTAAACCAGAATGTTATCTCTGCACCATTTCGTAACTTTTTATATCTTTTGGAAAACATTTAAAACTATGTATCCTACTTATACTCATGAAAGAAGCACCGCATACTCGTCGTGTCTGTTGTAGTGTCTGTATTACGTATGTTTATTATTTTGTACGCTTTAAAGGAGATGAAAACCCTGTGGTAAGCATGTCGCAAACATGCTGATATACACTGGACTTTGATTGTGTTGTATTGATGAACACCAAAAATTGCTATAAATGAAGCAAAAATTAAGATTTTCTAGAATTGCCTTTATATTTTAATAAAGTCAATGTCGCAAAACTTAAGCTTTCCGGCAGCTATGACACCCCAGGGCACCGAAGGCTCCAATGTAAAAATAGTCTTGCAGGAAATGACGAAAACGAAAGAACGCATTAGGGGTCCATCAAACAAAAAGTCTCGTTATTGTGCTTCAGTTCGGTTGGATGTTCTAAACAACAAAGAGTTGAAACGAATTACACATTTCACTAGTTTCCCCACCAATATACTGTTCGCCTGTAAAAATGGCCCGGTAGCCAATATTTTTTTAAACACAAATTACAAGATACAGAATACCAGGTGAAGCCATTAGTTAGATCTAGTCTAGATGTTCTCCACTAAGATTTGAAGATTTAAAGATTTAAAAATTAATCAATTAATGGGCAGACTCATCTAGAGGCGAGTCATTGAACGTGTAAGTGAAAGAAGAAAATCAGGAAGTTAATTTTAAGTTAAAATGCAATATTAAAAGGCACAGTTAGGACGCTAAAAACAATATGTACACCTTGTTTCAGGGGAGGTAATTGTCATTCCAATAATCCATGTATTTAGTTCGTTTTATTTGGGTTTTTTGTATCACATGGCAATTTGGGATGATATTGTTATCAACAAATAAAGTTTGTGTATCTAGATAACTTATAAATTAAGTTAACTGGGAATATCTCATTTGTATTGTTTCATAATAACTATTTTCTGTTCAGGTAATATTCATAACGTTATCATAGAGTAAAATGTTATTCATAGTCTATATACTTAGGCGAGCGCGCGCACGCAGTAGTAATAGACGGAAAGGTATGAAAACAGCCGACTTGGTCAAACTCATACAACAACAAAAGTTCAAAATTAGGTTATAGTATGAACAGACACAGGAGAGCCTATTTAACATTTCCTGATGTAGGGACATCAAAATTTATGAGGTTATTGTTATTTATTTGACATTTCAAAATTGGTACGGAGAAGAGGCTGCGAGGCCTAATGTCCTAACTACCTGACCTGACCTGTGCTTAAGTTTATGAAGTTATGCTAAAGCTTAAGTGGGAAACTAAACGTTGTTACTTTCTAAATTAACTATATCGGTTTACTTAATTTAGAAAGTAACAACGTTTAGTTTTCCACTTAAGCTTTAGTAGAACTGGTAGCTAAACAGACGAAAATAGAGGGCCCCAATTGAAAAACGAAGTCGGAGATAATGCTTCTTCAACATACAAATTTTGTTTCAGAAAAATAAGCTTAACACACACATTATGTTTGTTTTACATTTATTTTTTGTAAAATACGGCACTGTTATTTTATATCATTGTTCCTAATCAAGTCATTAATTGTATTATGTTACACAGTTTTTATTCCAATCGATTACTTAGGTGAGTAAGTAAGTGTATTATGATTGTGCTTGTGTATAATGTGGAATGGGTGCACTGAAAGATTAGGCCTTGACTTCAAGGGATTGAATTGAAAGAAACAGTTTAAATCTAGATACAGTACCCTCTTCTTCATCTTCTTCTGTTAAAACACCCACGGTCACCAAGCTGACCATTCTGGCCCCTTTTCTTGACTTATTGAACATCTAGATCTATTCTGGCCCTATCAGACTTTTGTAGAATGTACTCAGTCAGAGTAAGATTAAGATTAAAATTATAGCGTTGTTGACAACAAAGGCCATGTCAGGGCTATAACCACGTTAAATCTTACCACATATTGAAAAGGAATAAAAACAGAGTAATTATTGTGTAAAAAGCAAATGAGCGTGTGTGTTGGGGGGGGGGGGGGGGATGTGCGTGTGTAGATCTATGTGTTTATTTGTGTGTGTGTGTGTGTGTGTGTTTGTGTCTGTGAAGATCTATGTATGTGTCTGTGGGTGAGTCTGTATATATATATATATATATATATATATATATGTGTGTGTGTGTGTGTGTGTGTGTGTGTGTGTGTGTGTGTGTGTGTGTGTGTGTGTGTGTGTGTGTGTGTGTGTGTGAGAGAGAGAGAGAGAGAGAGAGAGAGAGAGAGAGAGAGAGAGAGAGAGAGAGAGAGAGAGAGAGAGAGAGAGAGAGAGAGAGAGAGAGAGAGAAGAGAGAGAGAGAGATTGTGTGATGTATGTGGTTTGTGTATGGTCGTGTGTGTGTGTGTGTGCATGTTCACAAGTGTGTTTATGTGTGTGTTTTGTGTTTGTGTGCATGTGTGTGTGTGTGTGTGTGTGTGTGTGTGTGTGTGTGTGTGTGTGTGTGTGTGTGCGTGCGCGTGCGTGCGTGCGTGCGTGCGTGCGTGCGTGCGTGCGTGTGTGTGTGTGTGTGTGTGTGTGTGTGTGTGTGTGTGTGTGTGTGTGTGTGAGGTAGGGGATGGATGTACTAGGAAATGTTGATATCTTGAATTGAAGTGACTAACAGAAGATTGTGGAAGATTGTTTTAGTTTAGTGATTGAAAACAGATGTGAGCCATCAGGAGCTACCTCTTGGTTACAAAATCCAAGCTTCTTAACCCGTCAGTTCTTAGGACATATATAGGGAAGATGGGGTAAAAAGCCCATGCCAATTATCTCATGAAATATAGCAAATTTCAGTCACATTTTGCCCATGAGACGAGTGTTAATGTTTAGCATTCGTCTCATGGGCAAATTTGACTTACATTTTCTTTATTTCATGAGATAATTTACATGGGCTTCTTACCTGCCCATGGGCGTTTTACCCTGTCTTCCCCTAATGAAGTTCCGCAATCAAAATGCTGTTGACACTGAAGGGGTTAAAGGCTGAATTGAACATATCCCTACATCAAAAATGGATAAACACACCTTAAGAAACCACCATATTAAATTTCACGCTTGTTACATGAAAATACCCAACACTACAATTTTGTTTAATTAAATATCTGTTCGCGATCAAAATGCCCCTGGCACTGAAGGGGTTAAAGGCTGAATTGCAAATGTCCCTATGTCAGAAATTGATAAACACACCATAAGAAATTATCATGACAAATGTTATGCTTATTGCATGAAAATACACAACATTAGATTAAAAAAAAGTATAGCTGTCATCGATCAAAATGCCCTTGGTACTGAAGGGGTTAAATATCCCTACATCAGAAATTGATAAACACACCATAAGAAAATATCATGCCAATTTTTATACTTGTTTCTTGAAAATGCATACCACTAGATTGTTTATGTATTGATTTTTAAAATAATAATTTTGCTGTTCCATCTTCTGGGCCATACACACCGCTCATTCCGAGTCCCAATTCAGAATGTTATTTATTTATTACTGTTTGTGATCAAATGTCCTTAGCATTGAAAGGGTTAAAGGCTGAATTGCAAATGTTCCTACGTCAGAATTTAACGAAGACACCGTACAAAAATTATCATGGCAAATTTCATGCTTTTTATATGAAAATGATCAATTCTACAATGTTTGGTTGAAATTCCGATATCAAAATGCCTTTGGCACCAAAATGGTCAAAGGCTGAATTGAAGATATCCCTCTGTCAGAAATGGATAAACACAAGGTAAGGAACCTCCATGCCCAGTTTTATGCTTGTTACATGAAAATGCCCACCACTATAAAAAAAATTAATCAAATAAAATGCCTTTGTCACTGAAGGGGTTAAGGCCTGAATTGCAAATGTCCCTACATTAGAAATTGATAAACATACCATAAGAAACAATCATATTCAATTTCATGTTTATTACATGAAAATACACAACACTAGAATTTTTAAAAAATTGCAACTGCCCGTGATCAAAAGGTTCTTGGCACTGAAGGGTTAAAGGCTAAATATAAAATGTCCCTCTGTCAGAAATAGACAAACATGCCATAAGAACCTAGCATGCCAAATTTCATGAAAATGCATACCACTAGATTTTTTTGAAAAGTAATTTTGTGCCCCCAAAATACCCTTGGCACTGAAAGGGTTAAAGGCTGATTTGCAAATGTCTCTATGTCAGGAATTGATAAACACACCATAAGATACCATCATGCCAAATGTTATGCTTGTTGCATGAAAATGCACAATTCTGCTATTCGGTCTTCCACTATAATTATACTGACATTCACTGCTGTGACGTGTTGTTTTGAATAAAGATCGTTTTATAAAAATAAAAAAAAGGCAGCATTTTGATAATTATTTTATGTTTTATTGATATTTTTATGGTAAGAACAGGCCCCCTAACTTTCCTACTTTCCGCTATCGTTCTCTACGCCATACGGCCTGTTGACGTTTTATTGACTTATGTGTCATATTAATAATTGACGTCTTTTTCTTCAAAGATTAGAACAGTGGGCATCAGGTGTGTTCATTTTGGTGTTCTGAAGTCATGTTAGAAACAAAACTGATAACACGGTAAGCCTAAGATCTGTGAAGAAGCTTCCTAGTCCATGAATTCGCCATTGTTTTGCTTTCACTTTCGGTGCCCAGGGGTGCCCAGGGGGGTCATGACTCAATTTTGTCTCGTTTTTTTCACGCTTTCATCTCGTACGCGATATACTGCCGCAAACCTCCCGCTTGAAAGTAAAAAATCAAGTCGTTTTCGACTCAGGGGACTTGGGTATAAAAATACTATAGCCAAGGCGGTTCAGAAAGGCAATTTCTTTCAAATAAATACTTAATATAAAGCTGTTTAATACAGATACGCAATTTAAAACGATTTTTCAGCCCAAACAGGGTTTATTTCTCCTTTAAAATACATCATTTTAAAGAGCAGCCTCAATTTGAAGTGCAGCCTCGATTTGAAGTGCGACAATTTTGTAGCCTCGATTTGAAGTGCGACAATTTTGGACCGACCGACAGACCGACAAAGTGAGTTATAGGTTTGTGGCTTGAGCCACAAACAAAAATCGATATGTGTATTGCAATCATAAAGGCTAGAAACGCAAAGCAAGTAAACAAACGCCTTCACTCATTGAGGCCTTTGCTTGAGGAATATAACCAATAGGAAAGTTAGCAAACCAAACGACCTTTTTTTTCACCAACAAAGTGACCTTATTTTTTTAACCATTGATTCAATTATTTGTTACTATACTGTATTCTACTTTCTCGCTGCTTCTTAATTATTGTTATCTTCAAATTTGAAAACGGTGTCAAATTTCGTGTTAGCTGTGTTACATCTTCAGGTAATAACTGTATTGTTTGGATACGAGCTTGTTGATAAAGGGGACAGTTTAGGAGAAAATGATTTGCGTGTTCTGTAGGAGAGCCACCAGTACATGCAGAGTTGTTAGAAAGGTGCCGTTTGTAGAGATCGTCCCGTAGATCACTCGTTTCTAGTCTCAGTTTGCAAATGATTATTTCGGATAATCTGTCCTTTAAATAATAATAGGTAGGAACAACACTGTCTGTGCTACTAAGGGAGCGCTTTAGGACACTGAGAGAATCTAGTTCTTTTATGTAATCAGGGAGATTATTCCAGAGAAATGTAGTTGAGGGGAAGAATGAGGATTTATACAAGTCTCTCTTTCTGTGTGTGTGTGTGTGTGTGTGTGTGTGTGTGTGTGTGTGTGTGTGTGTGTGTGTGTGTGTGTGTGTGTGTGATTGTGTGTCTGTGTCTGTCTCTGTATACGTTTGTGTAATGTAAGCGCCTGATGGGTGTATATATCCTTTCCAGCAAGGTTTATCAGACAGAGTCAACCTGCTGCTGTTCTCCCTGGCATTGGCTGACCTCCTCAACCTAATTTCTAATTTACCTCATATGCCGGACTGCTACTTCACAGACAAAGTCCAAAACCACAACTGGCGTCTCATGGTGGACTCCTATTTCGTCGTTGGGGCTCTTTGGGCCAAAATGGTGACGGGAATCCAAATCCTGATCGTTAACGTGGACAGGTGTCTGTGTGTGACCATACCGTTAAAAGCCAGGAGTCTGCTGACCTACAGGTGATCTGTCTATACCTATATATAATGAAGATCACTATATGAGTGAGTGTAGGAATCAAAATCCTGGTCGTCAACGTGGACATATGTCTGTGTGTGACCATACCCTTAAAAAGCCAGGAGTCTGCTGACCTACAGGTGATCTATCTATGCCTATATATAATGAAAATCACTGTATGAGTGAGTGTAGGAATTCAAATCCTGATCGTCAAATGTCTGTCTGTGACCATACCCTTAAAGGCAAAGAGTCTGCTGACCTACAGGTCATCTGTCTATAGTGAAAATATACAAAGTTAGAGTTCTCTTTTCATTAACTCCCCTCCACTAAAGTTGCTTACGACAAAACCGCCTAGCCCAACATGAGCGAGAGTCAAATGGAAGCAAATCCAATTTAATTCTCAATAAAGCATGAGCCTATGTGACCCTCACTCACACAGAACACAGCAACACTTGTAGTGAGGATAGTTTACGAACAAATCTATATATACCCATATAATAACATTCACAACCTGTGTGTAGGAATCCAGATCCTGATCAACAATGTGGACAGGTGTCTGTATGTGACCTTACCCTTAAAGGGCAGGAGTCTGCTGACCTACAGGCAATCAATCTACGCCTATATAATGAAATTCACTGTCTGTGAAAATAATTTCAGTTAACTGCTAGCACCGTTCCTCTGATCTATAGGACTTAAACGTTAGAGCATTTGAAATGCAACAATATTAAAATGTACATGGGTATATCA
>CM065703.1:19690972-19693472 GCA_017654935.2 Phymorhynchus buccinoides
CTACCCTATGGGAAATAAATTACGCGAAATTCTACTGCCTAAATAAATCTGATGAAATCTTACTATAGCTACGTTATTCACTATATTTGTAGTCTCCCGTACACGAATCTGATAAAATATCTTCTTTTTTTGTATCAGACATTTCATTCGATTCGTGTACTGCGGTCTACGTGGATACAGTGAACGAAAATAGTAGACTTATTTTTAGACGGAGGTATTTTCACGTGAATCATGACTCACAGACATCGTCCCCATCGTATTGTATTGGGGTCATTTGTTATGTAAATGGATGACATTTTTTGTTAAATATACACTAGCGACCAAAAGTTAAGACCCAGAAAGACAATCATCTCCGAAAAAACTCACGAACTCAATAAAACGCACCCAGCTCATAACAAAACTGAATTTATTCTTTTAGCATTAAGTTCATTCCAAAAAATCATTAATCAGAACGAGTTAAGTCAACAAAATGCCCCTTTCAACAACTTCCCCCTCCTCTTGAAAAGTCACACTCAGAATCAATGCACTTTGGAACAGTCAGTACACATTACTGAATTTGTTTTTTGCGCGGATGCCTTCCTCTCATGGTGACACATCACCACACAAAATTTGAAGCGATTCGGTTAAGCGGTTCGGGAGATATCCTTGGGACAGACAGAAAACCCCACCAAAACAACCCACATTACTGACTGTTCCAAAGTGCATTGATTCTGAATGTGTGACTTTTCAAGAGGAGGGGGAAGTTGTGAAGAGCTTCCGAAGAGCTTCTGGGCCACAGAGACGTGGTCTGGCCAGGTCTTTTTTCTTTGCTGTTGGAACAGTGGACATGGCTTTTTTTCAGTTTTATGAAAACAGTCGTAGGCTGATCCTAACCTTATCCCTTTCCCGCGACAGGCAGAATGTCGCTTCTCGGTGATATCTAAGGGCACGTGAGATAATAGGAGATACCTCTCAAATACTCACCAGATCACGTGTCAAAATCACGGGTTTCACGTGTTTTCCCCCTTATAGCTGGTAAGAAATCTTGTTTTGACCAGGTTTGACTCCCATATAAATGCCCCCAAATTCAAAACGAAACATAATCTTAAAGAGCAGCCTCAATTTCAAGTTGGGGGCATTTGTATGTGGGTCACAGCTACCCAGAAAAAAAAACAAGGGACTTAATCGTGGTGGGTCAGTGTATCTTTAAAAGCTGGACTAGCCAGAAGGAGGTTGTACCACACTGCCTGTTCTTCACATTGCAAAACTTATTCACCCCCCACCTCCGCCCCCACCCGTGTTTATGGTTAAGGAAATCATGGTGGACCAGTGATCCAGTAATCAATCCGGGAATGAAGAAAGGAGGGGGGGGGGTCGGGGGGGGGGGGGGGGGGGGGGGGGGGAGAAGAAAACATTGAATGTAACAGCAATTTTATTTATGTTTCTTTGTGTGACCGAGTGACGTGACGTAAGTCGTCCACTCGTCACTAATTATTCATAGCCTAGTCTACTGTCACAAGATTGTTCAAAGCAGACGGTTCAATCTGCCGACAGACGGCTCGATTGCAATTCGCTAGTTTTGACAACCATTGTCATCGTGTCAGCAGACGATGTAATTGCGTGTCTCCTTTTTAGTCACAAGATCTTATTCGAATTCAAATTTGACCAAGTCACGTGCTGAGGCAAGCTTATAATTCAAATTTGACCGCCAGTTGGTCGCGTCACTTGACCAGAGTAGCTAGGCCTACTAGCACTAGCGACTCACTCACTGTGTGATGCGTGATATGCCGGTGTGGTCATCAGCCTGCAATGTCTGAGCACTATCCCTGCTCATAGATCATGATCTTATTTGCTGCACTGTCTTCCTTAGTCTTTTCCTAGTAAATAAACAAAAGTCAAACAACTGTCTGGTTTCCTCTATATGTTCCTGGTCTGCGCGGTGTGTGCTGATCAACACCCTCCAATCCTTATCCCTCATCAACTCCTTATCATACGCGTTAATGATATTTGTCACGGCTGCGATGATGGGGGGAGATGTGACCTAGTGACGTGACGTAAGTCGTCCACTCGTCACTAATTATTCATAGCCTAGTCTACTGTCACAAGATTGTTCAAAGCAGACGGTTCAATCTGCTGACAGACGGCTCGATTGCAATTCGCTAGTTTTGACACCCATTGTCATCGTGTCAGCAGACGATGTCTGGTTTTCCTCTATATGTTCCTGGTCTGCGTGGTGTGTGCTGATCAACACCCTCCAATCCTTATCCCTAATCAATTCCTCCTTATCCCTATCCCTTACCCTTACCACCCCCATCGCATTTGAATGTTAATAATTATGTATAATATGCATGTTATACAACATGTGTTTGATAATGAAATGTATTTCAATGATTGAAGAAAAAAACGTCATTAAAAAAAGGAAGGAAGGAAGGAAGGAAGGAAGGAAGAAAGAAAGAAAGGAAGGAAGAAAGAAAGGAAAGAAAGACAGACACACAGACAGACAAACAATAAAAAAAAAGAG
>CM065703.1:19698472-19705972 GCA_017654935.2 Phymorhynchus buccinoides
TATGGGACATTAATAACTATAAAGATAGTGGGACGATCCTGGAGGTACTGCAATAGCAGGAAAATCCCGAAGTTTTTAGTTTTTTAATAATCAAGGTAGTGTTTTTTGGTGTTTTTTGGAATTTAAGACTTATTTTCCATTACATATTAACTTAGGGTGAGTTAAAAGCGGTGAAGGTTAAGGTTTAAATCTGCGACCGGACTATAAAAGAAGGGAGGCGCTGAGCGCGTGCCACATGAAGAAAACCATCAACAGCTACCTGTATTAATTTAAAAAATCGGGACTTTACTGGTTTCGTACTGCCTCCGGGCATTGCCTCCAGTATTGTTCCCACCATATTTGTATTTACAAATGTCCCATAATATGTGTCTGATTCAGACCAAGAGGACGTAAAACTCCATTTTCTCTCTCTCTCTCTCTCTCTCCTCCTCATCTCTCTCTCTCTCTCTCTCTCTCTCTCTCTCTCTCTCTCTCTCTCTCTCTCTCTCTCTCTCTCTCTCTCTAGCGCGTGCCACATATTATACACATATGTATTGTTACAAATTCGGGACTTTCCTGGTGTTGCACTGCCTACGGGCATTGCCTTCCAGGTTCGTTCCCACCATCTCTATATCTACTAATGTCCCATAGGGGAAGACGGGGTAAAAAGCGCATGGGCGGGTAAGAAGCCCACCCCAATTATCTCATGAAATGAAGCAAATTTCAGCCTCATTTTGCCCATGAGACGAGCGTTAATGTCTAGCATTCGTCTCATGGGCAAATTTGACTGAAATGTTCTTTATTTCATGAGATAATTGGGGTAGGCTTCTTACCCGCCCATGCGCTTTTTTACCCCGTCTTCCCCTATATATATATATATGTCTGTTCCAGACCGGAGGACGTTAAGCAGAATTTCATCAGCGCGCGCCACATTTGAATCACAGCTGGCGAGAGAGACAGTTCGCCCTTCTTTGTTCCCTGTTGTGCGAGCCACCGCGAGGCTGAGCTTTTTTCTGACGATACCTGGGATCGGTTGTTTCCCCTTTAAGTACAGGGTTACCTGTGTCAGCGTACCTTGGTTGCTGGGCAAATCCAATGCTACTGTTGAAAAAGAATGACGTGCAGTTTATTAACTGTACCTCTACTACTTACTCTGTGTGTGTGTGTGTGTGTGTGTGTGTGTGTGTGTGTGTGTGTGTGCGTGCGTGCGCGTGCGTGCGTGCGTGCGTGTGCGTGTGTGCGTGTGTGTGCAGTGCGTGTGTGTGTGTGTGTGTGTGTGTGTGTGTGTGTGTGACAGTGGCGTAGGAACAGGGGGGGGGTGGGGGGGGGGGGGGGGCGTCCTGGCTCATAGCGTACTTGAGTGGGCACCTGTTGTCCATTCTGCAGTGCATATTTGCCTATATGGCAATTTATATATATCTTTTGTACTAGTATGTGTTTGTTATCCTTTTTTACTGTGTTTTTTTTATAACCTGGATCTGATAAATAAAGTAGAGTGGCTCAACGTTTCCAGCGCTGTGTGAAATTATGAGCTATAGGGTGCAATGATGGAGGTGTCATGTTATGAATTGTACTGCAATATGTTGTTATTTACAGGTTGTTGAACGTTGGTAAGACACATTGATGAGTGTTTTGCAATAAGTGGTCGAACTTTACGCGGTGACAGTCCTGAGATGACCATAGCTGTTGACGGGACTATAATGGAAAACAAAACCCAAAACACAACAAAGTGTATTATAAGCGGATAGACGAAAGGGAAGTAAAAAGAAAAATTATGTCCGTCTTTGGCTGGAGAAAAGCTTTGTAAGAGTTTCCAAAAACAAAGGCAGGAGAATGGAGCAGTGAAACACAAAGATAGTAGATAAGAGATAATAAAAATCTCGAAAGCTTGAAAGCATTGGTGTTTTGTGGCTTTCTTGAAATCAAAGATAGTAGATGGCAGGAATCAACGCGGAAAAGAAGAGTCAACGAGAGTGAAAGATTAGAGGAAGTTACATGCACAGAACTCCCAAAGTGGGGTGTACGTTTGATACCCCCCCCCCCCCCCCCCCGCCCCACGGTAACCCCCCAGGGTGTCAAAGATAATTGAAAACAACTAGACAGTGACGACAACCTGTTGGACTGCGGATCGTAGTAAAACAGATAGCATTCTCTTCAAAGGGGTGGGGGTCGGCAGAAGTGTGATGAGATTGTGTGATGAGATATTTTCGTAAGGGTGGAGCTGACAAGTTAACGAGCGAGTGTGTGTGTGTGTGTGTGTGTGTGTGTGTGTGTGCGTGCGTGTGCGTGTGTGTGCGTGCGTGTGCGTGCGTGCGTGTGCGTGCGTGCGTGCGCATGCGTGCGTGTGCGTGTGTGTGCGTGTGTGTGTGCGCGCGTGCGTGTGCGTGTGTGTGTGTGTGTGTGGTGTGTATGTGAGTGTGTGTGTGTGTGTGTGTGGTCAAGTCAAGTCAAAATGATCTTTAATGGGGTTGAAAGAATAAGCTAAAACAGCTTTTTTACACATTGTCCTCCAACTTTGTAGTGTGTGTGTGTGTGTGTGCGTGTGCGTGAGGCGAGCGTGCGCGCGCGAGTGTGTGTGTGCGTGCGCGCGCGCGCGCGTGTGTGTATGTGTGTGTGTGTGTGCATAAAGTCAAGTCAAAATTATTTTTATTGACGATAAGCTTGACCATATTTTTTCACATCCTCTGTTCTCTAGAGATAACGACAACAATAAAGAAAACAGAACGAACCAAAGCGATTTAAGAGAGAGAGAGAGAGAGAGAGAGAGAGAGAGAGAGAGAGAGAGAGAGAGAGAGAGAGAGAGAGAGAGAGAGAGAGAGAGAGAGAGAGAGAGAGAGAGAGAGAGAGAGAGAGAGAGAGAGAGAGAGAGAGACAGACACACAGACAGACCCCGCCCCCCCTCCCTTCCACCCCAGATCCGCCTCTGTGATATGTGCCACACTGTTGATGATTTGGTGCCTGTCAACCCGGAAATGTCCTATAGGACTGTTTCATAATTCGGTCTTTTGGGGTTATCTTTCCCTACTGTCTCGTCTTGAAGTCGGTTTGGGGTAGTTCCGGTTCAAAATTAGAATTAAAAAATGGAAGTTACCTACCTTAGACAACTATATTTTGTTCTTGTCTTCAAGTCTTAGGGTATTAATGTGGTCGTATCAAGTAAACAAATAAGAACATAACTGTTTATAGTCAACGAATGTAAACACTTTAAGAAAGAAACATGAAACAGGACTTAATATTATTATTAAATTTACAAACTGATAACTGAGCAATTAAACACCCCTCTATTTCAATTACGGAGCAGCCATGCCGTGCTTACAGCATTTACTAACCGGAACTAAGTGTCCTAACGGGCACACAACCCGTCTGTTACTTCCGTTTTCATTTCGAAACAGTGCTATAGGCTTCCTTCCCTGTGTGTGTGTGTGTGTGTGCGTGTGTGCGTGTGCGTGTGCGTGCGTGCGTGCGTGCGCGCGTGCGTGCGCGTGTGTGTGTAAAAGGTTATTAAGAATGCTGGTCGAGATTTATCCACAAGGATTATGAACACGGTAGCCAGATTGAAGTCCTGAAACGCAGCATGCTTGTTTTGGTATTCTCTTTATTATTAACCACTCCACCCATTATTCACCCCTTCAACTTGTTTTTGCTATTTCATTTGGAACAGCAAACGAACAATCCCCTGAGATTTCTTCGAAACGCGGCACTTAACAGAACATAAGCGTAAAAATTGACCGCGGAGTTGAGACAAGATGCCACCCAGATGAACCTGTACACGACAAGAAACGTGTTGTGGTACTTCCTGAACACGTAATATTCGGGAAAAACAAGAACTGCGATGTCGCTACACACTTCAGGAAACAAGAGAGCGATGTACACAGCGCATAGAAACAACAGCATTTTAGTAATTCTGACATCACGCGCATTGTCTCCTCCCGACGATGATATTCCTATCATCTGCTGTCGTTTGAGAGTTGCTCGACGTAAGTTGATGACGGTGATGATACTGCAGATGACCATGACGACGAGGAAAACGGGCTTGCAAGCGATGGCGAGGGACTTGGATAGGTCTAAACCCAGCTTGCCGACACCGCGAAACCATGTCGCACTGTCCATGTAAGCCAGGCTGCGATTGGTCAGAGGATCCGTTCTCCATTGGACATGCGCAGTGTTGGCGAGCGTTTCCGGCAGGTAAGTCAGCATGGGTATTACGTAGGAAAGGCAGATGCATACAACTAGGCGTCTGTTTGAGAGAAATAGGAGTAAACAACAATGGAATTGTGTTATTACAAGCAGTCTCTCTCTTTTCTCTCTCTCTCTCTCTCTCTCTCTCTCTCTCTCTCTCTCTCTCTCTCTCTCTCTCTCTCTCTCTCTCTCTCTCTATCTATCTCTCTCTCACCCCCCCCCCCTCTCTCTCTCTCTCTCTCTCTCTCTCTCTCTCTCTCTCTCTCTCTCTCTCTCACCCCCCCCCCCCCCTCTTTCACTCTTACACATACAAGCATACACAAACTCTTCCTCCTCCGTCAGTGAAAGATTAGTCACAACTGACTTCTTTTCCTTTTAGTTTTAAATACGAATTTGTAGGTTTGGAGCGAAATGAAACATTACAAAAACAACAACAACAACAACAACAAAACAACAACAACAAAAACAACAACAAAAACAATTCAACAACGATAATGGACAAATGCATAGATTCTTATGAAGAAACAAAAACCCAAGAAAGCACCGAACTCCACCGATATGACTCAGCAGCAGTGCAGTGACCCCTCTGGTGCTGGTTGCCTCCTGACGGCCTAATGCCGGCGACAGACTATGTGACTGCCTCATGTGACTCGATCAGGTCGTGACGTTTCACCTCATTTGCATACCATCAGTCTGACTCAGTCGTGCCCAGTCAGGTGACAGGGCCGAATAGGGCGGGTTCTAAATTTTACTGATCGAGTCTGATCGAGTCAGGTGGCTTGTGACCTCTTCTGTGCGGGAAAAAAAAATTGATCTACGTCACGACCTGATCGAGTCATATGAGGCAGTCGCATAGGCTGTCGCCGGCTTAACATAAATGTCGCTCCCCCTTGGACTGCTGGTTTCAGATTTTGTGACCTGACAAACCAGGGTGTGGCTGTGAGTTGGGAATCAGAATATGCTCCGTGAGGGCATCATCACTGGTTATGCTGCTGCTGGTTGCTCGGATCAATGGGCAAGTCCCTAGCAGCAAGCGTTCTGGGCGTGTAATCACGAGTGCGTCTTAGACAGTCAACACGGGTAGTAGTACGTAAATCAGGCTAAACACCCAATCGCTTTGGGAGTTTAGTCTACTTTACATACTACTACTACCCGTGTTGACGGTCTAAGACACACTCATGATTACACGCCCTGGTGGCTGAAAAGTCTGATCCTGCATCGGCATTCAATCTGGCATGATGAGCATGGGACACCCTGCATCGGGAGGTCCTGTGCACTTGACGTTTCTCTTGGCTTCCTCGAACCCAATGGGGCTTCTGTGCCCTGCCGTGTTGATGACCTCCATTTGTCCCTGTCTCTGGCCATGTTTTCCCAGTCCGCAACCCACTGTGCGGCTCAGAGAATGGGGAAGCAAAACCATGCATTGGGTTCATTCATATCATCTCTCATCTACCTGTGTGTAGAAAACGGGACCCCCCCTCATGCATTGGGTTAATTAATCTTTCGCCTACCCCTGTGTAGAAAACGGGACAGCAAAACCATGCATTGGGTTCATTCATCTCTCACCTACCTGTGTGTAGAAAAACGGGGGGGGGGGGGGGGGGGGGGGGGGGGGGGGGGGGGGGGGGGGGGGGGGGGGGGGGGGGGGGGGGGACATGCATTGGGTTTCATTCATCTTTCGCTTACCTGTGTGTAGAAAACGGGACAGCAAAACCATGCATTGGGTTCATTGATCTCTCACCTACCTGTGTGTAGAAAACGGGACAGCAAAACCATGCATTGGGTTCATTCATCTTACCCCTGTGCAGAAAACGGGACAGCAAAACCATGCATTGGGTTCATTCATCTTACCCCTGTGCAGAAAACGGGACAGCAAAACCATGCATTGGGTTCATTCATCTTACCCCTGTGCAGAAAACGGGACAGCAAAACCATGCATTGGGTTCATTCATCCTACCCCTGTGCAGAAAACGGGACAGCAAAACCATGCATTGGGTTCATTCATCCTACCCCTGTGCAGAAAACGGGACAGCAAAACCAGTTATTGGGTCAATTCCATCTCTCACCTACCTGTGAGTCAGCAGACTCCTGGCCTTCAGCGGCACGGTGACGCACAGACACCTGTCCACGTTCACCAGCATGATATGAGCTCCTGTCACCATGTTGGTGCACAGAGAGACCCGAGTCACGAAGGTGTTGACCGTGGTGTGCCAGTTCCTGATCGTGACGCTGTCGGTGAGGTAGCAGTCCGGCACCAGCAGCAGGTGGGACGTCAGGTTCAGCAGGTCCGCCACAGCCAGGGAGAACAGCAGAAGGTTGACCCGGTCTGACAACCCTTGCTGGAAACATCCCAGAAAACACACACACACACATAACGTATGTATGTTACAGTCAAATACGGAAATCAGTCAATTACAGAAATGACCAAAAAGTTCAGGGAGAACAGCCGGTCTGACATCTCAGAAATAAAATTATACAGATACGATCAAACACTCGCAAACACGCCATGCACGTAAACGTACTCTCGCACGCATCCTCACAAAAATGTAAAAGTTATGACCCAAATAATAATTCAATTTCTCTAACTAAGGTCCATGCTCAAGATCAGGACGTAGCCAGGCAACCAATATTATGTATTTACCATCAGCTAATGTACCCGAATGACAACTCAAGATGAAAACGTAATCAGTATCAGTTATTCTGTATTAATCATCAGCTAATGTACCCGAATGACAACTCAAGGTGAAGATGTAATCAGTATCAGTTATTATGTATTTACCATCAGCTAATGTACCCGAATGACAACTCAAGGTGAAAATGTAATCAGTATCAGTTATTATGTATTTACCATCAGCTAATGTACCCGAATGACAACTCAAGGTGAAGACGTAATCAGTATCAGTTATTCTGTATTAATCATCAGCTAATGTACCCGAATGACAACTCAAGGTGAAGATGTAATCAGTATCAGTTATTCTGTATTAATCATCAGCTAATGTACCCGAATGACAACTCAAGGTGAAGACGTAATCAGTATCCAATATTCCGTATTAACCGTCAGCTAATGTACCCCAATGACAACTTCAGGTCAAGATGTAATCAGTATTTAATATTATTCCGCATTAATCATCAGCTAATGTACCCGAATGACAACTTCAGGTCAAGACGTAGTCAGTATCAGTTATTCTGTAGTTACCATCAGCTATTTTACCCAAATGACAAGTTTGAAGTCTGTAACTTTAACGATGTGAAACATAAGGATTTCAAGGTCAAGCTTCAAGGTCAAGGTCAATCTGGTTACAGTTTTACTACAGGAGCGTGAGGCTGTAATTCCAAACCCAT
>CM065703.1:19710972-19727200 GCA_017654935.2 Phymorhynchus buccinoides
CACGAAACTATTTTCAAGGGTGAAGATTAGGTGAAGCCTAATTTTACAAACTATGTGACAGAGTGAGAGGCAGAGACAGACACAGATGGTGAGAGACAGAGAATTACAGAGAACCAATAGTCTAATGTAAAGAACAAAAATCCACCACTATCGTCCCACCATTACTGCCAAACCTGTTTAATAGGCTAATGAACATGCAGTGAGGGATAGATAGTGAAGGACCAGAGACTGTCTTTCAAACATACACGTTGTAGGAACCTGTTTCATTCGATCTGCTTAAGTTTCGCTTTACATGCATAACTAATGGTAAACAAGTAGCATTATACCCATCTCCTTCCGTTTCACACAGTCAAACACCATTCAATCTAATCTTACTGAGGCTGGATGCACGACTGTAGCGAATATGTATTCCAGAAGGAAACAAAGGGCAGGATAATGTAGGCAAGAGAAGATATTTACTTGGTGAGTGATTCTGTAATTACGTAAGGAAGGCTCTTCCTTACGCACTTTGAAAGGGAGTTGCATGGAATAGGCATCATGTTGTGAACATAAACAATTGATGTTAGGCATGCCAGTAATTCCAATTTATTCTTCATGCTATATCAGGTTAAGCATATCAAGACGTCTTCCTTGCAGGCATCACCACAAGTTCAACTGTGAATTGCTTTAAGATAGGGCCTTTTGCAAAAAGGATAGTTTGTCACGTGTTATTGTATCCATTCATGGCAGTGTAATATAGACAAGCCCATCCATTCTTTTTCAAACCTGTTTGTTAACAAAGCTTGAAATGCAGCTCAAAATATATTTATAGGCTTAGTGTGCCACAGACGTAATTGTAAATTAAAGCAGACACTTTGAATCTTAAAAACATCAAGTACTAGAAATATCATAGTTTGATTGCTTGAAGATTGTAAAAAGCATAAGAAAAATGACATATGTGTTGGGTATGTCAAACATATTATCAAACAAGTTATATATCCAAGCATAATACGATCTATGATTTTCAGAAATTATGATAACTTCCTAATATCACATTTTCTTATCACTATAACATGGATTAGGAAAACAATGCTGCACATGGCTGTTACTCATAATGTTCAATAAGGGTCCCGAGAAATAATTGGGCTAATCTATAAACTAATATGCGATTTTGAGAGTAAGATGTATATTTCCTTTCAGCAAGTTACTAAGAATTCAGAGATTAAAAAATAAAATTTTATGTAGACAATTCAGTATTGAAAATATGAACTAAAAGAACCAAGTATGTAGGCTAGTTCTCTTAGGCATTTGGAGATTACTTGAATAAAAAAAAAAGTGGTCGGTGTGGAAGTAAGAAAAGAGACAGTGGACAGTAGACATGTTCTGTTTTCTTGTGATGATGAACAATGCACCGGTTATGACTAAGGATGTCGTCAAAGAGAAAATACTATTTTTCTGGTTACATGTACTACATGAGAAATGAAAACTGAACAGTAGTACATTTGTCAATCTGTTTGGACTTTAAATAACCACTATATCTCTGTATCTTCCATGTAGCTTGTAGTGTGTTTCCCACGCATTTTCCACTCAATACATGTAAACGACATGTGTGCAAAGATAAATTATTTAATCCCTTCAGATGAGATTGCTTGACTTAACCTGGCTGAAAATCAGTCATAATGTCTAACTAGAGGGCTTATGTTTGCCTTTGAGAACAAACAAACTTTTGGCTCTGAATGATACCAGAAGTGTTGCATCATTAATCGTTAATAACACAAAATAGGAATACATTTTGTGCAGCCGTTTTCGAGTTGTTTATGATTAAAATTTGCCAAAATTTGGCCATTTCCAACCCACTTCCGATTTTGGGTTTGACATGGAAGCGTTGCACCGTAAGTCCTGAGTAAATACCGAAAATATGATTGTATTTTGTGCAGCTGTTTCCGACATGTTCAAGATTAAAAATTGGCCAAATTTTGCATTTTCCTGCCACATTTTGCCAATTGGTTTTATATTGACAATTTAGCATAAGTATAGCATCCTTCAAATTTTCCTGCAAATTTCAGCGAGATTCGATGAAGAAAAAAAAATCATAAATGGAAATAAATGAAAGTGACGCAACGCAATTTACATAAACTTGAAAACTTCCAAACTATTTAGCATAAAATTATCATCAACTAACTCCTTTCAGACCTGGGTCAGAGTAAGGGCTACAAAATCCAATAGTTAGTTTTGTAACGTCACTTCTGGTTTTGGCTATTCTGTGAACCAAATAAAAGCTGCCTGACCATAGCTGGGGCACTTCCGGTTCATACTTTCGGTTCAGTAATCTACCGTAAATGTTGCAAATCTACTTTAGAGCAAATTCTGAAAATATGAACGAAATCTGTTCAGCCGTTTTTGAGTTAATGAAGATTGAAATTGTGCCGATTTTGCAGTTTGTCTGCCCTATTTCACAGAATATTTGGCAAAATAATTTAATATTACTAATTTGGCAATCACTTAATGCCCCGCAACTTTCCTGAAAATCTCAGCCAAATCAGACAAAAAAAGGGGCAGAAAAAGACCTTACAAATGCAATAGTGTTCTACCTAAAGGGTAGAATCCTAATAAAACTGAAGAAAACTGTACAAATTCAGTAAACTTTGTAACAAAAGAAATTCAGACACCTACAGTTTTGACATAAGCCAGCAACCATACATTTTTTATAAGGCACAAAATGCAGTACTTGTGCGTCATTATATGCGCGTGCAATGACGTCGCAGGGGAGGAGTGAAGCAGCTACGGTAAGAAAGCATAAAAGCGTCAAAAGCAATTAGATCTGAAATCTGCCGTCTCCATCTGTTCAATCAATTGTGCAATGTATGATGTTAATTTAAGGAGCACGGTATAAGCTTCGAGCTTGTTGTTGCTCTAATTGTCTTTTTGTTTGATCGTTTCCGAGTGAGTGAACAAAGATTTGTTTAAACCAAATCTGCCGGACTTTAAATGACCATTGCATCTACCCTCCATCGTGTAGATGGTGTTTCCCACGCTGTCCTTGCTCAGGACAATGTATGCAACATGTGTGTAAAGGGAAATCGCATAAACCCTTGTGAAAATTTACATTTGTTAAACAGAATGGCTGGAATCAGCCGGCTATTGCGTCATTTCTTCCATAAGATGAGGTTTGACGTCACTCGCAGAAATATTTTGTTGGCTTCAAGCAAGCAAAGTGTTCGTGAGGAATTCTGTGGATGACGTCATTGCTCTATAGTTCTGGAGAACGTGCTTTTCACAAAAAAGCAGACATACGCTGAACTCTTGGACAGTGGATTTTTTGCAAACTATGCCTTATCAGGGTCTAGCTTCGCTAGGCGACGGTCGCTGCGCGCATAACTGTTACGCCTAAAGGGGTCTAAGAAACACTTTAGAAAACATTTGCGGAAGAACATTACAAGCTCTTGTCTGACTGGTAAAAAAAAAAAAGTATTATTTTAACCAAACTTTAATGGACCAATCAACAACAAGAAATGTATTCACCCCATGCTAGTCACGTGATAGTTCGCCAAGAGATATTTTGGGAGTAGCCACAAAACGTTTTTGGCAAACGTCGGCAAAAGAGGTGTTTCTTAGTACCGTTTTTGCCGATTTGCGCTCACGCTACGTAACGTTGGCCCCTGTGAAACGACCCCCAGCTTGATCCCGTTCAGTTTGATGTATTTTGGTGAGTTCCAGTAGGCTCAGAGTTTATGATCCAATTCGAGTTTTCATAATTCTGCAAAGTTTTTACCTCTTTTTTAAATTCTCCTTTAAGACTCACCTCGGAGCTTTCGGGCTCAAGGCTGCACCCACGGCGCATGACCGAATCAAGGAAGAGTATGCCGCGGGGTGGGGGTGGGGTGGGGGGGCAAGGTGTGTCTCCCACGGTCACGGTTCAGTGTGGGCTTGGCGGCTGCGATGTAGATGGCCTCCTTCACCCCTCTCTGGAACCATCTGCTGTCTCGGTCCAGCACAGTGATGTTGTCGGGGGAGAGAACTGGTGGTCATTCATAGTTGGGAAGTTCTCTTTCACCAGGAAACCCATCGAAAAGCAAAGCAGCAGCCGTAGCTGCGTAAATGTAACCTTGGCCTACCTTTAAAAAGACACACTGACGCACCATATCATGATGCACGTCTCCCTAAAACTGTGTAATTCAGTAGTCAAATTCATTTGACAGCTAGGCCACCACAGGGTGAGGCCAACTTATAATAAGAATTATCACCATATGTTCCGAAAATAAAGGCTGATCCCAACCCTATCAGCCTCTTTCCGAAAATATAGGCTGATCCTAACCCTCTCAGTCTCTTTCCGAAAACATAGGCTGATCCTAACCCTATCAGCCTCTTTCCGAAAACAAAGGTTGGGGTGGGGAGGGGGGAGGGGGGTGGCAGAGAGAGAGAGAGAGGGGGGGGGTACACACGACACATATATTATATATATATATATATATATATATATATATATATATATATAGAGAGAGAGAGAGAGAGAGAGAGAGAGAGAGAGAGAGAGAGAGAGAGAGAGAGAGAGAGAGAGAGAGAGAAAGAGAGAGAGAGAGAGAGAGAGAGAGGGAGAGAGAGAGAGAGAGAGAGGGAGAGAGAGAAAGAGACAGACAGACAGACAGTTAAAGAGAATAGTTACTAGTAGCCAAATTGATTTGACAGCAGAGGCCAAGTAAGGTCAAAAAGACTACTGTACCTGGGAGACGCTGTGAGGCAAACTTATAATAAGAAAGCATTACCATATGCCACGATTAAGTCCTTGGTTTTTTTTTCTAGGTAGCTGTGACCCACAAACAAATACCCACAACTTCAAATTGAGGCTGCTCTTTAAAATTATGTTTCGTTTTCAATTTGGGGACATTTGCATGGGAGTCAAACCTGGTCAAAACAAGATTTCTTACCAGCTATAAGAGGGAAAACACGTGAAACCCTGTGATTTTGACACGTGACCTTGTGGGTCTTTAGCAGTCTACGGACTGACAGACAGACAGTCAAAGACACAGAAAGGCTCTCGTCCAGGTAGCAACGTACTTTTCCCCCTTATAGAACCATGCTTGCCTTGGCATGAGGCTGTGTCAGGCCAGTTGACATAAGCTAGAACACCAAGGCTACATCAAAATATTGCTATGTTCTGCATATGGTTATGTGGGGATTGTCTTAAAGCTCCTAGCATAACATCGTCAGTCTAAAATCCCCCAAGTCGGAGTGTGGCTGCTCACGTGGCGGGGTAATCAAAAACGGTCACACACGTAATGTTCTCATCCCTATAGTTGGTGCATTTGTACCAAAGTGTTCAAGTGCTTTGGCTGTTGGGATGATCCCTGGAGTCGTTAAGCCAGGGAACAACAACAACAACATCAACAACAACAACAGAACCATGCATCCCAAACGTGATGAGGGCAAACCCTATTGCATTAATTGCGTACCAACGTAGGCCTACTTCTTCCCTGAAGACCTAGCCACACTGCATACGATTCGAGTCACTGCGATCCGATCTTGACATTTAGGGGAAGACGGGGTAAAAACCCCGTGGGCGGGTAAGAAGTCCATGCCAATTATCTCATGAAATAAAGAAAATGTCAGTCAAATTTGCCCATGAGACGAATGCTAGTCAAATTTGCCCATGAGACGAATGCTAAACATTAACACTCGTCACATGGGCAAAATGTGACTGAAATTTGCTTTCTTTTATGAGATAATTGGCATGGGCTTCTTACCCGCCCATGTTGTTGTTTTTTTACCCCGTCTTCACCTATGCGACTGCTGGGATTTATGCGACATTAGAAGGAAACACTACACTGCAGAGTCAATGAAGGTTTTGTTCCGTGACACGATCTTTAATTACTTGAAAGAGATTAATATATTTCACTTAATGTAAAATACTGTGATGTTTTTTTAACCCTAGACATGTCAGGTTTTTACTTGCTAAGTTTGCGATTGACTAATGATTTTTAACAAAAAGCATTTTAACCAAAAAACTTTGATCTTGTTTTACCTTGTGGTTTTATCCCTTTTTAATACGTGGTGAGATGCAACGTGGTGAGATGCAACGTGGTGACAGCCCTGACATGGCCTTTGTTGTCGACGGGGCTATAATTTTAATCTTAATCTTAATCTACCCTATGGGAAATAAATTACGCGAAATTCTACTGCCTAAATAAATCTGATGAAATCTTACTATAGCTACGTTATTACCTATATGTGTAGTCTCCCGTACACGAATCTGATAAAATATCTTCTTTTTTTGTATCAGGACATTTCATTTGATTCGTGTACTGCGGTCTACGTGGATACAGTGAACGAAAGTAGTAGAGTTATTCGTAGACGGAAGTATATTTCACGTGAATCATGACTCACAGACATCGTCACAATCGTATTGTATTGGGGTCATTTGTTATGTAAATGGATGACATTTTTTGTTAAATATACACTAGCGACCAAAAGTTAAGGCCCAGAAAGACAATCATCTCCGAAAACTCACGAACTCAATAAAACGCACCCAGCTCATAACAAAACTGAATTTATTCTTTTAGCATTAAGTTCATTCAAAAAAATCATTAATCAGAACGAGTTCAGTCAACAAAATGCCCCTTTCAACAACTTCCCCCCTCCTCTTGAAAAGTCACACACTCAGAATCAATGCACTTTGGAACAGTCAGTACACATTACTGAATTTTGTTTTTGCGCGGATGCCTTCCTCTCATGGTGACACACCACCACACAAAATTTGAAGCGATTCGGTTAAGCGGTTCGGGAGATATCCTTGGGACAGACAGAAAACCCCACCAAAAAACCCACATTACTGACTGTTCCAAAGTGCATTGATTCTGAATGTGTGACTTTTCAAGAGGAGGGGGAAGTTGTGAAGAGCTTCCGAAGAGCTTCTGGGCCACAGAGACGTGGTCTGGCCAGGTCTTTTTTTCTTTGCTGTTGGAACAGTGGACATGGCTTTTTTTCAGTTTTATGAAAACAGTCGTAGGCTGATCCTAACCTTATCCCTTTCCCGCGACAGGCAGAATGTCGCTTCTCGGTGATATCTAAGGGCACGTGAGATAATAGGAGATACCTCTCAAATACTCACCAGATCACGTGTCAAAATCACGGGTTTCACGTGTTTTCCCCTTATAGCTGGTAAGAAATCTTGTTTTGACCAGGTTTGACTCCCATATAAATGCCCCCAAATTCAAAACGAAACATAATCTTAAAGAGCAGCCTCAATTTCAAGTTGGGGGCATTTGCATACGGGTCACAGCTACCCAGAAGAAAACAACAAGGGACTTAATCGTGGTGGGTCAGTGTATCTTTAAAAGCTGGACTAGCCAGAAGGAGGTTGTACCACACTGCCTGTTCTTCACATTGCAAAACTTATTCACCCCCCACCTCCGCCCCCACCCGTGTTTATGGTTAAGGAAATCATGGTGGACCAGTGATCCAGTAATCAATCCGGGAATGAAGAAAAGAGGGGGGGGGGGGGGGAGAAGAAAACATTGAATGTAACAGGGGGGAGGGGGGGGGGGGGGGGGGAGAGAAGAAAACATTGAATGTAACAGCAATTTTATTTATGTTTCTTTGTGTGACCGAGTGACGTGACGTAAGTCGTCCACTCGTCACTAATTATTCATAGCCTAGTCTACTGTCACAAGATTGTTCAAAGCAGACGGTTCAATCTGCCGACAGACGGCTCGATTGCAATTCGCTAGTTTTGACAACCATTGTCATCGTGTCAGCAGACGATGTAATTGCGTGTCTCCTTTTTAGTCACAAGATCTTATTCGAATTCAAATTTGACCAAGTCACGTGCTGAGGCAAGCTTATAATTCAAATTTGACCGCCAGTTGGGTCGCGTCACTTGACCAGAGTAGCTAGGCCTACTAGCACTAGCGACTCACTCACTGTGATGCGTGATACGCCGGTGTGGTCATCAGCCTGCAATGTCTGAGCACTATCCCTGCTCATAGATCATGATCTTATTTGCTGCACTGTCTTCCTTAGTCTTTCCTAGTAAATAAACAAAGTCAAACAACTGTCTGGTTTCCTCTATATGTTCCTGGTCTGCGTGGTGTGTGCTGATCAACACCCTCCAATCCTTATCCCTCATCAACTCCTTATCATACGCGTTAATGATATTTGTCACGGCTGCGATGATGGGGGGAGATGTGACCTAGTGACGTGACGTAAGTCGTCCACTCGTCACTAATTATTCATAGCCTAGTCTACTGTCACAAGATTGTTCAAAGCAGACGGTTCAATCTGCTGACAGACGGCTCGATTGCAATTCGCTAGTTTTGACAACCATTGTCATCGTGTCAGCAGACGATGTCTGGTTTCCTCTATATGTTCCTGGTCTGCGTGGTGTGTGCTGATCAACACCCTCCAATCCTTATCCCTAATCAATTCCTCCTTATCCCTATCCCTTACCCTTACCACCCCCATCGCATTTGAATGTTAATAATTATGTATAATATGCATGTTATACAACATGTGTTTGATAATGAAATGTATTTCAATGATTGAAGAAAAAAACGTCATTAAAAAAAGGAAGGAAGGAAGGAAGGAAGGAAGGAAGAAAGAAAGAAAGGAAGGAAGAAAGAAAGAAAGAAAGAAAGACAGACACACAGACAGACAAACAATAAAAAAAAAGAGACATTAACACATTGAACATTATTATAGGAAAAAAATAATGGAACAAACCGACAAGGTTAAAAAAGGAAGAGTGTTTCTGCTCATATATTTATCACCCCACGCGTTAATGATATTTGTCAAACTCCCAGCCGCGAGTTTCAACGCAGTTCAGGGGACATAACCTACTCAATAACCTAGATGGTAAAAGACTGAGTTACTTCCCTTCCTTCCTTGCAGTTGAAATGACTTGTGTAGAGACTGGAGCTGTTTCTCAGCAAGTTTTGGGTCGATTTTGATGCGGTTTTTCTTTTGATTTTGTGAAGCAAAAAGTGACCAGGCCTATCAATATGGCTGTCAGAAGATATACTGCCAAGAAAACTGCATGAAATTTGCTTGATTTTCTCAAACAAACAAAAATACAGTGATGAAAAGTATGTGGGGAATACAGTTTATGAAGTTGTTGTTCAACCCAATCTTGACACAAATAGGTTCGTTCAGACCTGAATTTTTTGTTTTTGTTTACATCTATTTATCAAAAATATTATCTTTGTTTTCTCTCTCTTAACATCTTGGTTATCTCCGCCTATAATAACGAGTTATCTTACCCCTATCAACATTGAAAATTGTAATAATTAACATGTTCTCCATTCATATTTCTTTCAGTAACTGCGGAAGCACTTGAACACTATGGTAGAAGTTACATCATCAGCTACACGTGCGTGACCCGTTTGTTGATGACATATACTCCGACACGACGAGGGCAGCCACACACTCCGTCTTCGGGGCAACTCCATGATGGATGATGAAGATGAGATTAGCGTCCAATCGGTCAGAGACCCTTTATGGACGGTATTCCTGAAGTCCACGAAGAAGAAATCTGTTTAACGTCCTCCGGTCTGAAACAGACTCACACATGGGACATTAGCAGATATAAAGAATGGTGGGGAACGATCCTGGAGGCAATGCCCGGAGGCAGTGCAACACCAAGGAAAGTCCCGAATTTTTTAACAATACCGATATGATTGTGACCTGAAAGTCACACGAAGAATGAATGGTGAAGAAAAATTAGCGTCCAATCGGTTCAGAGACCGGTATGGATGGTGAAATTCCGCTTACGTCCTCCAGATCTGGACCAGACAACATATATGGGAGATGTAGTAGATATAAAGATGGTGGGAACGATCCTGGAGGCAATGCCCCAGAGGCAGTGCAACTCCAGGAACGTCCCGAATTTTTAACGAGTAAAGATGTATGATTATTACTAAAAGGGTATCCATGATGAAAATGATGTTTTTACGTCCTCTCGGTCATAGACATATTTGGGACATTTGTAAATACAAAGATGGGTGGAAACAATACTGGCTGCCATGCCCGGAGGCAGTGCAACACCAGGTAAAAAAAAAAAAAAGTCCCGAGTTTTCGACAATATAGATAGGTGTAGCGGTAAACACGCCTCGGTTAAACCTCATCGGCTATGGTACCGCCACTAAATGCGATGCAAAAGGGGATCCATGGTGGTGAAAAATATGTTTTAAACGTCCTCTCGGTTCATGAACAGACACATTATGGGACATTTTGTCAAATATTAAAGATGGTGGGAACAATACTGGAGGCAATGCCAGAAGGCAGTGCAACACCAGTAAAGTCCCCAAGTTTTAAACAATATAGGTAGTTGTAGCGTTAACCAACGCCTCGGTTAAACCTAATCGGCTATGGTACCGCCACTGAATGCTATGCAAAAGGGTATCCAGGTGGTGAAAAATGATGTATTTACGTCCTCTTGGTCATAGACACATATGGGGACATTTGTAAGTACAATGATGGTGGGAACAATACTGGCCGCAATGTCCGGAGGCAGTGCAACACCGGTAAAGTCCTGAGTTTTTAACAATATAGGTAGGTGTAGCGGTAACCACACGCTTCGGTTTTAAAATCATCGGCTATGGTACCACTCTTGCACTGAAGGCTATGCAAAAGGGTATCAATGAAGGGGAGATCATCATTATAGCGTAGGTCAGGGGTGTCACGCGCCGTATCTGCTTGCTTTCGACACACAAGACACGGCAAGCACACCCCGGACTCAACCGCAGTTCTGAGAGCCAGCAGTTACTACTTGACTTTACCACACCGATGATGTTGGCATGCATGTGCTCGCGCGATCGCACACGCATGCACGCGCGGCGTGCGCGCGTTCCATGCGTACACGCGCTCACACATACACACACGCGTGTACACACTCTCTCTCTCTCTCTCCTCTCTCTCTCGCTCTCTGTGAGTGTGTGTGTGTGTGAGTGTGTGTGTGTGTGTGTGAATGTGTGTGGGTGTGTGTGTGTGTGTGTGTTGTGTGTGCGTGTGCGTGTGTTTGTGCGCGCGCGTGCGTGTGTGTGTTTTTTTGTGTTTGAGTGTGTGTGTGTGAGCGTATGTGTATGTGTGTTGTGTTTGAGTATGTGGATGTGTGTGTGTGAGTAATGTTTATATGTGTATGTGAGTGTGTGTGCGTATGTGTATGTGTATGTGTGTGTGTGGTGTGTGTATGTGTGAGAGTGTCAACCTTACGCACGAAGGTGAATGTGTGTGTGTGCGTGCGTGCGTGTTCACAAGTGTGTTTATGTGTGTTTGTGTGTGTGTGTGTGTGGTGTGTGGTGTGTGTGTGTGCGTGTGCGTGTGCGTGCGCGCGCGTGTGTGTGTGTTTGTGTGTGTATGTGTCTGTGTGTGTGAGTGTGTGTTGTGTGTGTGGTTGTTGTGTTGTGTGTGTGTGTGTTTGTGTGTGGTGTGTGTGTGTGTGTGTGTTTGTGTGTGTGTGTGATATAATCGCGCGCGCGCGCGCGTGTGTGTGTGATTGAACCATGCCAAAAAAGGAAGCTCTTGGCGCTTCACAAAACCTTGATGAAACAATGAAAATGTAATTAATAAACTGACACACACAAAAAAACGGATAATTACAGTGTATATATATCAAAAGTAAAACAGAACTCAGTGGTGAAATCAACTTCAGAGAAAAAAAATACAAACAGCGTTTTGATGTTCATATCGTATGTGAAATAGGACGGATGGCTTCTCCTATAGAAAATAAAAGAATAGCTGAGTAAGGGAAACGGGATGGGTCATAGGACGGCCATCTTGCTCATTACCATAACAAAGCGTAGATGAAACAGGAATAGGTGAATGGGGACGCTCCCATGTGCACTATACTAGGGGAAGACGGGTAAAAAGCGCATGGGCGGGTAATAAAGCCACCCCAATTATTTCATGAAATAAAGAAAATTTCAGTCAAATTTTGCCCACGTGGAGACGCTGCTAAATATTTATCTGTTGAATGTTTCTTTTTTCTACTGTACTTAAAACAAGAGCGGATTCGCAATCGTTTGTGGCGTGCGACATTAGACGAATTTGAAACATTTCATGGATAATTGGGATATCCTATCACAATATCCCCCCTATCTCTGCAAACTAACAAATGAATATTTCTTATGTGACAGTTAAAAGAAAACCCTCGATTCAGTGGAATAATTGATATCCTAACACAATATTGGATCTATCCCGACAGACTAACAAATGGAATTACAGGTTTGTGGGCTTGAAAAAATACAAATACACGATACTTGACTATCAACATCACTGGGAACATTCAACCTATCCAAACAAGCTAGCACAATGACAAGTGGAGTTTTGTTAATGTTTTTTTGTTTGTGGCTCAAGCCACTAACCTTATAACTCACTTTGTCTGTCGGTCTAGCTGTCGGTCCAGTTTTGTCGCAAATACATTTCAAAATTTGTCGCACATCCTATCAGAATATCGCACGCTTCACTTCAAGCTACAAATTGATGGCCGCTCTTTTTAATGATGTATTTTAAAAGCGGACAATTGATATCCTATACACAATATCCAACACTATCCCTGCAAACTAACAGTATGAATATCCAGTTTTGATTAGCAAAAATACATTTCATAGTTTTAATTGATATCCTATCACAATATCCAATCTAGTCCCTGCAAGGGTGCACAAATGGATATCCTGGTTTTGTTATTAAAATACATTTCATGGATAATTGATATCCTATCACAATATCCAACCTATCCCTTCAAACTAGCAAACGAATATCCAGTTTTGTTAAAAATACGATTTCAGGGATACTTGATATCCTCTCACAATATCCAACCTGCTCCCTTCAAACTAGCAAACGAATATCCAGTTTTGTTAAAAATACATTTCAGGGATACTTGATATTCTATCACAATATCACAACGTATCCCCGCTGCAAGCTCAGCAAATGCATATCCCAGTTTTGTTAAAAAATACATTTCATGGATAATTGATATCCTATCACAATATCCAACCTATTCCCTGCAAACTAACAAATGAATATTTCTTAGTTTTGTTAAAAGAAAATGCGTTTCGCTGGAATAATTGATATCGTGTATCACAATATCCAATCTATCCCTGCAAACTAACAAAGTTGGATATCCAGTTTTGTTAAAAAAAACCCCATTTCAAAGAAGAAGAAAAAAAGTATGTTTAAAATACATTTCAATGGATAATTGATACCAATTGATATCCTATGGGCACAATATCCAACCTATTCCTGCAAACTAACAGGCCTATCTCCAGTAATACATTCCAGGGGATAATTAATATCCTATCACAATATGCCAACCTATTCCTGCAAACTAACAAATGAATTAACAGTAATACATTTCAGGGGATAATTGATATCCTGATCACAATATCCAACCTCTTCCCTGCAAACTAACAAATGAATCTCCATGTAATACATAACCAGGGGATAATTAATATCCTATCACAATATCCAACCTATTCCCTGCATAGACTAACAAATGAATCTCCAGTAATACATTTCAGGGGATAATTGATATCCTATCACAATATCCAACCTATCCCTGCTAAACTAACAAATGAATCTCCATGAGAATACGATTCCATTGGGACGAATGTAATATCCTGATTCACGGGATATCCAACCTATCCCGGCAAACTGAACATATATAGCGAATATCCTGTAATTACATTTATACGGAAGTATTTCAGGTGGTGGAGTGGAACGGGCAGCCTCGTGGCTGGCGCCACGCATTGAACGTGAATCTGGACCTGGTCAGTCGAACCCGCCTCGACACCCTCAGCATCTGTTCAAAACCCTGCCCAAACATGTTACGTAGCGGTTGTAAATACTATGATGACAGTTCGTTTGACGTTCTCCGGCCTTTATAAGACTCCTATCCCACATTAACGACTATTCTTCTAGTGAGACATTGCCCTTCTTTGTACTGTAATAAAATGAACTCCCTTATAAGACCCCTCCCTTATAAGAACTAATTTTGGATAGTGTTTTTGAAGGTAAGAGTAAGGGAGGTAATTACTGTACATTACTTTTGTTTGTTTAGATTCTGTTTCGATGCTGGTTATACTGCAATGCATGAAAGTCCGGAATGTCAGTGTTTTAATAATCTTGATAGTGTTTTTTGATTTATTAACCCTTTCGCTGCCAGCCATATTTTCCAGCAAAAATTAAATACCATTAAACTTAATTGCGGTGGAGAAGGTAAATCTACAATATTTGGCAATTCCTCAGCGACATGTATATCATTAGGCCTAGGCGCTTGAGCGCGTCCCAAAATGAAGAAATTAGGGTCTCCAGATAACAGGCCTTTATTTCATGCTTTTAGTGTCTGGGGTGTTAAACCATTGGGGTGCATACATGTAACATTGGCGGTGAAAGGGTTCCATGAATCGTTCCCACCCAAGTCTTTTATCATACAAAACTTTGATTTTGTGTTTCCTATGTGTCTATGACCGAGAGGACGTAATACTTGGTTTCTCTTTAACTCTCTGACAGCCCCAACATGGCTTAGTCTCTCTGACTCTCTTTTTAATTTTCTCTGTCTGTCTGTCTTAATCTTATTTCCCCCCCCCCCCCCCCACACCCCCTAACTGTGTGGCTGCTTGCCTTGCTTTAACACGAGATATGTGTGCGCACACATATGTGTGTTCACCCTGTGTTGCACGATTTGTGGGCATTGACTGGCCTGCTTTAAATACTAAACATCTATTTGTGTACATATTTGTATTTAGGGGAAGACGGGGTAAGAAGCGGCATGGGCGGGTAAGAAGCCCCACCCAATTATCTCATGAAATAAAGTAAAATTTCAGTCAAATTTGCCTATGAGACGAATGCTAGACATATCACGCTCGTCTCATGGGCAAAGTGAGACTGAAATTTGCTTCATTTCATGGATAATTGGGGTGGGCTTCTTACCCGCCCATGCGCTTTTACCCCGTCTTCCCCTATATATATATATATGTCTGTTCCAGACCGGAGGACGTTAAGCAGAATTTTCATCAGCAGCGCGCCACATTTGAATCACAGCTGGCGAGAGAGACGGTTCGCCCATTCTTTGTTCTCTGTTGTGCGAGCCACCGCGAGGCGGAGCTTTCTTGGCGAGACGACTCGATCACTGGGATCGGTTGTTTCCCCTTTAAGTACAGGGTTACCTGTGTCAGCGTACCTTGGTTGCTGGGCAAATCCAATGCTACTGTTGAAAAAGAATGACGTGCAGTTTATTAACTGTACCTCTACTACTTACTCTGTGTGTGTGTGTGGTGTGTGTGTGTGTGTGGTGTTGTGTGTGTGCGTGCGTGTGTGTGTGTGTGTGTGTTTGTGTGTGCGTGCGTGCGTGTATGCGTGCGTGTTGTGTGTGTGTGTGTGTGTGTGTGTTGTGTGTGACAGTGGGCGTAGGAACAGGGGGCAGTGCAGTGGGTGGGGGGGCGTCTGGCTCATAGTCGTAGCTTGAGTGGGCACCTGTTGTTTGTCCATTCTGCAGTGCATATTTTGCCTATATGGCAATTTAATATATATCTTAGTTAACTAGTATGTGTTTTGTTATCCTTTTTTACTGTTTTTTTTTTTTTAACCTGGATCCGATAAATAAAGTAGAGTGGCTCAACGTTTCCAGCGTTGTGTGAAATTATTACTGTAGCTATAGGGTAAAATGATGGAGATGCCATGTCATGAATTGTACTGTATATGTTTTGTTGTTTACAGGTTGTTGAACGTTTGGTAAGATACATTGATGAGTGTTTTTGTTGTAAGTGGTTTCGAACTTTTACGCGGTGAGAGTCCTTCCTGAGATGACCATTAAGGACCATAGCTTTTGACGGGACTATAATGGAAAACAAACACCCAAAACACAACAAAGTGTATTATAAGCGGATAGACGAAAGGGAAGTAAAAAGAAAAATTATGTCCGTCTTTGGCTGGAGAAAATCTTTGTAAGAGTTTCCAAAAACAAAGGCAGGAGAATGGAGCAGTGAAACACAAAGATAGTAGATAAGAGATAATAAAAATCTCGAAAGCTTGAAAGCATTGGTGTTTTGTGGCTTTCTTGAAATCAAAGATAGTAGATGGCAGGAATCAACGCGGAAAAGAAGAGTCAACGAGGTGAAAGATTAGGAGGAAGTTACAATGCACAAACTCCTAAAGTGGGGTGTACGTTTGATAACCAACGTTTTGATACCTGATAACCCCCCGTGATACACTGGATACCCCCTTTGATACCCTAAAGGTGAGGGGCAGGTGATGGAGTGTT
>CM065703.1:19727700-19740200 GCA_017654935.2 Phymorhynchus buccinoides
TTGCCTGCCACAATAAAAAAATAAGGGAGGGAGCGGAGGGGGGGGGGGGTTATCATTTGTCAGTGCTTGCACGGCATATCGAAAGCGCTTTTAGATAAACAGGGGGCCGTTTCACAAGGGCTAACGTTAAGCAACGTGAGCGCAAATCGGCAAAAAACGGTCTAATAAACACCCTTCGTTTACCGATGGTTCGAGTAGCGCTTTGTTCTCTCTCGTGCCCTAGCACGTCGCAAATTGTTTGTGGCATCATGGGAAATGTGTGACTTTTTTGTTTCACTTCTGGATAAAATTAGTTCTCGCGAGAACGGAACTTTTTGTTTACAAAAGGGAAGACAAAGTCTACAAAGTTGACACAGACTAATATTCTTCACTCTACAGCGAAAACAAGATGGGATGATTTTAGCAAAGTTATCAAATACGAGTATTTTTGAGTGCTCTTCCTTAATTTGTCATCATGTGAGATGGCATAATGTGGTGCAAACTTAACTTTCTGCACACAAAAATAGACTGACAATGAAATCGAAAAATTTGTGCAACCTGTCAGAGAGGTATGATTTATCTCCCTTTTGATAGCAACTCTTTTCTCTCTCACTGAAAATGAAGAGTGAGCTATTAGAGTTATCTTTACTTAGCAAACGTTATTCGCGGTTAGTGGCTGTGTTGCCTTACCTGTGACCCCCTGGCTTAAAGCACATCCAGGGATCATCCCCAACAGCCGAAACCCTTGAACACTATGGTACAAGTGCATCAGCTAGGGATGAGAACATTACGTGTGTGTGAACCGTTTTTGATTATCTTGCCACGTGGGCAGCGACACTCCGACTTCAGAGGACTTTAGACTGATGATGTTATGCCAGGAGCTTGTCATGGCTAAGTGACAATCCCGGTTAACTATGCAGAATATAACATGTCTTTTTGATGTAGCCTTGGTGTTCTAGCTTATTGTCGTGTTGGTCTGACACAGTGCCTTATGCCAAGGCCAGCGGTTAGTGGTGTTTCTTAGACCCCGTTTTGGCGTAACAGTTATGCGCGCGGCGACCGTCGTCTAGAGAAACTCAACCCCGGCGAGGCTTTTATATTTCAATCCTCGCTTAGCATCTCTTCCACCGTGATGGAGAACTGATGCCATATTAATAACTAGAGGTGGGGAATTAAAAAAAAACCGGTTTGAACCGAAAAACACCGTGCTAGAAGAACATTCGATAATTTCGCCGTTCGAAAAAAAAAACTTTCGAGTTGCTGTGAACCGGTTTTTTAACTGCAAACTAAAAGTAAGTTTTTCTTAGAATAACGCATTCTTTTCGAAAAACAAAACTGATTCTCAGCGCAGATTGGGTGTTTGTAAACCAAGAGTAGCTGTTTCTAGTTTGTGGTGGTGTGTGGCTTTGACTTTGACTGAGTGAGTGTTGAGTTGAGTGTGTGTGTGTCATAAGTCATAAGTTTCTTTATTGTGTGTGTGTGTGTGTGTGTGTGTGCTAGAGTGGTATGTGTGCGCGTGCGTGCGTGTGTGTGAATATGCTGTCTAGACAAATAAATATAGGTGTTTGCATAAGGTGAAAGGCTGGATGATGCGAATACTGGTTTAAGTAAACCTCGGTTCGGTAAAACCCGATTGCGAAGAGGGAAAAAACGTGGTGTTTAAAACCGGTTCGGTCATTTTTGAACCGGTTCTCAACTCTATTGACATATAACTTTTAATAGAGAAAAAAAAAACCTTTTAAATGTTGAAGAAAAAGGCCCCCGCCTGTCCCCCTCCTCTGCCCCCTTCCATTCATTCCAGGCTGTCCCGTCGACCGCTGTCGCATTCCCAGATCACTGAGTTCTGTATTTACGTGCACATGAATCATAACGTACCATCAATTTTTGTTTGTGGCACAAGCCACAAAACCTATAACTCACATTGTCAGGTCTGTGTCGAATGTCGGTCGGTCTAAAATTGTCGCACATATTGTAAAAGAGAAAAAAAAATTCTTGGGCATAAAGTAACATTTCAGTTGTCGCAGATCTACAGGTATGGAAAGAATTGCACATACTGAACAGAGCACATGAATCTTCATTTTAAAAGCGTACAAATTTTAAACATACGTAATACAGACACTGCAGCAGACACGACGAGTATGCGGTGCTTCTTTCGATGAGTATAAGTAGGATACAATAGTTTTAAATGTTTTCCAAAAGATATAAAAAAGTTACGAAATGGTGCAGAGAAAAACATTCTGGTTTACAGATTAAAATTACATGTATTGAAAAGCCAGGGGAGGCGACTCAGTGTATGTAATGATTGGAGTGGTAAACATAGACCGCGCGCGACAAACGACTGCGAATCCGGCGCTTGTTATTTTGTATGTGAATTTGACACTAAACGGACCCTAAACCTGTCCCTAACCCTATTTCTAACCCTAAGACTAAGGGAATGCGACAGCGGTTTCAGGTTAGGGTCAGGGTTAGGAATAGGGTTTGGGATAGGGTTTAGGGTCAGTTTAGTGTCAGCGGTAATCCGAGAATGCGACAGCGGTTTCAGGTTAGGGATAGGTTTAGGGTTATGAATAGGGTTTGGGATAGGTTTAGGGTCGGCTAAGTGTCAGCGGTAATTTCCGAGAATGCGACAGCGGTCGACGGAATAGCCTGAAATGAATGGAAGAGGAGGGGAGATTATCTTAACATTTGCCAATATAACAAAAACAAAAAACTGGTGTCAAAGAGATATCGACTGTTTGGGGTCAATGTTCACCTTGGTGAATAAATTTGCTTTTTGCCCAACTATTATAGTCCAAGGAAAATGATGAAAATGTACGACATTGGTATTTCAATGATTGTCTCTCGAGACATCGTTTGATTTTTGTGTATGTGTGATGTCATCTGAGTATCCACATTGGAAAACTTCTTGAGTGGCCCTCATTATGCTACCTCAATTTTCAAAGCACAGAACGTAAACTGAAACAGAACTGACTACGGATGAGAGCTAGTAATTGTATGTGTGGGTTGTGTGTGTGTGTATGTGTGTGTGTGTGTGTGTTGTGTGTGTGTGTGTGTGTGGGTTGTGTATGGTGGCGTGCGTGCTTTCGTCGTGCTTTTGCGTTGGTGAGTACGCGCAAGCTGCACGTGCATACATATGCCGTGTTTATGTGGAATGTGGGTAGATGCTTGTACGTGTGTTGGTGTGTGTGTGTGTGTGTGTGTGTGTGTGTGTGTATGTTCGGGCGTGCTTTCGTCGTGCTTTTGCGTTGGTGAGTACGCGCGAAGCGCACGTGCATACATATGCGTGTTTATGTGTGTATCTGTGGGTGATGCGTGTACGTGCGCGGTGTGTGTGTGTGCGTGTGTGTGTTGGCGTTGTTCTTGCGTGTGTGTGTGTGTGTGTTGTGTGTGTGGTGTAGTGTGTGTGTGTTACGCACGCGTGTGTGCGTGCGTGCGCGCGCGACTCATAAGCGGTTTGTATGTCTGTCAGCGCGCGTTCGTGTATATGCATGTGCGTGCGCGCGCGCGTGTGTGCGTGTATACTGTGCGTGGGGGGCGGGGGGGGGGGGGGGGGGGGGGGGCGGGGGGGGGGGGCCTGGGTGAGGCGTGTGTTCTTCTGTATGCGTATATGAGTAGCCTATCTCCCCAAACAAAATGTTCCCGGATATAAAAAAAACTACAAGTTTAATAACAAACAAAGCCCCAAAAAGCAGAAAACCCTATAAGTTTAATCTTTAAAAACACAGAATTGTCACTGACAATGATGCCCGTTACGTCTGTTTACCCAAAAGTTCTAACAATGACATTATTATATCAACGACAAGATGAGGCGGGAAAGAACGCACAAGCCCGAAAGGGCTCCTCCAAGGAGTCGTTGAACGTTTGCATTTCAAGGCTTTACTGTCAAGTTTCAAGTTTCAAGGTTTATTTCCGAAAGCCCCTTTTATGGGGTACATGGAATAGAAAGAAAAATTGGAAGAAAATGAACAGAAAAGAAACAAAATTCCAACAAAAGAAATGAATGATTGTCGAGCCGAGCACGGTGAAACTTTTTAGCACGCAGTTAACTTCCGTCATATGGACCAAGTCTTTGACGTCACTTCTGGTCATTGAGGACATGACGTGTACATGGGGATATTTGTCCCCCTTTGCTTTTTGCTAGGTGAGGCTTAACTCCCCTTTCTTATAACTATTGCATCCCCCGTGGGGATACCGGGGGGGGGGGGGTCTTTTGTAGTTCCCCACATTCTGGAGTTCTGTGCTTGTAACTTCCTCTAATTCTGTCATTCTCTTTGACTCTGCTTTTTCCCTTTGCTTACTGTCATCCGCTATCTATCTTTCTATCATCTCACTGGTGTCCATTCTCCTGCCTTTTTTTTTAGAAAAAATTCTTACAAAGATTTTCTTCAGCCGAAGTCGGACATGCTGTGGGCCTAACTATTTCTTAGTTAGGCGCATAACGGCAGCATGACGCATCTACGCTCGTATGACAGGAAACTGTCTGAGCGAACGAAGAAGAAGAAGAAGAACCATTGTACTGTGCCCGTGACTCGGTCAAGCCCCCTCTACCATGTGCAGTTGTCAGGGTTCGTACAGATCTGTGTCAAAAAACAATTCCAGGACTATTCCTTGACCAGTTTACTAAATTTCAAGGGCTCAATTTGGCATACCGGTCAATGTCGGTTTCGTTCCCACCTGAGTTGCTTGTGCTTCTGGCCTTGACAATGGCTTTTTACAGCACTCTCGTCCATGCTGGTGATGTCAAAGTTCTTTTTGCACACTGAGCAGCTAGCTTTCAGTTTTGAACTGATATTCTTTTCTTTTTTTTTTGCAGCCAAACATCGTTGAAAATGCAGTCTCCATTTTGTTGGAAAACGGAAGTACGGTAAAGGGAAGTAGCTTCAGCGGCAGACAACTCGCGCAATGTCGTCTGCTATGATCGCGATATCGGTATGACCTTAAAAGGGTTTTTTTATTTTTGTAATTTGAATTTAGTTTTAACCTTCAATTTTTTTGGTGGAGGAGAGATTATGGCTTGGATTAATTGAGATTAAGGACGTGGTCAGACGATTTTGAAAATTCCAGGACTTTTCCAGGAGTCTTGGAGCCTTTGCTGTTTTTCAAGCACTTTTCAAAACCCTGGAAAAGGCCATGTCAATTTTCCAGTACTTTTCAAGGTTTCAAGGACCCTGTACGAACCCTGAGTTGTGGTGCTTCAGCAGCATAGAGCGACTTGGCCTTGTCTCGTGACTGGGCAAAATTAGGCCGACACTCCACCGACAATGGGACAATGGCCGGACTGTACTCCTGCAGAACTCACAGAAACTCCCTACTTAGACTCGTCCTTTTTTCGTTCAGTGTCTCAACAAAAAACAACAACATTTTTTTCAGTCTTGCCTTTCTTACTGCAGATTGAGTACTTCATCCTCTATCGTCTGCTACACTAGCGACCAAAAGTTAAGGCCCAGAAAGACAATCATCTCCGAAAACTCCCGAACTCAATAAAACGCACCCAGCTCATAACAAAACTGAATTTATTCTTTTAACATTAAGTTTATTCCAAACAATCATTAATCAGAACGAGTTCAGTCAACAAAATGCCCCTTTCAACAACTTCCCCCTCCTCTTGAAAAGTCACACATTCAGAATCAATGCACTTTGGAACAGTCAGTAATGTGGGTGTTTTGGTGGGTTTTCTGTCTGTCCCAAGGATATCTCCCGAACCGCTTAACCGAATCGCTTCAAATGTTGTGTGGTGATGTGTCACCATGAGAGGAAGGCATCCGCGCAAAAACAAAATTCAGTAATGTGTACTGACTGTTCCAAAGTGCATTGATTCTGAGTGTGACTTTTCAAGAGGAGGGGGAAGTTGTTGAAAGGGGCCTTTTGTTGACTGAACTCGTTCTGATTAATGATTTTTTTAAATGAACTTAATGCTAAAAGAATAAATTCAGTTTTGTTATGAGCTGGGTGCGTTTTATTGAGTTCGGGAGTTTTCGGAGATGATTGTCTTTCTGGGCCTTAACTTTTGGTCGCTAGTGTATATTTAACAAAAAATGTCATCCATTTACATAACAAATGACCCCAATACAATACGATTGTGACGATGTCTGTGAGTCATGATTCACGTGAAATATACCTCCGTCTACGAATAACTCTACTACTTTCGTTCACTGTATCCACGTAGACCGCAGTACACGAATCGAATGAAATGTCTGATACAAAAAAAGAAGATATTTTATCAGATTCGTGTACGGTGAGACTACAAATATAGGTAATAACGTAGCTATAGTAAGATTTCATCAGATTTATTTAGGCAGTAGAATTTCGCGTAATTTATTTCCCATAGGGTGGATTAAGATTAAGATTAAAATTATAGCCCCGTCGACAACAAAGGCCATGTCAGGGCTGTCACCACGTTGCATCTCACCACGTTGCATCTCACCACGTTGCATCTCACCACGTTGCATCTCACCACGTATTAAAAAGGGATAAAACCACAAGGTAAAACAAGATCAAAGTTTTTTGGTTAAAATGCTTTTTGTTAAAAATCATTAGTCAATCGCAAACTTAGCAAGTAAAATCCTGACCCCATCTAGGGTTAAAAATATCACAGTATTTTACATTAAGTGAAATATATTAATCTCTTTCAAGTAATTAAAGATCGTGTCAGGCGGAACGTCACGGAACAAAACCTTCATTGACTCTGCAGTGTAGTGTTTCCTTCTAATGTCGCATAAATCCCAGCAGTCCCATAGGTGAAGACGGGGTAAAAAAAACAACATGGGCGGGTAAGAAGCCCATGCCAATTATCTCATGAAAGAAAGCAAATTTCAGTCACATTTTGCCCATGTGACGAGTGTTAATGTTTAACATTCGTCTCATGGGCAAATTTGACTAGCATTCGTCTCATGGGCAAATTTGACTGACATTTTCTTTATTTCATGAGATAATTGGCATGGACTTCTTACCCGCCCATGGGCTTTTTACCCCGTCTTCCCCTAAATGTCAAGATCGGATCGCAGTGACTCGAATCGTATGCAGTGTGGCTAGGTCTTCAGGGAAGAAGTAGGCCTACGTTGGTACGCAATTAATGCAATAGGGTTTGCCCTCATCACGTTTGGGATGCATGGTTCTGTTGTTGTTGTTGTTGTTGTTGTTGTTGTTCCCTGGCTTAACGACTCCAGGGATCATCCCAACAGCCAAAGCACTTGAACACTTTGGTACAAATGCACCAACTATAGGGATGAGAACATTACGTGTGTGACCGTTTTTGATTACCCCGCCACGTGAGCAGCCACACTCCGACTTGGGGGGATTTTAGACTGACGATGTTATGCCAGGAGCTTTAAGACAATCCCCACACAACCATATGCTGAACATAGCAATATTTTGATGTAGCCTTGGTGTTCTAGCTTATGTCAACTGGCCTGACACAGCCTCATGCCAAGGCAAGCATGGTTCTATAAGGGGGAAAATACGTTGCTACCTGGACGAGAGCCTTTCTGTGTCTTTGACTGTCTGTCTGTCAGTCCGTAGACTGCTAAAGACCCACAAGGTCACGTGTCAAAATCACAGGGTTTCACGTGTTTTCCCTCTTATAGCTGGTAAGAAATCTTGTTTTGACCAGGTTTGACTCCCATGCAAATGTCCCCAAATTGAAAACGAAACATAATTTTAAAGAGCAGCCTCAATTTGAAGTTGTGGGTATTTGTTTGTGGGTCACAGCTACCTAGAAAAAAAAACCAAGGGACTTAATCGTGGCATATGGTAATGCTTTCTTATTATAAGTTTGCCTCACAGCGTCTCCCAGGTACAGTAGTCTTTTTGACCTTACTTGGCCTCTGCTGTCAAATCAATTTGGCTACTGTATCTAGTAACTATTCTCTTTAACTGTCTGTCTCTCTGTCTCTCTCTCTCTCCCTCTCTCTCTCTCTCTCTCCCTCTCTCTCTCTCTCTCTCTCTCTTTCTCTCTCTCTCTCTCTCTCTCTCTCTCTCTCTCTATATATATATATATGTGTACCCCCCCTCTCTCTCTCTCTCTGCCACCCCCCTTCCCCCCCTCCACCCCCAACCTTTGTTTTCGGAAAGAGACTGATAGGGTTAGGATCAGCCTATATTTTCGGAAAGAGACTGAGAGGGTTAGGATCAGCCTATATTTTCGGAAAGAGGCTGATAGGGCTGGGATCAGCCTTTATTTTCGGAACATATGGTGATAATTCTTATTATAAGTTGGCCTCACCCTGTGGTGGCCTAGCTGTCCAATGAATTTGACTACTGAATTACACAGTTTTAGGGAGACGTGCATCATGATATGGTGCGTCAGTGTGTCTTTTTAAAGGTAGGCCAAGGTTACATTTACGCAGCTACGGCTGCTGCTTTGCTTTTCGATGGGTTTCCTGGTGAAAGAGAACTTCCCAACTATGAATGACCACCAGTTCTCTCCCCCGACAACGTCACTGTGCTGGACCGTGACAGCAGATGGTTCCAGAGAGGGGTGAAGGAGGTCACCCACATCGCGGCCGCCAAGCCCAGGCTTTACCGTGACCGTGGGAGACACACCTTGCCCCCCCACCCCACCCCCACCCCCCCCCGCGGCATACTCTTCCTTGATTCGGTCATGCGCCGTGGGTGCAGCCTTGAGCCCGAAAGCTCCGAGGTGAGTCTTAAAGGAGAATTTAAAAAAGAGGTAAAAACTTTGCAGAATTATGAAAACTCGAATTGGATCATAAACTCTGAGCCTACTGGAACTCACCAAAATACATCAAACTGAACGGGATCAAGCTGGGGGTCGTTTCACAGGGGCCAACGTTACGTAGCGTGAGCGCAAATCGGCAAAAACGGTACTAAGAAACAAACTTTTGCCGACGTTTGCCTAAAACGTTTGGTGGCTACTCCCAAAATATCTCTTGGCGAACTATCACGTGACTTGCATGGGGTGAATACATTTCTAGTTGTTGATTGGTCCATTAAAGTTTGGTTAAAATAATACTTTTTTTGACCAATCAGACAAGAGCTTGTAATGTTCTTCCGCAAATGTTTTCTAAAGTGTTTCTTAGACCCCTTTAGGCGTAACAGTTATGCGCGCAGCGACCGTCGCCTAGCGAAGCTAGACCCTGATAAGGCATAGTTTGCAAAAAATCCACTGTCCAAGAGTTCAGCGTATGTCTGCTTTTTTGTGAAAAGAACGTTCTCCAGAACTATAGAGCAATGACGTCATCCACAGAATTCCTCACGAACACTTTGCTTGCTTGAAGCCAACAAAATATTTCTGCGAGTGACGTCAAACCTCATCTTATGGAAGAAATGACGCAATAGCCGGCTGATTCCAGCCATTCTGTTTAAAAAATGTAAATTTTCACAAGGGTTTATGCAATTTCCCTTTACACACATGTTGCATACATTGTCCTGAGCAAGGACAGCGTGGGAAACACCATCTACACGATGGAGGGTAGATGCAGTGGTCATTTAAAGTCCGGCAGATTTCAGATCTCAATTACTTTTGACGCTTTTATGCTTTCTTACCGTAGCTGCTTCACTCCTCCCCTGCGACGTCATTGCACGCGCCTATAATGACGCACAAGTACTGCATTTTGTGCCTTATAAAAAATGTATGGTTACTGGCTTATGTCAAAACTGTAGGTGTCTGAATTTATTTTGTTACAAAGTTTATTGAATGTGTACAGTTTTCTTCAGTTTTATTAGGATTCTACCCTTTAGGTAGAACACTATTGCATTTGTAAGGTCTTTTTCTGCCCCTTTTTTTGTCTGATTTGGCTGAGATTTTCAGGAAAGTTGCGGGGCATTAAGTGATTTCCAAATTAGTAATATTAAATTATTTTGCCAAATATTCGGCGAAATATGGCCGAAAAACTGCAAAATCGGCACAATTTCAATCTTCATTAACTCAAAAACGGATAAACAGATTTCGTTCATATTTTCAGACTTTGCTCTAAAGTAGATTTGCAACATTTACAGTAGATTACTGAACCAAAAGTATGAACCGGAAGTGCCCCAGATATGGTCAGACAGCTTTTATTTGGTTCACAGACTAGCCAAAACCAGAAGTGACGTTACAAAGCTAACTATTGGATTTTGTAGCCCTTACTCTGGCCCAGGTCTGAAAGGAGTTAGTTGATGATAATTTTATGCTAAATAGTTTGGAAGTTTTCCAGTTTATGTAAATTGGGTTGCGTCACTTTCATTTATTTCCATTTATGATGTTTTTTTCTCCATCGAATCTCGCTGAAATTTGCAGGAATTAACATTGAAGGATGCTATACTTATGCTAAATTGTCAATATAAAACCAATTGGCAAAATGTGGCGGGAAAATGCAACATTTGGCCAATTTTTAATCTTGAACATCTCGGAAACAGCTGCACAAAATACAATCATATTTTCGGTATTTACTCAGGACTTACATGTCAAACCCAAAATCGGAAGTGGGTTGGAAATGGCCAAATTTGGGCAAATTTTAATCATAAACAACTCGAAAACGGCTGCACAAAATGCATTCCTATTTTGTGTTATTAACGATTAATAATGCAACACTTCTGGTATCATTCAGAGCCAAAAGTGGGGAGGGAAAGGCTGGTGGAGGGGAGAATCCTGTCATGTTTGTTCTCAAAGGCAAACATAAGCCCTCTAGTTAAACATTATGACTGATTTTCAGCCAGGTTAAGTCAAGCAATCTCATCTGAAGGGATTAAATAATTTATCTTTGCACACATGTCGTTTACATGTATTGAGTGGAAAATGCGTGGGAAACACACTACAAGCTACATGGAAGATACAGAGATACAGTGGTCATTTAAAGTCCAAACAGATTGACAAATGTACTACTGTTCAGTTTTCATTTCTCATGTAGTACAAGTAACCAGAAAAATAGTCTTTTCTCTTTGACGACATCCTTAGTCATAACCGGTGCATTGTTCATCATCACAAGAAAACAGAACATGTCTACTGTCCACTGTCTCTTTTCTTACTTCCACACTGACCACTTTTTTTTTTTATTCAAGTAATCTCCAAATGCCTAAGAGAACTAGCCTACATACTTGGTTCTTTTAGTTCATATTTTACAATACTGAATTGTCTACATAAAATTTTATTTTTTAATCTCTGAATTCTTAGTAACTTGCTGAAAGGAAATATACATCTTACTCTCAAAATCGCATATTAGTTTATAGATTAGCCCAATTATTTATCGGGACCCTTATTGAACATTATGAGTAACAGCCATGTGCAGCATTGTTTTCCTAATCCATGTTATAGTGATAAGAAAATGTGATATTAGGAAGTTATCATAATTTCTGAAAATCATAGATCGTATTATGCTTGGATATATAACTTGTTTGATAATATTGTTTGACATACCCAAGACATATGTCATTTTTCTTATGCTTTTTACAATCTTCAAGCAATCAAACTATGATATTTCTAGTACTTGATGTTTTTAAGATTCAAAGTGTCTGCTTTCATTTACAATTACGTCTGTGGCACACTATGCCTAAAAATATATTTTGAGCTGCATTTCAAGCTTTGATAACAAATGAATGGATACAATAACACGTGACAAACTATCCTTAAAGCAATTCACAGTTGAACTTGTGGTGATGCCTGCAAGGAAGACGTCTTGATATGCTTAACCTGATATAGCATGAAGAATAAATTGGAATTACTGGCATGCCTAACATCAATTGTTTATGTTCACAACATGATGCCTATTCCATGCAACTCCCTTTCAAAGTGCATAAGGAAGAGCCTTCCTTACGTAATTACAGAATCACTCACCAAGTAAATATCTTCTCTTGCCTACATTATCCTGCCCTTTGTTTCCTTCTGGAATACATATTCGCTACAGTCTTGCATCCAGCCTCAGTAAGATTAGATTGAATGGTGTTTGACTGTGTGAAACGGAAGGAGATGGGTATAATGCTACTTGTTTACCATTAGTTATGCATGTAAAGCGAAACTTAAGCAGATCGAATGAAACAGGTTCCTACAACGTGTATGTTTGAAAGACAGTCTCTGGTCCTTCACTATCTATCCCTGACTGCATGTTCATTAGCCTATTAAACAGGTTTGACAGTAATGGTGGGACGATAGTGGTGGATTTTTGTTCTTTACATTAGACTATTGGTTCTCTGTAATTCTCTGTCTCTCACCATCTGTGTCTGTCTCTGCCTCTCACTCTGTCACATAGTTTGTAAAATTAGGCTTCACCCTTGAAAATAGTTTCGTGTTCAGTGTTCTCTATCTCTGTCTCTCTTTCTCTCTCTCTCTCTCTCTCTCTCTCTCTCTCTCTCTCTCTCTCTCTCTCTCTCTCTCTCTCTCTCTCTCTCTCTCTCTCTCTCTCTCTCTCTCTCTCTCTCTCTCTCTCTTCTGTTTGCTTGTGTACAAGTGTAGATTTATAATTGCACATTGTTAAAAGGTTTGGGAATTGGTAAAGTTTGCATGAAAAATATGCTGGAAATCACAAAAACGTTCTCCCTGACGGTAAACGAGTTCTAAAGAAAAGACTGCATGTTGAGTCAACGTTGCA
>CM065703.1:19745200-19765200 GCA_017654935.2 Phymorhynchus buccinoides
GGCCTCTGCATTCATCAGGTGATACCAATCAAGAATATAAATACTATTTATTTTGGTTATTTATATATGGTGCGACTAATGGTTCACAGACTACAGTCACAAGGTCAAGGTCAACAAGCTTCAAAATGTCTCCTACTAATTTCTTTGCGTGATGCCGATCAAAAATAATATAAGGTTGCATGGGGGTGTGACCAATGGGTTTTGGATTACAGCCTCACGGTCCTGTAGTAAAACTGTAACCAGATTGACCTTGACCTCGAAGCTTGACCTTGGAATCCTTATGTTTCACATCATTAAAGTTACAGACTTCAAACTTGTCATTTGGGTAAAATAGCTGATGGTAACTACAGAATAACTGATGCAGATTACGTCTTGACCTGAAGTTGTCATTGGGGTACATTAGCTGATGGTTAATACGGAATATTGAATACTGATTACGTCTTGACCTGACGTTGTCATTGGGGTACATTAGCTTATGGTTAATACGGAATATTGAATACTGATTACGTCTTGACCTGACGTTGTCATTGGGGTACATTAGCTTATGGTTAATACGGAATATTAGATACTGATTACATCTTGACCTGAAGTTGTCATTGGGGTACATTAGCTTATGGTTAATACGGAATATTAGATACTGATTACATCTTGACCTGAAGTTGTCATTGGGGTACATTAGCTTATGGTTAATACGGAATATTAGATACTGATTACATCTTGACCTGAAGTTGTCATTGGGGTACATTAGCTGACGGTTAATACGGAATATTGGATACTGATTACGTCTTCACCTTGAGTTGTCATTCGGGTACATTAGCTGATGATTAATACAGAATAACTGATACTGATTACGTCTTCACCTTGAGTTGTCATTCGGGTACATTAGCTGATGGTTAATACAGAATAACTGATACTGATTACGTTTTCATCTTGAGTTGTCATTCGGGTACATTAGCTGATGATAAATACAGAATAACTGATACTGATTACGTCTTCACCTTGAGTTGTCATTTGGGTACATTAGCTGATGATTAATACAGAATAACTGATACTGATTACGTCTTCATCTTGAGTTGTCATTAGGGTAAAGCTGATGATTAATACAGAATAACTGATACTGATTACATCTTCACCTTGAGTTGTCATTCGGGTACATTAGCTGATGATAAATACAGAATAACTGATACTGATTACATTTTCACCTTGAGTTGTCATTCGGGTACATTAGCTGATGATTAATACAGAATAACTGATACTGATTACATCTTCACCTTGAGTTGTCATTCGGGTACATTAGCTGATGATAAATACAGAATAACTGATACTGATTACATCTTCACCTTGAGTTGTCATTCGGGTACATTAGCTGATGATAAATACAGAATAACTGATACTGATTACATTTTCACCTTGAGTTGTCATTCGGGTACATTAGCTGATGATTAATACAGAATAACTGATACTGATTACATCTTCACCTTGAGTTGTCATTCGGGTACATTAGCTGATGATAAATACAGAATAACTGATACTGATTACATCTTCACCTTGAGTTGTCATTCGGGTACATTAGCTGATGATAAATACAGAATAACTGATACTGATTACGTCTTCATCTTGAGTTGTCATTCGGGTACATTAGCTGATGGTTAATACAGAATAACTAATACTGATTACATCTTCACCTTGAGTTGTCATTCGGGTACATTAGCTTATGGTTAATACGGAATATTAGATACTGATTACATCTTCACCTTGAGTTGTCATTTGGGTACATTAGCTGATGATTAATACAGAATAACTGATACTGATTACGTCTTCACCTTGAGTTGTCATTTGGGTACATTAGCTGATGATTAATACAGAATAACTGATACTGATTACGTCTTCATCTTGAGTTGTCATTCGGGTACATTAGCTGATAATAAATACAGAATAACTGATACTGATTACGTCTTCACCTTGAGTTGTCATTTGGGTACATTAGCTGATGATAAATACAGAATAACTGATACTGATTACGTCTTCATCTTGAGTTGTCATTCGGGTACATTAGCTGATGATTAATACAGAATAACTGATACTGATTACGTCTTCACCTTGAGTTGTCATTCGGGTACATTAGCTGATGGCTAATACAGAATAACTGATACTGATTACGTTTTCATCTTGAGTTGTCATTCGGGTACATTAGCTGATGATAAATACAGAATAACTGATACTGATTACGTCTTCACCTTGAGTTGTCATTTGGGTACATTAGCTGATGATTAATACAGAATAACTGATACTGATTACGTCTTCATCTTGAGTTGTCATTAGGGTAAAGCTGATGATTAATACAGAATAACTGATACTGATTACATCTTCACCTTGAGTTGTCATTCGGGTACATTAGCTGATGATAAATACAGAATAACTGATACTGATTACATTTTCACCTTGAGTTGTCATTCGGGTACATTAGCTGATGATTAATACAGAATAACTGATACTGATTACATCTTCACCTTGAGTTGTCATTCGGGTACATTAGCTGATGATAAATACAGAATAACTTATACTGATTACGTCTTCACCTTGAGTTGTCATTCGGGTACATTAGCTGATGATAAATACAGAATAACTGATACTGATTACATTTTCACCTTGAGTTGTCATTCGGGTACATTAGCTGATGATTAATACAGAATAACTGATACTGATTACATCTTCACCTTGAGTTGTCATTCGGGTACATTAGCTTATGGTTAATACGGAATATTAGATACTGATTACATCTTCACCTTGAGTTGTCATTTGGGTACATTAGCTGATGATTAATACAGAATAACTGATACTGATTACGTCTTCACCTTGAGTTGTCATTTGGGTACATTAGCTGATGATTAATACAGAATAACTGATACTGATTACGTCTTCATCTTGAGTTGTCATTCGGGTACATTAGCTGATGATAAATACAGAATAACTGATACTGATTACGTCTTCACCTTGAGTTGTCATTTGGGTACATTAGCTGATGATAAATACAGAATAACTGATACTGATTACGTCTTCATCTTGAGTTGTCATTCGGGTACATTAGCTGATGATAAATACAGAATAACTTATACTGATTACGTCTTCACCTTGAGTTGTCATTTGGGTACATTAGCTGATGGTTAATACAGAATAACTGATACTGATTACGTCTTCATCTTGAGTTGTCATTAGGGTAAAGCTGATGATTAATACAGAATAACTGATACTGATTACGTCTTCACCTTGAGTTGTCATTTGGGTACATTAGCTGATGGTTAATACAGAATAACTGATACTGATTACGTCTTCACCTTGAGTTGTCATTTGGGTACATTAGCTGATGATTAATACAGAATAACTGATACTGATTACGTCTTCACCTTGAGTTGTCATTCGGGTACATTAGCTGATGGCTAATACAGAATAACTGATACTGATTACGTTTTCATCTTGAGTTGTCATTCGGGTACATTAGCTGATGATAAATACAGAATAACTGATACTGATTACGTCTTCACCTTGAGTTGTCATTTGGGTACATTAGCTGATGATTAATACAGAATAACTGATACTGATTACGTCTTCATCTTGAGTTGTCATTAGGGTAAAGCTGATGATTAATACAGAATAACTGATACTGATTACATCTTCACCTTGAGTTGTCATTCGGGTACATTAGCTGATGATAAATACAGAATAACTGATACTGATTACATTTTCACCTTGAGTTGTCATTCGGGTACATTAGCTGATGATTAATACAGAATAACTGATACTGATTACATCTTCACCTTGAGTTGTCATTCGGGTACATTAGCTGATGATAAATACAGAATAACTGATACTGATTACATCTTCACCTTGAGTTGTCATTCGGGTACATTAGCTGATGATAAATACAGAATAACTGATACTGATTACATTTTCACCTTGAGTTGTCATTCGGGTACATTAGCTGATGATTAATACAGAATAACTGATACTGATTACATCTTCACCTTGAGTTGTCATTCGGGTACATTAGCTGATGATAAATACAGAATAACTGATACTGATTACGTCTTCATCTTGAGTTGTCATTCGGGTACATTAGCTGATGATTAATACAGAATAACTGATACTGATTACGTCTTCATCTTGAGTTGTCATTCGGGTACATTAGCTGATGATAAATACAGAATAACTGATACTGATTACGTCTTCACCTTGAGTTGTCATTTGGGTACATTAGCTGATGATTAATACAGAATAACTGATACTGATTACGTCTTCATCTTGAGTTGTCATTAGGGTAAAGTTGATGATTAATACAGAATAACTGATACTGATTACATCTTCACCTTGAGTTGTCATTCGGGTACATTAGCTGATGATAAATACAGAATAACTGATACTGATTACATTTTCACCTTGAGTTGTCATTCGGGTACATTAGCTGATGATTAATACAGAATAACTGATACTGATTACATCTTCACCTTGAGTTGTCATTCGGGTACATTAGCTGATGATAAATACAGAATAACTGATACTGATTACATCTTCACCTTGAGTTGTCATTCGGGTACATTAGCTGATGATAAATACAGAATAACTGATACTGATTACATTTTCACCTTGAGTTGTCATTCGGGTACATTAGCTGATGATTAATACAGAATAACTGATACTGATTACATCTTCACCTTGAGTTGTCATTCGGGTACATTAGCTGATGATTAATACAGAATAACTGATACTGATTACATCTTCACCTTGAGTTGTCATTCGGGTACATTAGCTGATGATAAATACAGAATAACTGATACTGATTACGTCTTCATCTTGAGTTGTCATTCGGGTACATTAGCTGATGGTTAATACAGAATAACTAATACTGATTACATCTTCACCTTGAGTTGTCATTCGGGTACATTAGCTTATGGTTAATACGGAATATTAGATACTGATTACATCTTCACCTTGAGTTGTCATTTGGGTACATTAGCTGATGATTAATACAGAATAACTGATACTGATTACGTCTTCACCTTGAGTTGTCATTCGGGTACATTAGCTGATGATAAATACAGAATAACTGATACTGATTACGTCTTCATCTTGAGTTGTCATTCGGGTACATTAGCTGATGGTTAATACAGAATAACTGATACTGATTACATCTTCACCTTGAGTTGTCATTCGGGTACATTAGCTTATGGTTAATACGGAATATTAGATACTGATTACATCTTCACCTTGAGTTGTCATTCGGGTACATTAGCTGATGATTAATACAGAATAACTGATACTGATTACGTCTTCACCTTGAGTTGTCATTTGGGTACATTAGCTGATGATTAATACAGAATAACTGATACTGATTACGTCTTCATCTTGAGTTGTCATTAGGGTAAAGCTGATGATTAATACAGAATAACTGATACTGATTACATCTTCACCTTGAGTTGTCATTCGGGTACATTAGCTGATGATAAATACAGAATAACTGATACTGATTACATTTTCACCTTGAGTTGTCATTCGGGTACATTAGCTGATGATTAATACAGAATAACTGATACTGATTACATCTTCACCTTGAGTTGTCATTCGGGTACATTAGCTGATGATAAATACAGAATAACTGATACTGATTACATCTTCACCTTGAGTTGTCATTCGGGTACATTAGCTGATGATAAATACAGAATAACTGATACTGATTACGTCTTCATCTTGAGTTGTCATTCGGGTACATTAGCTGATGGTTAATACAGAATAACTAATACTGATTACATCTTCACCTTGAGTTGTCATTCGGGTACATTAGCTTATGGTTAATACGGAATATTAGATACTGATTACATCTTCACCTTGAGTTGTCATTTGGGTACATTAGCTGATGATTAATACAGAATAACTGATACTGATTACGTCTTCACCTTGAGTTGTCATTTGGGTACATTAGCTGATGATTAATACAGAATAACTGATACTGATTACGTCTTCATCTTGAGTTGTCATTCGGGTACATTAGCTGATAATAAATACAGAATAACTGATACTGATTACGTCTTCACCTTGAGTTGTCATTTGGGTACATTAGCTGATGATAAATACAGAATAACTGATACTGATTACGTCTTCATCTTGAGTTGTCATTCGGGTACATTAGCTGATGATAAATACAGAATAACTTATACTGATTACGTCTTCACCTTGAGTTGTCATTCGGGTACATTAGCTGATGGCTAATACAGAATAACTGATACTGATTACGTTTTCATCTTGAGTTGTCATTCGGGTACATTAGCTGATGATAAATACAGAATAACTGATACTGATTACGTCTTCACCTTGAGTTGTCATTTGGGTACATTAGCTGATGATTAATACAGAATAACTGATACTGATTACGTCTTCATCTTGAGTTGTCATTAGGGTAAAGCTGATGATTAATACAGAATAACTGATACTGATTACATCTTCACCTTGAGTTGTCATTCGGGTACATTAGCTGATGATAAATACAGAATAACTGATACTGATTACATTTTCACCTTGAGTTGTCATTCGGGTACATTAGCTGATGATTAATACAGAATAACTGATACTGATTACATCTTCACCTTGAGTTGTCATTCGGGTACATTAGCTGATGATAAATACAGAATAACTTATACTGATTACGTCTTCACCTTGAGTTGTCATTCGGGTACATTAGCTGATGATAAATACAGAATAACTGATACTGATTACATTTTCACCTTGAGTTGTCATTCGGGTACATTAGCTGATGATTAATACAGAATAACTGATACTGATTACATCTTCACCTTGAGTTGTCATTCGGGTACATTAGCTGATGATAAATACAGAATAACTGATACTGATTACGTCTTCACCTTGAGTTGTCATTCGGGTACATTAGCTGATGATAAATACAGAATAACTGATACTGATTACGTCTTCATCTTGAGTTGTCATTCGGGTACATTAGCTGATGGTTAATACAGAATAACTGATACTGATTACATCTTCACCTTGAGTTGTCATTCGGGTACATTAGCTTATGGTTAATACGGAATATTAGATACTGATTACATCTTCACCTTGAGTTGTCATTTGGGTACATTAGCTGATGATTAATACAGAATAACTGATACTGATTACGTCTTCACCTTGAGTTGTCATTTGGGTACATTAGCTGATGATTAATACAGAATAACTGATACTGATTACGTCTTCATCTTGAGTTGTCATTCGGGTACATTAGCTGATGATAAATACAGAATAACTGATACTGATTACGTCTTCACCTTGAGTTGTCATTTGGGTACATTAGCTGATGATAAATACAGAATAACTGATACTGATTACGTCTTCATCTTGAGTTGTCATTCGGGTACATTAGCTGATGATAAATACAGAATAACTTATACTGATTACGTCTTCACCTTGAGTTGTCATTTGGGTACATTAGCTGATGGTTAATACAGAATAACTGATACTGATTACGTCTTCATCTTGAGTTGTCATTAGGGTACATTAGCTGATGATTAATACAGAATAACTGATACTGATTACGTCTTCACCTTGAGTTGTCATTTGGGTACATTAGCTGATGGTTAATACAGAATAACTGATACTGATTACGTCTTCACCTTGAGTTGTCATTTGGGTACATTAGCTGATGATTAATACAGAATAACTGATACTGATTACGTCTTCACCTTGAGTTGTCATTCGGGTACATTAGCTGATGGCTAATACAGAATAACTGATACTGATTACGTTTTCATCTTGAGTTGTCATTCGGGTACATTAGCTGATGATAAATACAGAATAACTGATACTGATTACATTTTCACCTTGAGTTGTCATTCGGGTACATTAGCTGATGATTAATACAGAATAACTGATACTGATTACATCTTCACCTTGAGTTGTCATTCGGGTACATTAGCTGATGATAAATACAGAATAACTGATACTGATTACGTCTTCATCTTGAGTTGTCATTCGGGTACATTAGCTGATGATTAATACAGAATAACTGATACTGATTACGTCTTCATCTTGAGTTGTCATTCGGGTACATTAGCTGATGATAAATACAGAATAACTGATACTGATTACGTCTTCACCTTGAGTTGTCATTTGGGTACATTAGCTGATGATTAATACAGAATAACTGATACTGATTACGTCTTCATCTTGAGTTGTCATTTGGGTACATTAGCTGATGATTAATACAGAATAACTGATACTGATTACATCTTCACCTTGAGTTGTCATTCGGGTACATTAGCTGATGATAAATACAGAATAACTGATACTGATTACATCTTCACCTTGAGTTGTCATTCGGGTACATTAGCTGATGATTAATACAGAATAACTGATACTGATTACATCTTCACCTTGAGTTGTCATTCGGGTACATTAGCTGATGATAAATACAGAATAACTGATACTGATTACATCTTCACCTTGAGTTGTCATTCGGGTACATTAGCTGATGATAAATACAGAATAACTGATACTGATTACATTTTCACCTTGAGTTGTCATTCGGGTACATTAGCTGATGATTAATACAGAATAACTGATACTGATTACATCTTCACCTTGAGTTGTCATTCGGGTACATTAGCTGATGATTAATACAGAATAACTGATACTGATTACATCTTCACCTTGAGTTGTCATTCGGGTACATTAGCTGATGATAAATACAGAATAACTGATACTGATTACGTCTTCATCTTGAGTTGTCATTCGGGTACATTAGCTGATGGTTAATACAGAATAACTAATACTGATTACATCTTCACCTTGAGTTGTCATTCGGGTACATTAGCTTATGGTTAATACGGAATATTAGATACTGATTACATCTTCACCTTGAGTTGTCATTTGGGTACATTAGCTGATGATTAATACAGAATAACTGATACTGATTACGTCTTCACCTTGAGTTGTCATTCGGGTACATTAGCTGATGATAAATACAGAATAACTGATACTGATTACGTCTTCATCTTGAGTTGTCATTCGGGTACATTAGCTGATGGTTAATACAGAATAACTAATACTGATTACATCTTCACCTTGAGTTGTCATTCGGGTACATTAGCTTATGGTTAATACGGAATATTAGATACTGATTACATCTTCACCTTGAGTTGTCATTTGGGTACATTAGCTGATGATTAATACAGAATAACTGATACTGATTACGTCTTCACCTTGAGTTGTCATTTGGGTACATTAGCTGATGATTAATACAGAATAACTGATACTGATTACGTCTTCATCTTGAGTTGTCATTAGGGTAAAGCTGATGATTAATACAGAATAACTGATACTGATTACTGATTACATCTTCACCTTGAGTTGTCATTCGGGTACATTAGCTGATGATAAATACAGAATAACTGATACTGATTACATTTTCACCTTGAGTTGTCATTCGGGTACATTAGCTGATGATTAATACAGAATAACTGATACTGATTACATCTTCACCTTGAGTTGTCATTCGGGTACATTAGCTGATGATAAATACAGAATAACTGATACTGATTACGTCTTCACCTTGAGTTGTCATTCGGGTACATTAGCTGATGATAAATACAGAATAACTGATACTGATTACATTTTCACCTTGAGTTGTCATTCGGGTACATTAGCTGATGATTAATACAGAATAACTGATACTGATTACATCTTCACCTTGAGTTGTCATTCGGGTACATTAGCTGATGATAAATACAGAATAACTGATACTGATTACGTCTTCACCTTGAGTTGTCATTCGGGTACATTAGCTGATGATAAATACAGAATAACTGATACTGATTACGTCTTCATCTTGAGTTGTCATTCGGGTACATTAGCTGATGGCTAATACAGAATAACTGATACTGATTACGTTTTCATCTTGAGTTGTCATTCGGGTACATTAGCTGATGATAAATACAGAATAACTGATACTGATTACGTCTTCACCTTGAGTTGTCATTTGGGTACATTAGCTGATGATTAATACAGAATAACTGATACTGATTACGTCTTCATCTTGAGTTGTCATTAGGGTAAAGCTGATGATTAATACAGAATAACTGATACTGATTACATCTTCACCTTGAGTTGTCATTCGGGTACATTAGCTGATGATAAATACAGAATAACTGATACTGATTACATTTTCACCTTGAGTTGTCATTCGGGTACATTAGCTGATGATTAATACAGAATAACTGATACTGATTACATCTTCACCTTGAGTTGTCATTCGGGTACATTAGCTGATGATAAATACAGAATAACTGATACTGATTACGTCTTCACCTTGAGTTGTCATTCGGGTACATTAGCTGATGGTTAATACAGAATAACTGATACTGATTACATTTTCACCTTGAGTTGTCATTCGGGTACATTAGCTGATGATTAATACAGAATAACTGATACTGATTACATCTTCACCTTGAGTTGTCATTCGGGTACATTAGCTGATGATAAATACAGAATAACTGATACTGATTACGTCTTCATCTTGAGTTGTCATTCGGGTACATTAGCTGATGATTAATACAGAATAACTGATACTGATTACGTCTTCATCTTGAGTTGTCATTCGGGTACATTAGCTGATGATAAATACAGAATAACTGATACTGATTACGTCTTCACCTTGAGTTGTCATTTGGGTACATTAGCTGATGATTAATACAGAATAACTGATACTGATTACGTCTTCATCTTGAGTTGTCATTCGGGTACATTAGCTGATGATTAATACAGAATAACTGATACTGATTACATCTTCACCTTGAGTTGTCATTCGGGTACATTAGCTGATGATAAATACAGAATAACTGATACTGATTACATTTTCACCTTGAGTTGTCATTCGGGTACATTAGCTGATGATTAATACAGAATAACTGATACTGATTACATCTTCACCTTGAGTTGTCATTCGGGTACATTAGCTGATGATAAATACAGAATAACTGATACTGATTACATCTTCACCTTGAGTTGTCATTCGGGTACATTAGCTGATGATAAATACAGAATAACTGATACTGATTACATTTTCACCTTGAGTTGTCATTCGGGTACATTAGCTGATGATTAATACAGAATAACTGATACTGATTACATCTTCACCTTGAGTTGTCATTCGGGTACATTAGCTGATGATTAATACAGAATAACTGATACTGATTACATCTTCACCTTGAGTTGTCATTCGGGTACATTAGCTGATGATAAATACAGAATAACTGATACTGATTACGTCTTCATCTTGAGTTGTCATTCGGGTACATTAGCTGATGGTTAATACAGAATAACTGATACTGATTACATCTTCACCTTGAGTTGTCATTCGGGTACATTAGCTTATGGTTAATACGGAATATTAGATACTGATTACATCTTCACCTTGAGTTGTCATTTGGGTACATTAGCTGATGATTAATACAGAATAACTGATACTGATTACGTCTTCACCTTGAGTTGTCATTCGGGTACATTAGCTGATGATAAATACAGAATAACTGATACTGATTACGTCTTCATCTTGAGTTGTCATTCGGGTACATTAGCTGATGGTTAATACAGAATAACTGATACTGATTACATCTTCACCTTGAGTTGTCATTCGGGTACATTAGCTTATGGTTAATACGGAATATTAGATACTGATTACGTCTTCATCTTGAGTTGTCATTCGGGTACATTAGCTGATGATTAATACAGAATAACTGATACTGATTACGTCTTCACCTTGAGTTGTCATTTGGGTACATTAGCTGATGATTAATACAGAATAACTGATACTGATTACGTCTTCATCTTGAGTTGTCATTAGGGTAAAGTTGATGATTAATACAGAATAACTGATACTGATTACATGGTTAATACGGAATATTAGATACTGATTACATGGTTAATACGGAATATTAGATACTGATTACATCTTCACCTTGAGTTGTCATTCGGGTACATTAGCTGATGATTAATACAGAATAACTGATACTGATTACGTCTTCACCTTGAGTTGTCATTTGGGTACATTAGCTGATGATTAATACAGAATAACTGATACTGATTACGTCTTCACCTTGAGTTGTCATTCGGGTACATTAGCTGATGATTAATACAGAATAACTGATACTGATTACATCTTCACCTTGAGTTGTCATTTGGGTACATTAGCTGATGATTAATACAGAATAACTGATACTGATTACGTCTTCACCTTGAGTTGTCATTCGGGTACATTAGCTGATGATTAATACAGAATAACTGATACTGATTACGTTTTCACCTTGAGTTGTCATTCGGGTACATTAGCTGATGGTTAATACAGAATAACTGATACTGATTACGTCTTCACCTTGAGTTGTCATTCGGGTACATTAGCTGATGATTAATACAGAATAACTGATACTGATTACGTTTTCATCTTGAGTTGTCATTTGGGTACATTAGCTGATGGTTAATGCAGAATATTGGTTACCTGGCTACGTCCTGACCTTGAGCATGGACCTTAGTTAGAGAAATTGAATTGTTATTTGGGTCATAGCTTTTACATTTTTGTGAAGATGCGTGCGAGAGTAAGTTTACGTGCATGGCGTGTTTGCGAGTGTTTGATGGTATCTGTATAATTTTATTTCTGAGATGTCAGACCGGCTGTTCTCCCTGAACTTTTTGGTCATTTCTGTAATTGACTAATTTCCGTATTTGACTGTAGCATACGTGCGATCCGTGTGTGTGTGTGTGTGTGTGTGTGTGTTTTCTGGGATGTTTCCAGCAAGGGTTGTCAGACCGGGTCAACCTGATGCTGTTCTCCCTGAAAATATGTGTGAGCCGTGTGTGTGTGTTTTCTGGAATGTTTCCTGCGGGTCAACCTGCTGCTGTTCTCCCTGAAAATTGGGATCATTTCCGTAATTGACTTATTTCCGTATTTGACTGTAACATACATACGTTTTGTGTGTGTGTGTGTGTGTGTGTGTGTGTGTGTGTGTGTGTGTGTGTGTGTGTGTGTGTGTGTGTGTGTGTGTGTGTGTGTGTGTTTTCTGGGATGTTTCCAGCAAGGGTTGTCAGACCGGGTCAACCTGATGCTGTTCTCCCTGGCGCTGGCTGACATGCTGAACCTGACCTCCCACCTGCTGCTGGTGCCGGACTGCTACCTCACCGACAGCGTCACGATCAGGAACTGGCACACCACGGTCAACACCTTCGTGACTCGGGTCTCTCTGTGCACCAACATGGTGACAGGGGCTCAGATCATGCTGATGAACGTGGACAGGTGTCTGTGCGTCACCGTGCCGCTGAAGGCCAGGAGTCTGCTGACTCACAGGTAGGTGAAAGATGGAATGAACCCAATGCATGGTTTTGTTGTCCCGTTTTGTACACAGGGGTAGGTGAGAGATCAATGAACCCAATGCATGGTTTTGCTGTCCCGTTTTCTACACAGGGGTAAGATGAATGAACCCAATGCATGTTTTTTCACCCGTTTTCTAAACACAGGTAAGCGAAAGATGAATGAACCCAATGCATGGTTTTGCTTCCCCATTTTCTGAGCCGCACAGTGGGTTGCGGACTGGGAAAACATGGCCAGAGACAGGGACAAATGGAGGTCATCAACACGGCAGGGCACAGAAGCCCCATTGGGTTCGAGGAAGCCAAGAGAAACGTCAAGTGCACAGGACCTCCCGATCCAGGGTGTCCCATGCTCATCATGCCAGATTGAATGCCGATGCAGGATCAGACTTTTCAGCCACCAGGGCGTGTAATCATGAGTGTGTCTTAGACAGTCAACACGGGTAGTAGTATGTAAATTAGACTAAACTCCCAAAACGATTTGGTTTTTGTTTAGCCTTACGTACTACTACCCGTGATTGATTTACACTACTACTACCCGTGTTGACTGTCTAAGACGCACTCGTGATTACACGCCCAGAACGCTTGCTGCTAGGGACTTGCCCATTGATCCGAGCAACCAGCAGCAGCATAACCAGTGATGATGCCCTCACGGAGCATATTCTGATTCCCAACTCACAGCCACACCCTGGTTTGTCAGGTCACAAAATCTGAAACCAGCAGTCCAAGGGGGAGCAAACATTTATGTTAAGCCGGCGACAGCCTATGCGACTGCCTCATATGACTCGATCAGGTCGTGACGTAGATCAATTTTGTTTTTTTTTTCCCGCACAGAAGAGGTCACAAGCCACCTGACTCGATCAGACTCGATCAGTGAAATTTAGAACCCGCCCTATTCGGCCCTGTCACCTGACTGGGCACGACTGAGTCAGACTGATCGAGAAGGATGGTATGCAAATGAGGTGAAACGTCACTACCTGATCGAGTCACATGAGGCAGTCACATAGTCTGTCGCCGGCTTTAGGCCGTCAGGAGGCAACCAGCACCAGAGGGGTCACTGCACTGCTGCTGAGTCATATCGGTGGAGTTCGGTGCTTTCTTGGGTTTTTGTTTCTTCATAAGAATCTATGCATTTGTCCATTATCGTTGGTTGAAATTGTTTTTTGTTTTTTTTTGTTTGTGTTTTTTTTTGTTTGTTTGTTGTTGTTGTTGTTGTTTTGTTTGTTGTTGTTGTTGATGTTTTATTTTCGCTCCCAAACCTACAAATTCGTATTTAAAACTAAAAGGAAAAGAAGTCAGTTGTGACTAATCTTTCACTGACGGAGGAGGAAGAGTTTGTGTATGCTTGTATGTGTAAGAGAGAAAGGGGGGTGAGAGAGAGAGAGAGAGAGAGAGAGAGAGAGAGAGAGAGAGAGAGAGAGAGAGAGAGAGAGAGAGAGAGAGAGAGAGAAGAGAGAGGAGACTTCAGACTTCAGACTTCAGACTTCAGATGTTTAATCCAATAAGGCCAAAGCCCCATATGAATGAGGGGCGGTACAATATTTTACAATACAATAGAATTTAAAGACATGCATCGGTAGCACAAATATTATAGAAAATAATATGAACATTCATGATAACAGACATTCTCTTAACTGTAAAGCTTTAAACAAATATTCAGTGAGATTACGAACAGTTCTTTTTTCAGTACAAGCCATCAGCAAACAAAATCTAAACAAGCATACATTTACATAATATTTTTTATGTATATATATATCTTTTACGGAGGTCATTCAAAACAGGACATACTAGAACAAAATGAATCTCATCCTCATTTGAGTTCTTACACAAAGGACATAAAAGCTCATTACCATTTACCGTTCTATAGCGATAGAAATGTTCGTTAATTGGGGATATACCTAGTCTAAATTTAGCCATGGCGTAACGTAAATGTTTTTTTCCAAATTTAAAGTAAGATAAGATTTTTAACTATATTATGGTCAGAATTATAACCTATCATATATATATCTTAAATCTGTCACTAGTCCCAATATGATTATTCCAGTTTTGCCATCGACAATCAATTAATCTTTGGCGGAGACATTTTACAAATCCACTTTCATGACCAACTCCCTGGGATTCCCAAACATATCCAAAACCAAGCTCATAAAGAAAGAAACGTGTGTTGGACACCCAGTTACATTTTCCACGAACATCTAAGTCACATAACATATTGTATGATCTCCTTGGTAAACGATCCGCATTCATTTTTAATAGCTTCAACCAATAACGAATGCACCTTATCGCCGAATTTATATACATTGGAAATCTATTAGTTTCGCCATATACTAAATCATTTGGGGTCTTTACATCTATTCCCAAAAATCTTTTAAGACTAAACAAATGAACAGAATCACAGTAAGAGGACACATTTCTGTCAAGACCCCACAGTTCAGAACCGTAAAGTAATTTAGGTTGAATGTATATATCAAAAATCTTAACGAAAAGCTCCATTGAATTATTATCTAAAGTATTAAGTTTCTTAAGAATATAAATCATACTATTTTTAGCCTTCCCTGAAAGGTCTCTGCAGGCTGCTGTAAAACTCAAACGAGTAGAGAAGAGAATACCTAAGTATTTATAGACATTTACTACTGGCATTGTTAAGCTATTGTAAACCCATACTTCCCTTGCTGATAAGTATCCCCCTTTCCTAAAAACAATAATATTACTTTTATCAAGATTAACCTTTAATTGTAATTGTTTTGCGGATTTACTTAGGTTATTCAATTGTGTCTGTAGCCCAACAGGTGTTTCTGAGAGTAAAACTATATCGTCAGCCAGTAGTAAGATAAATAGTTCAAAATAATCTGTAGTAAATCTAGCGCCATGCTTTCCTTTATTTATTACTTCTAAAGCTAGTTCGTTAATGAACAAAGAAAACAAAATTGGGCTACAGACGTCCCCCTGCTTAACTCCTTTGGTACAATTTATGTAATTAGTTAATTTCCCTCCAGATCGTACTCTTGTTTTTACACTGTTATACATGCCTTTTACGCAATTAAATAATTTTCCTGTTATTCCTGATTTTAGTAAAATAGGCCATAATAAATTTCTATTAATCGAATCGATAGCTTTCTCGAAGTCAACAAAGGCGACATATAGCTTGCGGTTAAGGGAGAACTGCTTTTGAACTAATGCCATGAGTGTGAACATATACTGTTGAGTATCCTGCTTTAAAGCCAGCTTGGTAATCACCAGTTATATTATGATAATTTACATATTCTCGTAATCTTCTGTTAATAATTGTACTAAACACTTTACTACTAATGTCTGAAAGCGAAATACCCCTATAATTGTTTGTATTATTTACATTACCTTTCTTATATAACGGAAGAGTTATAGACTCACACCAATTTTCTGGATAAATACCCCTGTCGAAAAGCTTATTAAAAAGTTTAACAAAAAATTCTATAATTTTATCACAAGGATTTTTCAACAATTCTCCAATTATTCCATCAGGACCAGCAGCTTTTTTATTTTTTACTTTTCTCAAAGCTATTTCTACCTCCTCACGAGATATTGGACGATTCATAAAATCATTGTTCATGTTTGGAATATCGAAAGTGTTAGCATCTTGATTCTCTACATCTAAAAGAGCTTTAAAGTGTTGAAACCAATTTTCTAAGGGAATGTTGTTTTTAGGTTGCTTCTTTTTCAAAGATACTTTATTCATGCATGTCCAAAATTCTTTTTGTTTATTAATTGACTCGCATAGCTTATCTAAAATATTTCGATTAAATTCTTTACGCTTTCTCTCTAAAAGCTTTTTATATTCTCTTCTTGCTTGTGTGTAATTATTGTTAGCGTGATGAACCTTTTTTGCCTTATCAGTGTTACGACTGTCCTTGCTAGCTTGACTTGAAGCTGTACGAAATGCTCTTAATAATCTGCGTACCTCTGTTCTGTTGTTTTTACAATCCATGTCAAACCAATTTTGCCTATTACTATTAATGCTATCAATTTTTATGGTCTTTTTCATGGAAGCAGCAGATTCCCTAACACAGTCGTTAAACATTTCTAATGCTTCATTAACATTTTCATCAATTAATTCTAAGGCAATATGCAGTTTATCTTGTATGTTATCACCACACATGTTTGAATAGAACACATTACCATTTTCGTCGTTCCATTTAATCTTTTCTATGATTTGAGAGAGAGAGAGAGAGAGAGAGAGAGAGAGAGAGAGAGAGAGAGAGAGAGAGAGAGAGAGAGAGAGAGAGAGAGAGAGAGAGAGAGAGAGAGAGAGAGAGAGAGAGAGAGAGAGAGAGAGACTGCTTGTAATAACACAATTCCATTGTCGTTGTTTTCTCCTATTTCTCTCAAACAGACGCCTAGTTGTATGCATCTGCCTTACCTACGTAATACCCATGCTGACTTACCTGCCGGAAACGCTCGCCAACACTGCGCATGTGCAATGGAGAACGGATCCTCTGACCAATCGCAGCCTGGCTTACATGGACAGTGCGACATGGTTTCGCGGTGTCGGCAAGCTGGGCTTGGACCTATCCAAGTCCCTCGCCATCGCTTGCAAACCCGTTTTCCTCGTCGTCATGGTCATCTGCAGTATCATCACCGTCATCAACTTACGTCGAGCAACTCTCAAACGACAGCAGATGATAGGAATATCATCGTCGGGAGGAGACAATGCGCGTGATGTCAGAATTACTAAAATGCTGTTGTTTCTATGCGCCGTGTACATCGCTCTCTTGTTTCCTGAAGTGTGTAGCGACATCGCAGTTCTTGTTTTCCCCGAATATTACGTGTTCAGGAAGTACCACAACACGTTTCTTGTCGTGTACAGGTTCATCTGGGTGGCATCTTGTCTCAACTCCGCGGTCAATTTTTACGCTTATGTTCTGTTAAGTGCCGCGTTTCGAAGAAATCTCAGGGGATTGTTCGTTTGCTGTTCCAAATGAAATAGCAAAAACAAGTTGAAGGGGTGAATAATGGTTGGAGTGGTTAATAATAAAGAGAATACCAAAACAAGCATGCTGCGTTTCAGGACTTCAATCTGGCTACCGTGTTCATAATCCTTGTGGATAAATCTCGACCAGCATTCTTAATAACCTTTTACACACACGCGCGCACGCACGCGCGCACGCGCACGCGCGCGCACGCACGCACGCACGCACGCACACACGCACACGCACACGCACACACACACACACACAGCCTATAGCACTGTTTCGAAATGAAAACGGAAGTAACAGACGGGTTGTGTGCCCGTTAGGACACTTAGTTCCGGTTAGGAAATGCTGTAAGCACGGCATGGCTGCTCCGTAATTGAAATAGAGGGGTGTTTAATTGCTCAGTTATCAGTTTGTAAATTTAATAATATTAAGTCCTGTTTCATGTTTCTTTCTTAAAGTGTTTACATTCGTTGACTATAAACAGTTATGTTCTTATTTGTTTACTTGATACGACCACATTAATACCCTAAGACTTGAAGACAAGAACAAAATATAGTTGTTGTTTAAGGTAGGTAACTTCCATTTTTTAATTCTAATTTTGAACCGGAACTACCCCAAACCGACTTCAAGACGAGACAGTAGGGAAAGATAACCCCAAAAGACCGAATTATGAAACAGTCCTATGGGACATTTCCGGGTTGACAGGCACCAAATCATCAACAGTGTGGCACATATCACAGAGGCGGATCTGGGGTGGAAGGGAGGGGAGGCGGGGTCTGTCTGTGTGTCTGTCTCTATCTCCGGCTCTCTTTCTCTCTCTCTCTCTCTCTCTCGCTCTCTCTCTCTCTCCCTCTCTGTCTCTCTCTCTCTCTCTCTCTCTCTCTCTCTCTCCCCTCTCTCTCCCTCTCTCTCTCTCTCTCTTTCTCTCTCTCTCTCTCTCTCTCTCTCTCTCTCTCTCTCTCTCTCTCTCTCTAAATCGCTTTGGTTCGTTCTGTTTTCTTTATTGTTGTCGTTATCTCTAGAGAACAGAGGATGTGAAAAAATATGGTCAAGCTTATCGTCAATAAAAATAATTTTGACTCGACTTTACTTGCACACACACACAACACACACACACACGCGCGCACGCACGCACACACACACACGCGCGCGCACGCGCACGCTCACGCTCACGCACGCACACACACACACACACACTACAAAGTTGGAGGACAATGTGTAAAAAAGCTGTTTTAGCTTATTCTTTCAACCCCATTAAAGATCATTTTGACTTGACTTGCACCACACACACACACACACACACACTCACATACACACACACACACACACACACGCACACGCACGCGCGCACGCACACGCACACACACGCACACGCACGCATGCGCACGCACGCACGCACACGCACGCACGCACGCACACGCACACGCACACACGCACGCACACGCACACGCACACGCACACACGCACACGCACACACACACACCACACACACACACACACACACACTCACACACACTCGCTCGTTAACTTTGTCAGCTCCACCCTTACGAAAATATCTCATCACACAATCTCATCACACTTCTGCCGACCCCCACCCCTTTGAAGAGAATGCTATCTGTTTTACTACGATCCGCA
>CM065703.1:19770200-19771445 GCA_017654935.2 Phymorhynchus buccinoides
CCCCCCACCCCCCCACCTCTAGTGACGGGTGGGGGGCAAAGACGGGTAAAAAATGGGGAGTAGGTTGGATAGGAATGGATCTAAAGAATCCTAACCTAGCTAGAGAATAAACAAACATCAAGGAAAGGTAGCTAAGGTTTTCAACAACAACAACATTACTAAAGGAGGAGAGGGAAGGGGGGGGGGTCAGAAGTGGTTAAGACGGTTCGCATAGCCAAATGTAATGCGTTGACTGCAGCAGTGAGGGACACGGGCTTCGCCCTTTCTTGCTAGTTTGACTGGGAAATCGAACTGAAACGTCGAGTCCCTTCGGATGGGGACTTAAAGCTAGTCTGACCAGTGCGCTTTTACGCACGTAAAAATTCCCACGGCAGTTGAAAGTCGGTTAAGAGCAGGGAGAAATCCCGCTAGCCTGGTATGGCCAAATTCATAGTTAGGTTTTCCAAGTGTGTCCACACCCCTTCCTCACCCTGTGTGAAAGAAAATATCAAAATGATAACTTTGCTATTAAATATTTTATGAATAATTTTGTGGGTTGTGGAGTGGCACAGTGGTAACGCGTTCGCCAAGTGTCAAGTAAACCTGAGTTCGAACATGGGAACAGGGGATTTACTCTCACCCTGCACTAGCGTACGGTTCTGAAAGTGGATTCTTTCGGAGAGACAATAACCGAGGGTCCCGTGTGCCATGACATAGCACACGTTAATCCCCAGGGCAACGAAAAAGTTGTAATTTGGGTCCACATTTTACCCCCCTCCCCCCTCTCCCCTTCCTCATCCAATCACCAAAAAACCACATGCAAAAAAATAAAAATAAAAATTGGGTGTCGCGTCTCTGGCTGCGACGCGCTCTCAGGTGGGAACAACCCGAATTTCCGGAGACGCCTCTGCGACTATAATACTTAATGTATTTTATTTGTGCATATTATTTATTTAACCGAACATTTATATATCGCTCACCTTTATGCTCCAAGCGCTTTTCTTGAGTCACCCTAGTATATCTTTCATTTTGATCCTCAAATAGACCAGAATAGACAATCAACGTCCACATTCCATTTGGATATTGAAGCCCCCCACCGCTAGCTAGCCTAGGACCCAACCACCCACCCAAGGCCATCCGTGCTTGAGGTTCTTCCAGAAGCATGGACCTTGAAATGTCGCTGATAACCGCTCCACTCATGGTCCTCGCGTAGAGGTGTGGTGTCAGGGTAGGTGAGTGGTTTAAGGTGGTTGCGCAACTGATAGT
>CM065703.1:19771945-19791945 GCA_017654935.2 Phymorhynchus buccinoides
CATAGCAGACGACAGTGACAGCCCGTCCTTGGCCTACATCACTGTGCTCTTCTGTCAGCTAGTTCTCTGTTATCGCAAGAATTAGTGTTTTTTGTGACTACCATGACACAGTAGTAGAATGTATGTAGGGTGGAGGGTAGGGGGTGGGGTATGCACACCTGTATGATGGGGTGACACCAATGACACAACGACAGTGGTGGTACACACTGTGACTTGTCACTGTACAGCTCTGATTGAGTGTGTGTTTGTGTTTTATAAAGTGTATTACAGTGTGTGAAAGTGTATACAAATAATGTACAGTTGTGGTTTGAACTACATCCAAATAGGTTTTATTGGTGACAGTTGACAATTTTCTGTGTCACTCACTGGATTAGCAGTATGAACTGAAGTGACGGACAGAGTACAGACTAGGTGAGGTAGGCTTCAGCTTTCATTTTCACCCAAGTAACGTGCATGTGCATGAATAAACTGCATGTCAGTGTGCTGTTTTACAATCTTAACCATAATATGTGACACATTTGGTGACATTTAGTTGACAATGACACGACAATTCACTCTGAGACACACAAAACACACACTTCACACCCGAGAACAAAGCATCGTGACCAAACATGCAAACTTTCATGGCTGTAGACATTTATTTCTAGCAAAGGTGAAGCATGAACCATCTAACCCATTTTGGGCTACATTTGCCAAAATAACACGAAATCTAGCAGAAGTTTGGTCTCAAAACAATCCGAATATAAGAGGGTTAAAAACAGACGATTTTTCGAGAGGGAAAACAAAAACTAGGGGAGGAGACTTCGTGTGAAAAAGAGTTGTAATGTTGTTTACTCCATTACTCAAGTCAAATACCATCAGCACAACAAATGCAACAATGGCTCGTCGTTCGAAGCTTGAAACCGCAAGGATGCGAACTGTCAGCGACTTACGTTTAAAATAAAAATTAAAAACATTAGGGTATGGCCAGTGGCCACAAACTGATAAAACTTGCAAAATGTGACGTAAAAATATAAATGACATCAATTTTAGAATGACGAACGGTGTTCTAAGTGCTATATTATGTCTGCTCAAACACACGAGGCAAAAGCTGGTGATTTACCTGATGGTAGAGTAGCTTCCCCTGTTTGACCGATTGAATTAGGCAAGATCACTCCCACACACCATGAAATTACTCCCCTTAATTATTTCCGAACAATTCCTATTACACAACATTTTGTCAGATTTTTAGAGAATAAGAGGAGAATAAGAGAATTACTTAAGAATTACACAACATTTTGCAAGATTGTTTTTAGAGAATAACTTACTTGGGCTGTATAAAACACGTCGACTCTGTGAAACTGGAGGTACAACTGCTTCCGTGATAATTCTTCTCTACACACCTCTTTACAGATTGTTTTAAAGGTTTTTTTCTCCTTTTCTCTCTCCACATACATCATGAAGAATTAGCCGACCGCTTAAAGGAAATATTTAAAACCAATATTGCTCATATCCAGTGAACAACAACCGGAACAACAAAACTACATCCGCTGACTTTGTTTTTCAGAAATCACCTGATACGATGTGTTATTGCTTTTTTCAAAAATCATCTGATACGAGGTGTTATTGCTTTTTTCAGAAATCACCCGATAAGAGGTATTGAGGTCAAGGTAACTTCCCTGAGCGTCTTTTAAAGAAATGTCCCTTCCCCATTTGGCCTTTTATCAATTCGCCTTATTCCCGTTTCGGGGTATAGTAGGCCTTAGATTAACTTTTCTTGTTTGCCGCTGTAGTCACGTTATTGTCCGTCACCGAAGGTAACGGACTTTGCGATGGGCTGGTTTGTGGGTTTTTTTTCTTTTTCTGTCTCCTTGACCGCCTCCAATAACTCAATGTTTTCCGTTGTATTTCCGTGTATTAACAAGGAATCTTTGCTCCACCGTGAAAAATTTAAATCTCAATTTATGCCAAAATTCCATCATGTCTGTTTTTTTTTTTCCATGCACTATCACATTTTGTTTTAGAGCGTTAAAAACAATGCTGGATCATCAGCCCGCGCAGCAGCATTTTCGGCTCCAGTGACCTTGACTTTTGACCAAGGACATCAATTTTCGAACTTATTTTAATTTATTTTGTTGTTTTTATTAAGAAAATGTATTCAGTGCGTGCCTTTAATCTCTATGCGCTTTACAAAATTACTAGAAGGTTAAAAAAAAGGCATAATTATAATAGTACACTTGGCCTACATATCGTAAACTACCTATCTGCATGCAAAATTTGAAGGTCCTTGTTAGAATAGAGAGATAATCAGCCAGTCTGTCAGCCAGTCAGGAACAGACAGATAAACACCCATGAAAACATCACCAGCTTCGTGACGCGGCTGGTAAGCATAAAAGACCCTCACCCTCCTCAAACAAACACATAACAAAAAACAAAAAACAATTTGCATATTCTGTAAACCACCATATATAGAAAAAGAAGGCTGGACACAAAGAACTGGGTTTGTATGTGTACTCGCTTTATGCTTTTGGAGATATATGCTAATGCCAGATTGTTCACATTCAAACACACTCCAAATGTCAAAGTCAAAGGTCAAGGTCAAAGGGTACAATTTATTTACTGGACACATCAGCTTGATGTGGTATGCCACCGTACAACATTTTAGGCGATTCTGTGCAGCAGTTCATGTCACATTGCGACATACAAAAATCCAAGGTCAAAGGTCAAGGCCATCATGGTCACCGAGGTCAACAATACTTATCATTCCATATGATTTTTAAGCTAGTCTACCTACTTGCCAAATTTGGAAACTGTATCTGCCATAATGTAAAAGATATGGCCAAAACATGGTGATGCTACGTGAGCCAGTCTGTTGGAAATGTTTGTACGAATGGTGAGTGAAAAGCGTATTCGAGTTGCTTAGCAAGATTATGCGCTATATAAGCATTATTCAATTATTATTAAAACAAAATAATTCGACGATGTTCAAGGTCAAAGGTCAAGGTTAAGGTAAATAGGGTAAAAGTCATATAAGCATTATTAATTATTATTATTATTAAAACAAATAATTGACGATGTTCAAGGTCAAAGGTCAAGGTTAAGGTAAATAGGGTAAAAGTCACTGTGCATACCTTATCACCTTAAGCTATACCTTATCACCTTATCACCAACATGCCAAATTTGGGGGACCCCTAACTGTGAAAATGTGAAATATATGGCCAAGACAAAAATTGCATGTTAAAGGTCAAAGGTCAAGGTCAAGGTGAATGTCAATGGTTAATTTTAATATTGCAAATGTCATCTTTCTTGAAAGCTTGCATAAACATCTATGTGTATGTAAAATGTTTGAACAATGTGCGCCTTCTAGTTCCCGAGAAAAAGCCCACGTTAAAGTTTGGACAACAGACACAACACCCCCCCCCCCTCCCCCAAACACACACACACACACACACACACACACACCACGGACACACAATCATGAGAAAAACATAGACTCAGTTTCGTTAACACGAGTGAGCCAAAAAGAGTAAATTAAAATTGCTTTGGTATCTTTTCTTTTCGTTTCTCTTCTTGTGATAGATGAAGGATAATAAGAATATTTTCTGAATATTTGGTAATTGTTACTTTATAGTCACAGAGGCGTCTCTGTGAACTTCGGATTGCTTCTACCAGGAGAGCGCGTCGCAGCCAGAGGGGTACCACCCATTTTGCTTTATTTGTATGCGATTTTTGTGTGACTGATGAGGAAGGAAAGGGGAGGGGAGGGGGGGGGGGGGGGGGGGGGGTTTTTTTTTTTTTTTTTTTTCTTTTTTTGTTTATTTTTTTTTATTTAAATTGCGACCAAATTACAACTTTTTCCTTGTCACCTATGGGTTTAACGTGTGCACACGATCCCTCTTGCACACCACATAATAGGAATACGAATGTGTTTTGGTTTTTTGTTTAGGGGAAGACGGGGTAAAAAGCGCATGGGCGGGTAAGAAGCCCACCCCAATTATCTCATGAAATGAAGCAAATTTCAGTCTCATTTTGCCCATGAGACGAGCGTTAATGTCTAGCATTCGTCTCATGGGCAAATTTGACTGAAATTTTCTTATTTCATGAGATAATTGGGGTGGGCTTCTTACCCGCCCATGCGCTTTTTACCCCGTCTTCCCCTACGAATGCGAATGTTTTGAGGGTAAAAAGGGATAAACTACAAGAGCTTCTTTGCACCTGGCCCTCTCACTCACACACTCACACCATGCATCAGGCAAAGAAAAATTGACATGAAAACAATCAAGTCAAGAAAATGAAGAAACGAAATTGGCACATGAAATAATTGACAGAGAATCAAAATGGGAATTAAAAGCAAACATGAATAATAATGAGCAATGGTCAACACATTTGAACTGATTACGAAAACAAGGACAATTCTGAGAGAGAAAAATGGAGGACCCTGTCAGCTGCTGCTGCCCATCAGTCCCTCCCCCCAACGACCACGGATGTCAAGGGTCTAAAGGAAAGGAAAGGAAGTGCATGGGCACACGGGACCAGGGTGAGAGGAGAAAATCCCCTGTACCCAGGTTCGAACTCGGGTTTATTGCATGCGAGGCGAACGCGTTACCTCTGTGCCACTCTACACCACACCAATAATAGGGGTAAGACGGGATAAGTAAAAAGCCCATGGGCGGGTAAGAAGCCCATGCCAATTATCTCAATGAAATAAAGAAAATTTATAGTATCATTTTCCCGTGAGGCTAATGCTAAACATTAACACTCGTCTCATGGGCAAAATGTGACTGAAATTTGCTTCATTTCATGAGATAATTGGCATGGGCTTCTTACCCGCCCATGGGCTTTTTACCCCGTCTTCCCATAGGCGTTTGTTAATTAAGTCCTTTCGCGAACATTTGTCCTCTTGCGGATACCATGATCTACAATAAGCCTAGGGTCTCCCATAGCCATATATATTCTTGATCAGCATGTCACAACCTATTCAGATCCTGAATTTTGAACCGCCAGTACAAACCTCCGCCAAGGAAGACTCACAAAACCGAAATTTCCTTCCTTCATGTCCGAGCTGTATCTCATGAACCAGTGGGTAGAATGGCTTCGAATTTTGTGTGATAATACGGCGAGTAATGGAATAAATACTTGCAATAGATACCACCCAAAAAACAGGAACAGGGTCATTTTTAGACTAGGGGAAGACGGGGTAAAAAGCGCATGGGCGGGTAAGAAGCCCACCCCAATTATCTCATGAAATAAAGAAAATTTCAGTCAAATTTGCCCATGAGACGAATGCTAGACATTAACGCTCGTCTCATGGGCAAAATGAGACTGAAATTTGCTTCATTTCATGAGATAATTGGGGTGGGCTTCTTACCCGCCCATGCGCTTTTTACCCCGTCTTCCCCTAAAAAACACCCCCTAATGTGCACATAAGGACAAAAAGTCCGCGAGAGGACTTAACAGCCGTCTTAAAAAAAGCCTTACCATCGATTTTCTTTTCATTATAAAAATTATTATCCATGATTTGTTTTTATATCATATGTGAAGTTTTAAGTTTCACACAGCCTTAGTGCCTTTCGACAATTTCGTATGGCTAATGGGGCCCAGAGACGCCTCTGTGCCTATGATGTACCTAATACCTAATACTAATACCTAATACCTAAATAAACACAACAGGTGCTTTCGGGATTGACGTAGGGCTGCTCTTGCGTTGGTAGGGCAGGTGGTGCTAGAGCGTCTCTGGGCCCCATTAGCCATACGAAATTGTCGAAATGCAAAAAGGCACTAATGCTTGTGTGAAATTCGGGTTGCTCCCACCTGGAGAGCGCGGCGCGCCTCCAATTGTTTTTTTGTTTTTTTTTTTTGCATGCGATTTTTGTGTGACTGATGAGGAAGGAAAAGGGGGGGGGGGGGGGGGGGGGGTGGGGGGTGCATCCATTTTGACCAAACGACAACTTTTTCGTTGCCACTGGGTTTAACGTATGCTAAGTGCATGGGCACACGGGACCTCGGTTTATCGTCTCATCCGAAAGACTCCACGTTCAGACCGTAAGGCCTAGTGCAAAGTGAGAGGAAAAATCCCCTGTACCCAGGTTCGAACTCGGGTTTACTTGATACGAGGCGAACGAGCTACCACTGTGCCAGTCTACACCTTCATACAAGGGCGTAGGCACACACAGAACATTCCATTAAGTCCACAAGGGTATGTACGTAGCTGATCTCGACTCGGTGACCATCAGATACCACACAGAGGAGTCCTTGTGAAAGTGCCTCTATGCGTGTACCAGCCGAATGTTGGGTCCACCAGCAAGAGACACAAACACTCAGACACCCAGCGCACATTCAACAGTCACGCTCCTTCTCCTCCTCCTCCTCCTCCTCCTCCTCCTCCTCCATCTTCTTCTTCTTCTGCATTCCCAAGCCATGTTGCCATAATGGTTGAGGTACATGCGTGTCAGGTTTTCGGTTTTCACTGGACTCTCCGCTGCATTCAGCCCAAACAGTCCGATTTCGGAGGAGATCAGAATATACAATATTCTTCGGATTAGAAGGTATTCTAAAAAAGGCGGGAGAGTAGTAGGCATTAGCAAGAAGAGGAGAGAGCAGAGTCAATGAGAATGATAGATTAGAGGGGCTTGCTAGCACAGAACTTTCAGAAGATGGGGGACCTATTTGTACTGAAGCTAAGACCCACCGGTATCCCCAAGGGTGGTCCCACTCCAAAGACCCACCACGATTAAGTCCCTTGGTTTTTTCTCTATAAATTGAAGCTGCTCTTTAAAATGATGTTTCGTTTCGAATTTGGGGGCATTTGTATGGGAGCTAAACCTGGTCAAAGCAAGATTTTGTTTTCCCTCTTATACCTAGTAAGGAATCTTAAAGACTCACTGACGCACCACGATTAAGGCCCTTGGGTTTTTTTTCCTGGGAAGCTGTGACCCACATACAAATGTCCCAAACTTCAAATTGAGGCTGCTCTTTAAAATGGTGTTTCGTTTTCAATTTGGGGATATTTTTATGGGAGTCAAACCTGGTCAAAACAAGATTTACTTCCAGTTATAAGATGGAAACACATGAAACACGTGATTTTGACACGTGATCTGGTGGGTCTTTAAGACCTAAATGGCAGCTGTCATACACAATCAAGTTATTGTTGCTTATTATGCAAGACTAAAGTAGACTACACACATGCTCCAAAGAACTCGAAATTCACGATAATATAAGTTATACCCTACATACCCTAGATAAAAGAACATTCAAGGTTACTTACAAACAATGCGCAGGAATTAAAACGGTGCTACATATAATATATTATCCTTCAAAAACAACAATAACAACAAAACGACCACATACATGCGCTACATAATCGAAAACTCGTGTGGGTAAGTATTAATAGCCTACGAACTCAAGTGAAAACTCGTGTTCATTAATCAGTTTCGCCCGTCAGATTCAAGAGTGACGTGATGACTGCTTACGCCACCAATTAAAGCGGCAGACAAACAACTCTTTCAAAGTGGCCCTAAAGCGAGAACTGAGCGTCACATAAGCCACAAAGTTGACGGCAGAATTGAGGCAGGACGTAATCCAGACAAACTGGAAAACCACCACGACCGTGTTGTGATACTTCCGAAACACGTTGTAGTCCTCAACGAAATGAACCGCCAGAGAGGAAGACGTCTCGATCACCAGGGACACGACATACAACAGACAAAGAACCAGCAACATCTTGGTGATCCTGTTTCTCGCGACATCGTTGTCTCCACTACCACCATCATTATTATCACCGTCCTTGTTTCCCTGCAGTGTCATTTGGAGCCTTTTTCGTGAGGCTGTGTGCAGCTTGGTGACGGTGATGGCGCAGCAAGTGACTATGGTGACCAGGAACGAGGGTTTAGCTACCAACGTGAATTTGTTACCCAGTTGGCGGGAGATGCTTCTGGCGATGGGGAACCCGGTGGACGGGTGGGCGTAGGCCATGGTGCGGTTGGTTGTAGGGTCCGTTCTCCAGGACACGGTCCAGTGGAAGAAAGAGGGCAAGGAAAGCAGCAGGGTCACCGCGTAACAGAGGAATATGGTTATCACCATCACTCTGCGGTAATAAAAAAAAAATAGTGACAAATTGTAACGTGACAAAAAACAACCAACCAAGCAAAACTAACATCTGTTTTTGTGTGTGATAATTCAGACAGTCTCATGTCCTACCACCCGCAGATGAAATGCTGCGGTTATGCGCCTAACTAAAGAAATTGTTAGGCCCAGCATGTTCGTCTTCGGCCGGAGAACATCTTTGTAAGGATTTCTAAAACAAAAGACAGGAGAATGGACCAGTAAGGGAGAACAATAGCAGATGACAGGAGCTAAAATATTTCGGTGCCATTTCGGTGCGATTTCATGGACGCGTCCAAGGAAAATTAATGAAATACCATGGTGGTTTTAAAAACAAAACAATATTCCGCTACATCATAGTGCTGTGTTGCTGACGATAATCTCTATTTGATAACTAACCAAACAGGAAAACCACTGGCTTCAACTTATTTCCAGCACGCACAAAGAGAATAGAAAGAGAGAATACAAAACACTGCACGAACATGTATAATTATGAAGATTTGTAATGAGGGTCAAACGAATAAGCTGAATGTTTTGTGTTTCAACATTGTCAACACATCCAACAACAACAGAAAGAGAGAGAAAGAGAGAGAGAGAGAGGAGAGAGAGAGAGAGAGAGAGAGAGAGAGAGAGAGAGAGAGAGAGAGAGAGAGAGAGAGAGAGAGATGGGGATAGATAGATAGATAGATAGAGAGATGAGAGAGAGAGGAGAGAGAGAGAGAGAGAGAGAGAGAGAGAGAGAGAGAGAGAGAGAGAGAGAGAGAGAGAGAGAGAGAGAGAGAGAGAGAGAGAGAGAGAGAGAGAGAGAGAGAGAGTACAAAGACAATGAGACAGAGACGGCGTAGCATATATATGTTAACAGAATCAGTAATCAGGAAAGTATGTCTTGAGTTCTCTTCATAAACAGTCATAATGTGACATTGGCCAACCGTTTTATTGTTGTTGTTTTTTGGCTCACCCGTGTAAACAAAGCGAATCTATGTAATTTGGCTATAACGATAATGGTAATGGGTGCCCGGTTGAAAGCCTAAATGAAGCAAGTCCAACCAACAGGTTAAAAAACAACATTTTCGCTGGATGCTGCATTTTGGCTGTATTACGAAGGTGTCTAAATGCACTCTCCTTTTTTGGAGGGTGGTGTACCCTCTTGGGGTGACTAGGAAAAGACCTAAGAAATAAGATCACATTGCATTCTGGGACTCTTTTCTGGGGCATATAAAACCGTAAAGCGAGAGCCTGTGGCTTTGTCTGTGACACAGAATTGAACACTTGTATTCAAACATTTGGCCAAGAAATGCACTGGCCTCGCTGGTCTTTGCTGGGCTGTTGGATGGTTACTGCTGGTTTCTGGGTGGGGTGTCTTTTGCCGGCGGGTTCTGTAGTCGTGATAAACGGGCTGATACCCCCATAGGGACATTTCGCAAGGACTCCTCTGCATTGTATCTGATGGTCACCAAGCCGGGAGAGCCCCCGTATACTTAATAGAATGTCCCGTGTGTACCATCAGCACCTTCGGGTGTTTCTTTTTCATTATGTTTTCACTAAAAGTAGCAGGACTTATTTATTAAATGTCCTAAGCACTGAAGGGTTTAAGCAGTTTGGATTTTATAACCGAGATGTAGTTCCTAATGGCTGCACATCTCTTTTCAATCTCTAAGCTTAATAATATTTTACAATCTTCTGTTGATCATTTCAAAGAAAAATAAAATCGACCCATCAATGCTTCATTTTATTTGCTTCAGGTCGCCTTTAAGGCTGTGTAAGCCCAATCGACATAGGCTAGAACACCAAAGCTACATCAAAATGTTGTTATGTTCTTCATAAGTATGCGGGATTGTCTTTAGATATGACAAGCTCCTAGCATAACTTCGTCAGTCTCCCAAATCCTCCGAAGTTGGAGTGTGGCTGCAAACGTGGTGGGTAATCAAAAGCGGTCACACACATAGTGTTCCCATTCCTAGCTGGTGCATTTGCATTTGTTGGGAATATCCCTAATGTCTTTTAGCCAGGGTATGACGACGACAACAACAACATGTTGCTTCAGTAAAGAAACAAATGGTTTATGCGATGGGGTAAAAACAATACAGGACTATAATCGACCACATAATTTGACACAGTACTCACACATCATACATATAAAAGGAAAAAGTACACCCTCCCACATCACATCATATCACATCACATCACATCTCTTCAGTTCAAGACGTCAACGTTTATGAGAAGGGCATCCACACACACACACACACACACACACACACACACACACACACACACACACACACACACCTCTCTCTCTCTCTCTCTCTCTCTCTCTCTCTCTCTCTCTCTCTCTCTCACACACACACACACACACACACACACACACACACACATACGCATGCGCGCACACGCGCACACACAAACACACATACATCAATACAGACACAATATATCTCTCTTTCCCTCTTATAGCAGGTAAGAAAGCTTCCTAGCATAAGAGGGAATGTGACGCGTGACGTGGGGGGTCTTTAAGGGCCATCTAATGCATCCGGAGAAAACAAATTTCGTTTTCCAGGATTAACATGCCATGGAATTTTGCTGTGCATACTTGTAATGTTGTCTGATTATTTGTGCATGTTAAGCTGATATAAAAAAATATTATTGAAATCTACATTTGTATATGTGTAAATATATTTCCAAATTATGTTTAGTTAGGAAAATTCTCGACAGAAGCTAAATAAATAAAACAATCCAAAAGTAAACCAATAAGGGGCGTACAAGGGCCGCGAGGCCCCTATCAGCCAAAAAACTATTACTACTACTACTACTACTACTGCTACTGCTACTACTACTACTACTACTACTACTACTACTACTACTACTACTACTACTGCTGCTGCTGTTGTTGCTACTACTACTACTACTACTACTACTACTACTACTACTACTACTACTACTACTACTACTACTACTACTACTACTACTACTACTACTACTACTACTACTACTACTACTACTACTACTACTACTACTACTACTACTACTACTACTACTACTACTGCAGCTACTACTACTACTACTACTACTACTACTACTACTACTACTACTACTACTACTACTACTACTACTACTACTACGTAGTGGCACAGAGGTAAAGCATTTGCCTCGTGCGCAATAAACCCGAGTTCGAACCTGGGTACAGGGCATTTTTTTTTTATCTCACTCTGTACTAGGCCTTACGGTCTGAACGTGTAGTCTTTCGGATAAGACGATAAACCGAGGTCCCGCGTTGTGCCCATGCACTTAGCACACATTAAACCCAGTGGCAACAACGAAAAAGTTGTCATTTGGTCAACATTTACCCCCCCCACCCCCACCCCCATTTCCTTCCTCATCAGTCATACAAAAATCCCATGCCAAAAACAAACAAAAAGAAATGGGTGGCGCGCCTCTGGCTGCGACACGCTCTCCAGGTGGAAGCAACCCGAATTTCACAGAGTCGTCTCTGTACTTGGTATGTATTATGTAACAATTTCATGTACCCCCTGGGGGGTTTGGAAATAAACTTACTTTGACTTTGACTTTGACTTTGTATTTGGTATTTTGTATATTCTAGTCACAGAGACTTATCTCCGTGAAATTCGGGCTGCTCTCCCCCGGAGAGCGCGTCGCCGCACGTGCAGCGCCTACCCCCAATTTTTGTTATTATTATTTTTAATATTTTTTGGGGGGCAAACGACTATAAAGCATCAAATACCAAATACTATAGTTGTACCTGTAAGTGACAAGCCTCCTGGCTTTGAAAGGCACGGCCACGCACAGACAGCGCTCCACGCTGACGACCACCATGAGAGCCCCTGGGACGAAAGCTGACCACCTGCTGACCTGGCCGATCTTGGCGTTGACCACGGCGGTCCAGTTGTTGAGGCGCACGAGGTCCCGGAGGTAGCAGGTGGGCACGAGCAGGGCGTGGGTCAGGAGGCTGGTCAGATCGGCCACGGCCAGCCAGAAGAGGAGGAGAGTGACCTTGTCCCTCAAGACACCTTGCTGGGAGATGGGTAAGAGAGAGAGAGAGAGAGAGAGAGAGAGAGAGAGAGAGAGAGAGTGAGAGAGAGCGAGAGAGAGAGAGAGAGAGAGAGAGAGAGAAAGAGAGAGAGAGAGAGAGAGAGAGAGAGAGAGAGAGAGAGAGAGAGAGAGCGAACGAACGAACGAAAGGAAATGTTTATTTATTCAGGGTAATGAGATAAGCTAAATAGGTACAGCTTTTTTCACTCAGCCCTGAGGCAAGCAACAAAGAAAATAAGCAACAAATTAAATTAAGAAAAAGAAAGTGCATATGCGAAAATCATCAATTCATAAAAAGACAAGAACATTGTTTACAGATATATACATAACAAGCAAGGGAAAGGGGAGGTGGGGAATGGGGAGATGAATGTGACAGACATAAAGAAACCGAGAGATAATCATTTGTATATTAACATTACATGCTACAGACATTATTGGAATTATTAAAGATCAGACATCATAATGCACTTCTTAAAATGATCCCGAAAGGATGAATAACTTGTTATTTCTTTTAGATATGTTGATAAAGAGTTCCAAAGAGAACCCCCGGACTTGTGTAGACTGGACCTGAACAAATCCAATCGGGGTCTTTGAAGAGAAAGCGTGTGTGCATGTCTCTTATCATTCAACTTGAATTTGTTTATTATCTTACTACTGAGTACGATATTTTGTACATAAACCTTACTTTGTTAAATTTTAGTCTATGCTTAAGAGGTAGAATGTCAAGACTCTTAAAATCGTTTGATGTTAAAGAACTTGATTTCGAAAGAACTAGTTTTAAGCCACGATTGTAAGAGCGGACACGTGGTTTCAATGTGTTGTCACTGGCACCGTCCCCGACCATTGAAGCCGTAGTCAATTAATGACTGAATGTGTGCATTCAAGAATTGCTTCCTAGCTTCATGATTGAGAGAGAGAGAGAGAGAGAGAGAGAGAGAGAGAGAGAGAGAGAGAGAGAGAGAGAGAGAGAGAGAGAGAGAGAGAGAGAGAGAGAGAGAGAGAGAGAGAGAGAGAGAGAGAGAGAGAGAGAGAGAGAGAGAGAGAGAGATGATATGAGATATACAGACCAACATAAAAGGCAAAGAGAAAAATAGATGGATAGACAGAAGTCATCCTTGAAAAAGTGCTGTTCTATCCGGCACGAAATAGTGGGCTGAAAATAACTTGTTCGTTTGCTTTATTCTTTTGTGAGTGTGTGTGTAGATAGACACAGACAGACAGACAGACATATAGATAGATATATAGATAGATAGATGGACAAATAGACAGATAAATAGGTAGATAAATCAACCAATTCGATACATAATTACACAGTAGTGAGAGGTTTTTTTCTTCTGAATTGGTCGTCACTTCTGAACGGATTTGAAGACACATCATGAGCATTTAGGGGTATCATTTCAGAAACACACACACACGCACGCGCGCGCGCGCACGCACACACACACACACACACACACACACACACACACACACACACACACACACACACACATTGATGGTCTTTGATACGAAAGGCTTTTTACGACGCTTTTGTCCTTTAGACTGCTATGGTATTTCGTTAGTAATCACCTATGCATACTGGTATTTCAGTAGTTTTAAGAAGAATCTTTGGGGGGAATGTTTTTTTTTGTGCAGCTACTTCATTGCCAATGAAATAATTGCATAGACCAAACCATAAACGAAAATACATAATTTTTAATTTGAAGAAACGTTGATGATAACTGCTGGGTAAGTTTATATTCTTTGTGAATATTTTTAAATGACCTGACGAACCTTTAATACTCTAATATCTAACTCATCGGCTTCTACATATTTACGGAAATTTCTTTATGTCAGAAATTTATTTTTTATTTTTTATTTTTTAGACCAAACACTTTATGCATGAATCACGTACAAACATAAATAATGAAACAGACGAAGAAAGAAAGAACGACAGAAAGAAAGAAAGAAAGAAAAAGAAGAAAAAGCGAGAGAGACAAAAAGACACGACGTTCAATAGTGCACATAGAGTCCTTCCAAATATGGAAAAGACAGTCCAAATATGGAAGATGACGTCAATCGCTTGAAAATAAAATGTGGGTTTTCAGCGAAAGCTTTAGAATTTGTATATTTTATCTTTTCAAACTGACCCTAGCCCTAAACCAAACCCGAAACCATCAAACACACACACACACACACACACACACACACACACGTACACACACACACACACACACACACACACACACACACACACACACACACACACACACACACACACACACACACAATAATTGGACGGCTTATGACAAAAAGAGACAGGGAGAGAGAGAGAGGAACAAACAAAGAGAGAGATGAGAGAGAGAGAGAGAGAGAGAGAGAGAGAGAGAGAGAGAGAGAGAGAGAGAGAGAGAGAGAGAGAGAGAGAGAGAGAGAGAGAGAGACAACCCAGAAAGAGAAACAGAGAGAAAGGAAGACAAGAAAAGAAAGAAAAGATAAACAAACAAACAAAAGATAATTGAAGGAAGAATTATAAAATAAAATAATGAAAGAAAAAAACAACAACAAGGACGCAACAACGACGTCTCCATACAACGCTTTATTATATATAAACAGTCGTCATGCCTTCAAGAAAACAGCGCAACAGAGGATGTTAGCCGGGATCCCGAACAGGACAATGCATTGACGAACGTAGCATTTCAGCACCGTTCGCATCGTATCGCGGGTATAGGCGCTTGTCAACGGATCCATATGGTCCCAAGGAGAAATTATTAGGTCTTCTTCTACCCCATCGCTGAAACCTGTGTATTGGGAGGACTCAGAAGTCGTGGACATTGAAATAATGGTGTTTAGCGTAACGTTTGTCGACATTTTGCTGTCCTATTGAAATAATGTTGTGTGTGTTTTATATTTATTAAACCTTTCACAGCCAAAGTCGCAATTTAGCACCACAGTGATTGAACACCTATGTCACTAAAAGGCATCAAATTGGGGTCTGTTATCCAAAGACCCTATTGTCTTCGTTTTGGGAAGTAAGGATAGGCCTTATTTTATATATGTCACAGAAGAATCCCCAATACTGCAGATGGATTTTGTTCTCTACCCAGGTAAATTTAATGGAAATATTTGGCTGAAATATGGCTGGCGGTGACAGGGTTAAGCTGTAAATAAATATGAATACACTTTATTTATAGTTTATATTCATTCGATTTCTTAGTAATGAGTATGAGGGTTATTCTATCGCAGTGTTTCTGGGTTTTGATCAAAACGTGTTGGCTACAGTCATTGTTTTTATGATGAAGAGTTGATTAAGCGTGGACACGGTTGTTTTTATATAGGGCTAGTTATTTTAGATTTTCATGTTTTAGTTAGCTATAAGTACATCGGAACAATTATTGATACACTCAATCAAAGACGAAGACACAGACAGGCAGACAGACAGGCAGACAGGCAGACAGACACACACACACATACACGCATGCACTCATACGCACACAAACAGACACAAAACCACACACTTACAGACGCACTCACAACACACATACATACTTGCACGCACGCACACAAAACGCACACACGAACAAACACTAACGCACACACACACAACACACACAAACAAGCACGACCCCACACCCACCCACACCTACCCCCACAATCCCACGTACAAATTCTTTGTCTCTTTCTCTCTTTTCTCACTCTTCAAAATGTCATACACACGCATGCATACTCTCAAACAAAAGCATCAAATGCGCGTGCGCGCGCACGCACACACACACACACACATGCACACACACACACACGCACGCACACACACATCACACACACGACACACACACACACACACACACACACACACACACACATGCGCGCACACACACACACGCGCACACACACACACACGCACACACACATACATACACACATGCTTGCACGCTTCGCCAAAATTGTATTATGTCCTCTAGCTAATTACTTTTTGTGACAAGAGAATCAATGTAGGAAGAGAGAGAGAGAGAGAGAGAGAGAGAGAGAGAGAGAGAGAGAGAGAGAGAGAGAGAGAGAGAGAGAGAGAGAGAGAGAGGTAGAAAAATAGTAGAATCAATACAGTTGGATCAATGCAGAAAGAGGGAGGTTGACAACCGGTGTTAATTGAGGAATATGTTACCTTAAATACTGTCAAGGAATTATCGATTGCACACATAGACACACAGGGTCAGACACATCACACACATACACACACAGAGGCACACACACATACACACATACACACACACACACACACACACACACACACACACACACACACACACACACACACACACACACACACACACACACACACACACACACACACAACACAAACACACACACACACACACACACACACACACACACACACACACACACACACACACACACACACACACACACACACACACACACACACACACACACACACACACACACACACACACACACACACACACACACACACACATGCCTGTTACTAGTACTTTATTAATAATATAGCATAATGTAACACACACACACACACACACACACACACACACACACACACACACACACACACACACACACACACACACACACACACACACACACACACACACACACACACACACACACACACATGCCTGTTACTAGTACTTTATTAATAATATAGCATAATGTAACACACACACACACACACACACACACACACACATCTCAACGATTTATTTAGGAATTTGAATGATGAACCATATCGAACATAGCTCATCTCCTGTTGATAACAAAATGACATACAACATGCGACACAAGACACAACGGATCCGAACCGGCCAGATCAAAATGATCTGAGGCCGAAATCTACATGTCATTATCATTACATTGCTATTACTGTCTTTGGATAGATAGCTCGTCACCAACTCATACCATGTTGTTATTGTCCTTTGATCTACGAAGTAGATCGCAAAGGAGTATGTTTTTGGTCGGGTTTGCTTATTTTTTCCCTCCCCCCCCTGTCTGTCCCAAGGATATCTCCCGAACCGCTGGACCGAATCGCTTCAAATTTTATGTGGTGGTGTATCACCATGAGAGGAAGGCATCCGCGCAAAAGTTTTTGCTGTCCTGACCTTGACCTTGGCGTATGACCTTGAAAACCGAAAACCTTTAAGGGGCCATAACTTCCACACCGTTGGTCTTAGAGTCTTCAAATTTGGCATGTAGGTACTTTGGCGTATGCCCGTTCTGCTGATGGCATACCAATCAAGGTCAAGGTCCGGGAGATCGGTAGGGGTCTACAAATTGGGTTTTAAGCCATATTTTCCACATTTGTGCTTGACAGAAGCGCTTCAGATTGTATGTGGTACTGTATAACCTAGAGTAGAAAACATCCGAGCATAAATTATCGCCATGCTGACCTTGACCTTGAAGTGTGACCTTGAAAACCGAAATTTCCGTCTTTGTGATATATATTTCTTGTTCAAGCTGTATCTCGTTCAGGCTGAGGTTGATCACTAGGTTGAATGCGTGCTGGTTTCTGAGTGGGTGTCTTTGTCCGGTAGGTACCTTCTGCAGTCATGAAAATGTAGAGTGGCACAGAGGTAACGCGTTCGCCTGGTGTCAAGTAAACCCGAGTTCGAGCCTGGGTCCAGGAGATTTTCCCTCTCACTTTGTTTGCGCTAGGCCTTACGGTTTGAATGTGGAGTCTTTGGGATGAGACGATAAACCGAGGTCCCGTGTGCCCATGCACTTAGCACACGTTAATCCCAGTGGCAACAAAAAAGCTGTCATTTGGTCAAAATTTATCCCACCCCCCTTTTCCTTCCTCATCCGTCACACAAAAATCGCATGCTAAAAACAAAAACAAAAATGGGTGGTGCGCCTCTGGCTGCGGCGCGCTCTCCAGGTGGGAGCAACCCGAATTTCACAGAGACGCCTCTGTGACTATGAAGTACCAAAAATAAAATACCAAAAACGGGCTGGTACACCCATGAATATATTTCGCAAGGAATCTTTTTGTGACGAGGCAATGGGCTAAAGGTGAAGTCTCTAGGGGAAGACCTTTAAAGTGTTACATTTTCAACGAGAAAATTTTCCTTTAGCCCTCTTCTCTAGAGTGTGGGAGATGAGCAACTTTCCCGGCCCCTTTTTATCTAATAAATTCATATTTTTGCCCGGGTTCTGGATCGTATGATTTAAGGAAATACAAGTGGTAGATTTGCTCTAAAGGACAGACAGAGAGAAGTAGGTTTTTACATGAAAATGACAAAACTTCCACTCTCATCAGTCTGACCAAAGGGTTCAGAATTATCTGTACACTTGTATTTTATTTACTCACAAATCTGCATAACCGATTATGCAGCAATAAGAAAAGCAGCTCAATGGCGCCAAAACAAAATATGTATGAAAAATGAAATCCGAAAGGATTATACAAGACTTTTGTCTGTCTGAAAAGCTTAGCCCCCAGCTGGAAGGGTCACTAATATTATCAAGTGTCCTGAGTAGTTGCAGTTCTTTGCACTAGTCCCGAGGACTTAACTTGTTGGTTTCCTCTGTCGGGATCAGTGAGTGCTGTGGTGACTTTGCTGGCTCTTCAGTTGAGAGGTCACCCAGTAGTTCTGGATGAGGCGTCGCGGGATGGCACGGCACAGGCGTGGTCTCCTCGCGGTTTCCAGGTGCGGTGGTGACTTGGCGGTGGCACCGTTTTGATGCTTGTGAGTCAGGGGTTAAGCATCCTGACCACGATGCCCTGCTGAGTATCACAGGAAAACATGGGAGTAGATCTCTATGGATTAGAGATATGGGCTTCAGCCGGCGGGGATTAGTGGATCGCAACCAGCTAGAAAGCCACCCTTGTACAATAGCACTATGAAAAATAATATGAATTTTAGTTGTCAAACTGAAATAAATCATGAAATGTGTACTGGAATCAACTGTTATGATTCAGTAACAAGCTAGATCAAAATATATGATCAAACCAACAAATATTACTCTCAGTCCAACACTTGGAAAGGAATGTAAAGGATACTAGTCAAAAGCTGCAAGTTTGCAGCCAAGAAGTTTCACACATACACATACAAAGGATACATAAAATTAGGCACAGAATCCGGTTCTTGCACCAAAAGAGTTAAAGTAAAAATCAAACATAAGAATGAATATCTGTACATAATTAGAACAGCATATTTACCAATTCTTTTTACTGACACCTCTACTACTTACTCAACATGGAACATAGGATCTAGATCAAAAATAGAATCAAACAAAAGTAAATATAAAGCACTTATTTTTCTCCCAAGCACTTCAATATTATTCACGAGTTGTGCTAATGGTATTACTGGCAGGTAACAGCAGAGGGTTTGTTCCTACAGTGTTGACTCAGCCAGGTTTTAGTTTGCTTGTGACTAGACAGCTGGATTTGCCATCCTTAAAATACAGGAGGCTGCGAGGAGACCTGATAAATGTTTATAAAATTTTTAACAATACTGACTTTACTAACAAAAGATTGTTTCAGCTCTCGAACTATTCGAAAACTAGAAGCTGTGAATTAAAAATACTAATACAATACAGCAGAACTAACATTAGAAAACATTTTTTTGCTAACAGAGTTGCCAAGTATTGGAATAACCTCTCTGCACAAATCAAGCTTGCACCAAACCTTAACCAGTTTAAAAACCTCCTGGACAAAGACCCTAAATTGACAGAATTGAGATACCAACATGACTGATTGTGTCATCAAAAACCGTCACAGCTGTGCTCAATACTAAAAAACCTATATTGAAAGGGCACTTCAGAGGCCGCGAGGCCTAGTTGCCCTCATTACCTGACCTGATCTGACCTAGACTAAGAGAATGTGTTGAGTTTTGCCTCCCACTATGCATTTCCCACTTGATTTCAAA
>CM065703.1:19796945-19806945 GCA_017654935.2 Phymorhynchus buccinoides
TGGGTGTCAGCGACACAATCCTGACAGTGGAACACTAAGCCTAGCAGTAGGCCAATTCTTCTTCTGTGCTCCTAGGCCAGTCATAAGACCATGGATTTCATACGCATGTGCCCAGCTTTCAGATTTCAGTGGTCGCCTCACTGCATTCAGCCGAAGGATTCCGGTTTCTGAGGACTATAAGGTTATGGGGGGTTATTTCCGACCGGTGTAAGAAAATTAACGTAAACTATGAATCATAATGCTGCAAAAAACAACAACCCAAAACGTTTCCTAAAATGATCCTGACCCCCCCCCCCCTCCCCCCACACCAAACAACCACGCGTGTTTCTAGCAGGCAAGCACACTCTTTCATAATAATGGTGTGTTTTGTGATCATTATCGAACTGTTTTAGATTCTAACTACTGTGTCTAGCTAGAACATTGTGCGCTCTTCTCTGATGGCATGGTAAGTATCATTCATACTGTGTGAAAAGTTCGTAATATAGTAGTAGTAGTAGTAGTAGTAGTAGTAGTAGTAGTAGTAGTAGTAGTAGTAGTAGTAGTAGTAGTAGTAGTAGTAGTAGTAGTAGTAGTAGTTGTAATAATAATAGCAGCAGCAGCAGCAGTAGTAGTAGGAGGAGTAGGACTAGGAGCAGAAGTAGTAGTAGTAGTAGTAGTAGTAGTAGTAGTAGTAGTAGTAGTAGTAGTAGTAGTAGTAGTAGTAATAATAATAATAATAATAATAATAATAATAATAATAATAATAATAATAATAATAATAATAATAATAATAATAATAAACGGATATTTGTATAGCGCTTTTTATCGATCACAAAGCGCTTTACAATTAGCATTGAAACACTCACACACGCACACACACGCAGAACAGACCCACACGCAAAACAGACACACACGCACGTACGTGCACGCACGAGAGTGAACACGTTCTTGCACACAGACATACACACACATACCCACACACATTTCATCAAACACACAGAAAACACATTCTCACTGAAACGCACACAAACTTACTCAAGCATACACTTGTACAAACACGCGCGCACGCACGCACACACACACACACACACACACACACACACACACACACACGCCGCGCGCGCGCAAATCACATACACAAAGCACTCACGTGTACTCACACTCACAGACACATACACACATTCCTCTCCCCCCCCCCCCCCCTCCCTCTAGCCGAACACAATCTCTCCTGCGCACGCATACACTCATACACATGCAAGCAGATATACCCACACAGAACACACACAACACACTCACACACACACACACCTGCTTGGAAGCGCGGCCGTGGGCGCACGCACACTCACATTCGCGCACACGCTCACAAATTACATACACTAGCAATCGCCCCGTGGCAGTTAATTCCCGTGGCAGTTTTAACCCCATGGCAGTATTGAACAATACTGGAGGCAATGCCCGGAGGCAGTGCTAAACCAGTAAAGTCCCGATTTTTTAATAATACAGATACGTGTAGTGTCATCCCCTTGTAATCTCCCCCCATCATCCCTCCGCCCACCCACCCACCCCCTACCCCACCCATAAGCAGCTGGCTGACCTACTCGTCACCCCAGCACGTGTGAACCATGGTCTCATGCCCACAGCAGTTCCCCCCCCCCCCCTTAATAACAGCACGTTTGGACATATGTCGTTTCGCCTAGTGAGCGAAACTGTATATTGGTGCATATCGCGCGCATTTATGAACGGATGCTGTTCAAATTTCCTGCCATGCTTTGCCCGGGTCATAGCAAGCCTGACAGCAAATTTGAGGCGATTCGGTTAAGAAACGGCGGAGTTATTCGTGAAAAGGTGAAGCGGCGTCTAGCGCGCGTTTCTGAACCGATTCGCTTCCGGTTTGGCACACGGATAGTCACCGTCCCCGGTCATCTACCTGCCAAATTCGAAGGCAATCGGCCCAGAAACGCCGGAGATACGGGCGCCGAGAAGCCGGTGGATGCGCGTTTCGCGCATTTGCGAAACCGCGCAAATGACACGGCCGCCTCGGTTGCCGTTGCCATCGCCCCGTTAGGGCTCACAGCAAATTTGAAGCGATTCGGTCGAAAAACGGCGGAGTTATAAGGCCCGTTTTGTGTTTCACACACACACACACACACACACACACGGACGGACAGTTGGCTTTTTACTATATGATACACATACACACATACACGCACACACATTACATACATACATACATAAAACATACGGACATACATCGCACAATCGCGCGCACACACACACACACTCACACACACACACACACACACACACACACACACACACACACACACACACACACACGCACAATCACACACACACACACGTACGCACGCATGCACACAAACCCACGCATACGCGCGTGCACACACACACACACACACACACACACACACACACACACACACACACGTGCACACATGGAGATGGGGGTGTTATTGGAAAGTAGTAGCAGTAGTAGTAATATAGTAGTAGTAATAGTAGTAGTAGTAGTAGTAGTAGTAGTAGTAGTAGTAGTAGTAGTAGTAGTAGTAGTAGTAGTAATAGTAGTAGTAGTAGTAGTAGTAGTAGTAGTAGTAGTAGCAGCAGCAGCGGTAGTAGTAGTAGGAGTAGGAGTAGGAGCAGAAGTAGAAGAAGAAGAAGTATTAGTAGTAGTAGTAGTAGTAGTAGTAGTAGTAGTAGTAGTAGTAGTAGTAGTAGTAGTAGTAGTAGTAGTAGCAGCAGCAGCAGTAGATGTAGGAGTAGGAGTAGGAGCAGCAGCAGTAGATGTAGAAGTAGGAGTAGGGGCAGAAGTAGAAGAAGAAGAAGAAGAAGTAGTAGTAGTAGTAGTAGTAGTAGTAGTAGTAGTAGTAGTAGTAGTAGTAGTAGTAGTAGTAGTAGTAGTAGCAGCAGCAGCAGCAGCAGCAGTAGCAGCAGTAGTAGTAGTAGTAGTAGTAGTAGTAGTAGTAGTAGTAGTAGTAGTAGTAGTAGTAGTAGTAGTAGCAGCAGTAGTAGTAGTAGTAGTAGCAGCAGCAGCAGCAGTAGTAGTAGTAGTAGGAGTAGGAGTAGGAGCAGAAGTAGAAGAAGAAGAAGTAGTAGTAGTAGTAGTAGTAGTAGTAGTAGTAGTAGTAGTAGTAGTAGTAGTAGTAGTAGTAGTAGTAGTAGTAGTAGTAGCAACAGCAGTAGATGTAGGAGTAGGAGTAGGAGCAGCAGCAGTAGATGTAGGAGTAGGAGCAGAAGTAGGAGAATAAGAAGTAGTAGTAGTAGTATAGTAGTAGTAGTAGTAGTAGTAGTAGTAGTAGTATAGTAGTAGTAGTAGTAGTAGTAGCAGCAGCAGCAGCAGCAGCAGTAGTAGTAGTAGTAGTAGTAGTAGTAGTAGTAGTAGTAGTAGTAGTAGTAGTAGTAGTACTAGTAGTACTAGTAGTAGTAATAGTAATAGTAATATTAGCAGCGGCAGCAGCAGTAGCAGCAGCACAGCAGCAGTAGTAGTAGTAGTAGTAGTAGTAGTAGTAGTAGTAGTAGTAGTAGTAGTAGTAGTAGTAGTAGTAGTAGTAGTAGTAGTGTCAGCAGCAGTATCTCTCTCTCTCTCTTCTTATTATATGCATCTGTAGTTTGGGGTTCTCACCTAGGTAACATGATACCATTCAGAACGTTCATTTACTTGCATGCAAAATATTTTTTGGTACTCCAACGAGAGCCGCCACAAGACTCACGACGACCTTCTACAAAATCATGAAAGATCAGCTCCATGTCAGGCACGGAGATCGGCAGCCTTTAGCTGTAAGGTCAAGGAGAGGACGCAGCGAGCAGTTCAGCAGGACCCCCTGCCGCACCCCAGCGCAGCGCCTCCTTCTTCCCCCGCGCCATCAGAGAATGGAACGCCCTGCTTCCAGAAACCGTCCAGCCCCCCCCCCCCCCTCCCCGCCCCTTCTGCCAAAGCATTCTTCAGAAGCACTAAGCAAACACCAGATCCTTGGTATTTTGGTATTTGGTATTTGGCATATTCTAGTCACAGAGACTTATCTCTGTGAAATTCGGGCTGCTCTCCCCCGGAGAGCTCGTCGCGGCAAGTGCAGCGCCTACCCTTTTGTGTGTGTGTTGGGTTGGTTTTTTTTTGGGGGGGCAGGATGAGGAAGGGGTGTAGGCACACTTGGAAAACCTAGCTATCAATTTGGCCATACCAGGCAGCGGGATTTCTCCCTGCTCTTACCGACTTTCAACTGCCGTGGAAGTTTTACGTGCGTGAACTGAAGCGCACGGGTCAGACTAGCTTTAAGTCCCCATCCGAAGGACTGGACGTTCAGTTCGATTTTCCTGTCAAACTAGAAAGAAAGGGCGAGGCCGGGATTCGAACCCGGGTCACTCACGCTGCAGGTCACGCATTACATTTGGCAGGCGAACGTCTTAACCACTCTGCCACCTTTCTCCCTTGGGAGGCAGTGGCTGGGCCGGCATCATGCTGGGTACCGCTGAACGGTCCTTGTCTGGCCGGTTGTCTAGCTGTCTACCCACCAAAACTCTCTCTCTCTCTCTCTCTCTCTCTCTCTCTCTCTCTCTCTCTCTCTCTCTCTCTCTCTCTCTCTCTCTCTCTCTCTCTCTCTCTCTCTCTCTCTCTCAATCGGTCCAAGATACCTTTATATTTTATAAAATCTGTATTGTTAAAAATTCGGGACTTTCCTGGTGTTGAACTGCCTTCGGGCATTGCCTCCAGGATCGTTCCCACTATCTTTACATCTGTGTCTGTTCCAGACCGGAGGACCTTAAGCAGAATTTAATTCATTCACAATCGGTGCTGCACTCTATTTTTTCCATCCCTCTTCGAAATTGACCCCAAATACAGAGTGTTCATACACAAATACTTCCTGTTATTGCTTAGTATCCCTGTACGCTAGCAGCCGTAAGGGCCTCTTGACAAACAATAGCAATCTCCTTGAAGGGGGTAGGCCTATCCTAGTGATGAAGATGTTGTTGTTGATGATGATGATGATGATGATGATGATGATGATGATGATGATGACGACGATGAGACGCCGGTGACGGTGCAAGTGCTGCTTAGGAACGTGATAAATGCGTTGACGACGACGTTAATGATGATGATGATGATGACGACGACGACGACGGCGACGATGATGATGGTGATGATGACGACGACGACGACGATGATGATAGTGATGATGCTGATGACGACGACGACGATGACGACGATGATGATGATGATGATGATGATGATGATGATGATGATGACGATGATGATGGTGATGATGATGATGATGATGATGATGATGATGATGATGATGATGATAATGATGGTGATGATGATGATGGTGGTGATGATGATGATGATGATGATGATGATGATGATGATGACGACGATGATGATGGTGATGATGATGATGATGAGGAGGAAGACTATGATGTTTCTGATCATGATGATGGCAAACACCACAATACTAACGACAACGACGATGATGGAAATAATGATGGTGATGATGATGACGATGATGATGATGCTGAGGAGGAGGAGGAGGAGGAGGACGACGACGACGACGAAGACGACGACGATGATGATGATGATGATGACTATGATGACATATGACGATATTCATGACAATGACGATGATGATAATGATGATGATGATGATGATGATGATGATGATGATGATGATGACGACGACGATGATGACGATGGTTTCAGGATTTGAACCAGCTACAGTTGGAGGTGGACGGGGCCTGGCGGTCACTGTCAGAGTGGACCTCAGATTTCGTGCACACCTACTACCCCCATGTCGGCCAGCGGACCTACAGAGTTCCGGCTTTACACTTCAACCAACAGTCACTCACTCACTCTACCTACGGGGATGGGGGTGGGGGTGGCGGCGGCGGTAGCTCTACAGTCCTGAACGGCCCTGTTAGTGACACTGGACACTTGACAACTTTAAATTCGACGGCTTAGAGTCAAAACGGACTCTCTTTAGATTAGTCCTTTGACTTATTATTGAAGTTATTGCGAAAACTAAGAACTTGTATATACAAAAAAAGTCTGCAAATAATATAAAATGGAGATTATGTTTTTTTTATATTTCTGCAGTCTTTTTGTTTTAAAATACAAGTTATTACTTTTTGCAATAAGTTAAATAATACGTCAGTGGACTATCTAAAGATAGTCCGTTTTGACTCCACGCAACGTTTTAATGTTAAAGACTTTCTGTCCATGGCATAGACCGAGTAGGGGAGACCAGGGCTGGTTTGACCCTCCACTGGGGCAGGTCCGTCATTGTTTCGTTTTTACTACTAAGCGCTTTGCTCTAGAATCATCATTTAATTTAGAGCATGTGATAGTCACGCGCTATCATCCGTCCGCCATGTCCTGTGCGTAAGTTTGGAGGGCGTTGCATCAATTTGAGAAAAGTTAAGAAAAAAAAAGAAGATTTTTGCTATTATTTGTAACGCATGAATCCATGAGTTTATTTTCGGTTTTCATGTTTTTATATGAAGATATAGTTCGAAATATAGTTTATTGAAAGGATGCTTAGTAATTGAAGAATCAGACTCTGTGTGATTCTGGGTTTTATTAAGCATTTCCAGGCATAAGCATGACAGGGGTGGGGTGTGGGGTGTGGTGGGGGGTGGGGGCAGCCTTGCTCTAGCCTGCAGGTGGACTTACCATGACTTGGGGCAAATATGCCAAGTAAGGGTGGGTGTACTTCGAGCAGCATGCAGAACCTCCCCCCCCCCCCCCTTTTGTGCTAACTGAATTTGCTATGCGCATGATACATTTACCTATCTATTGGTCTAAACATGGAGCCTCTACTTCAGTTGGCTTGCCATTTATAGCGCGAAAAGCTGGGGGGGAAAGTAGGCGGACCAGCCCCGTTCTCCCCTACCCTTTGAGTGAGTGAGAGAGAGAGAGAGAGAGAGAGAGAGAGAGAGAGAGAGAGAGAGAGAGAGAGAGAGAGAGAGAGAGAGAGAGAGAGAGAGAGAGAGAGAGAGAGAGAGAGAGAGAGAGAGAGAGAGAGAGAGAGAGAGAGAGAGTGAGAGATAGAGTGAGAGACAGAGATAGAGACAGAGAGAGACAGAGAAGAGCGAGAGGGTGAAGAGACGGAGAGAGGGTAAAATATTCTGCTTGGTTTTGCTTTTTTCCCCTCCGGCATTGCTTAAAGGTGCACCCTGACGGATGAGGTTTTGCAAGAAACACGTCGAGATCACCAGAAAGACAGCCTTTTCAAGGATCGGAACACTCACGTTGCTCTGGTTTCCTAGAAATTAAACCGTCAAGACGGCGATTCCTCCTTGGCGGAGATGCCGGAGAGAGTAGCCATTTTGGATGGGGTGGGTGAAGGTCACTCATTGTGGTTGAAGCGTTTTCTTTTTTTGTACTGCAGTGGGAAAAAAAATGGAGCTGTTTCCTTTGTTGTGAGCGAAACTCCTTTTGATAATCTGTATAAAAAATAAAATTGAAAAATGCTTGTATTGCGAACATTTCGTGCAAACGATTTGGTCTAAACGCAGGCGGCCATTAGAAAAGAGACGACACACGCCTTATCTTTGGGTGAAATAATTTGACTTCCAGCACCTCCGCCAAAGAGGAATCGCCGATCTGACGGTTTGATTTATAGGAAACCAGAGCAAAGTGAGTGTTGCAATCTCTGTAAATGGTGTTTTCATGGTGATCTGGACGTGTTAACTACAAAAACTCATCCGTCAGGGTGGCCCTTTAAGCCTACGTCGGAGGAATTCGCCAGAAGGAGCTGTCAGCCTGTTTTGTTCCCTTCATGACAGTACATTATGGCATGCATAGCAACTGATTGTCTCAAATGGTTATTTCAGTAAATGTGCACATTTCCTGGACCTCCAAATCAGGAAATTTGCAAATGTTCATGAAAAGTTTTAGGAAATTTGCAAAATCCCTGAGTGAAACAGGAAATTTGCAAATTCACTATTTTTTTATATAGGAAATTTGCAAGTTTCCTGGGTTTGTAGGTAGGTAGGTAGTAGAAGGTTTTACGTCCTCATAGCAGTTGCTCTTAGGGACAAGTAATTCTCGTGCTGTAGTCTTCGATGTAGCAGGTACACCTGGTATTGGGTTCATCAACGTTGGTCTGGGGACAAGTAATTCTCGTGCTGTAGTCTTCGATGTAGCAGGTACACCTGGTATTGGGTTCATCAACGTTGGTCTGGGGACAAGTAATTCTCGTGCTGTAGTCTTCGATGTAGCAGGTACACCTGGTATTGGGTTCATCAACGTTGGTCTGGGGACAAGTAATTCTCGTGCTGTAGTCTTCGATGTAGCAGGTACACCTGGTATTGGGTTCATCAACGTTGGTCTGGGGACAAGTAATTCTGGTGCTGTAGTCTTCGATGTAGCAGGTACACCTGGTATTATGTTCATCAACGTTGGTCTGGGGACAAGTAATTCTCGTGCTGTAGTCTTCGATGTAGCAGGTACACCTGGTATTGGGTTCATCAACGTTGGTCTGGGGACAAGTAATTCTCGTGCTGTAGTCTTCGATGTAGCAGGTACACCTGGTATTGGGTTCATCAACGTTGGTCTGGGGACAAGTAATTCTCGTGCTGTAGTCTTCGATGTAGCAGGTACACCTGGTATTGGGTTCATCAACGTTGGTCTGGGGACAAGTAGTTCTGGTGCTGTAGTCTTCGATGTAGCAGGTACACCTGGTATTGGGTTCATCAACGTTGGTCTGGGGACAAGTAATTCTCGTGCTGTAGTCTTCGATGTAGCAGGTACACCTGGTATTGGGTTCATCAACGTTGGTCTGGGGAAAGGGTCGGTTGGGAGAAGCTGTAGTAAAATCAGTGAGAGTCTTGGCGCAGACTCGTCTTGTGCTGCTAAATTTACTGTAACATAATTATATACCCTTCGGATGTTTGTCTGGAAGGATCCCAGTTGTGCCGTGGGGGATCTGGCTCACACCATCGTTCTGGAGAGGCTGGAGGAGCTGAGTCATCACCTGGAGGCCACAGGCCAGGTAAGGGCGTTTCATTCATAGGCCTTCACTTACGATGATGATCATGATGATGGTGATGACGATGATGATGATGATGATGATGATGATGATGAGGAGGATTATGATAATGAAAATAATGATGATGACGACGACGACGATGATGATAATGATGATGATAACGACGATGACGGCTCCGACGACGACGACGATGATGATGATGATGATGATGATGACGAGGGGTCACTTTTGAGTTACTAACTAGGGTCCTCTGTTCATCATCAGCACGGTGAACTACGACAACCACATGGTGAAGCTTACCGTTGACAGCAGAGCCAGGAACGCGTCTTTGTGATTGAGGGAGGCAAACTCGGGGTGGTGGTGGGTGGGGGTGACTAAAGTACAACATTTCCTTCATGCCCCCCCCCCCCCCCCCCCCATCCCTAGGGTCTTCTGTTCATCATCAGCACGGTGAACTACGGCAACTACCTGGCGAAGCTTACCGGTGACAGCAGAGCCAGGAACGCGTCTTTGAGATTGAGGGTGGTAAACATGGGTGTGTATGTGTCTAAAGTACAACATTTCTTTCATGTCCCCCCCCCCCCCCCCCCCTAGGGTTCCCTGTTCATCCTCAGCACAGTGAACTACGACAACTACCTAGTGAAGCTTACCGCTGACAGCAGAGCCAGGAACATGCCTTTGAGATTGAGGGTGGTAAACATGGTGTGTGTGTGTCTAAAGTACAAGATTTCCTTCATGTTTTTTTCCCACCCTAGGGTTCCCTGTTCATCCTCAGCACGGTGAACTACGACAACTACCTGGTGAAGCTTACCGCTGACAGCAGAGCCAGGAACATGCCTTTGAGATTGAGGGTGGTAAACATGGTGTGTGTGTGTCTAAAGTACAAGATTTCCTTCATGTTTTTTTCCCACCCTAGGGTTCCCTGTTCATCCTCAGCACGGTGAACTACGACAACTACCTGGTGAAGCTTACCGCTGACAGCAGAGCCAGGAACATGCCTTTGAGATTGAGGGTGGTAAACATGG
>CM065703.1:19811945-19814953 GCA_017654935.2 Phymorhynchus buccinoides
AGCAGACCTATGTTTCCCTTGTTTTTAACTGGTATTGCAACTGTCCTCTTCCAAAAAGTAGGGAGAGTTCCATTTAACCAACATTTTTGGTAAAAGGAGTGGTGTAATTGCTTCCAACACAAAAGTAAGTGGCATAGCAACTGATATGAAATGCCATCTAAACCAACAGCTGTTTTATTAGAGGAGAAGGACTCTAGTGCTTCATTAAATTCTTCAAATGTAATAGATGAATTTAAGTAATGATTTGGATCCGGTGTCGGATCACGATAACTAGACTTTTCTTCTTCTTGTTCTTTGTAGTTCTTTGTATCTGAATTAAGTCTAGATGATGAATTTGTTTTTGAAAATGTTTGTACAAATGCTTCTGCTGTCTCTGATGATGTTGGAACAGCATTCATCAGCATTATCGACATTCATCGGATGACTTCATCATCATGCAATATATTAATTAAAATGCACCATCAGTCTGAGTTAGGCCTATTTGTTGGCGCTAACTCTCTTATTAGAAGGGGAAATGATAACGCTATTTTGATCTGATCTGATCTCATGTGCTTGATTTGGGGGATGTCAGTGTTAACTGTCCTTTGCCCCACTAAGGTCGGCAAAGGAGTATAAGTTCGTCGCGTTTTTTGTTTGTTTGTTTGTTGCTGGGTTTTTTCTTTCCTCGTTGTCCGATTTTTGTTTGCCCGGTCTTTGATCGGCAAAGGAGTATAACTTTGTCACTTTTTTTCTTCTTTTTTTCTGTTTGTCCCAATGATATCTCGCAAACCGCTTGATAGAATCGCTTCAGAATTTGTGTGGTGGTATATCACTTAGAGGACAGACACCCGTATATAAATTATTACCGTGCTGACCTACATGGCTGTGGAGGTACAGTTGGTTATCTGGATGCGTTGGCTTGAGGTGATTTGGAATTATTGGATTGCGACGATCTTGTTGACGTTTCGCCTTGACCTTTGACCTCACCCAAAGGACGCAAAGCAGGCAGGGGTGGTGGGGGGGGGGGAGGTAATGGGGGGTAACGGGCAAAAGACATGTCTGCCGCTCGATCGGCGACATCCTTGTTTTTATCTGATTTCTAATTCATAATGATACATCTACAATATTTTTTGGAAGCATGATGTAGTAGTAGCACAACGCCCCTTGTTTGCTTTCAGGTGAAGGCCACGGGTCATGATGTGGGATCCTGGAGGACGACCTCTGAGGAGGATGAGGATGACCTCACCATCATCAGGGTCATCAGGGGCCGCGTGGAGAAGGCCCGGGAGCAGCTGTCCAGACGGAGGGACACCCTGCGCTACATCATGCCGGACCTTCACATGGACAGTCCGCTCATGGTCATCGCTCTGCCTTTCGTATCCAGGGAACAGCGAGACCAGGTGAAATGACGACCGACTCTGAGTAGTAGCCTATGTTTGTTTGTGTGTTTGTTTGTCCTTAAAATGGGGGAGCTGGTTTAAGTCAATCTTTGCTCTTCTCCTTCTTCTTCTCCTTCTCCTTCTTCTTCTTCTTCTTGCTATTGTTTGTCTTCTTTTGTTTTTGCTGTCTCATCTTCTGGGCCGTACTGTTGCGTTGCTCCCACGCCGCTCATTCCGAGTCCCAATTCGCAGCCACGCCTCCGCGCGTTCAGGTCGCAGAATCCGAAACCAGCAGTCCAAGAGGAGCGAATCTACGTTAAGCCGTCAGGAGGCAACCAACTGAGGAGACACTGCACTGCTGGTGAGTCACTTCGGTGGAGTTCAGAAGAGCCTGTTGTTCTTCTTCTTGTTCTTCTGATCTTCTTCTTCCTTCTTCTTCTGATCTTCTTCTTTTTCTTCTTCTTCTTGATGATAATAAGAGAAGGAAAAGGCAGGGTCATAGAGAGTGATAAAATAGAGGAAGCTGCTAGCACAGAACTTCCAGAAAGTAGGTAAGTAATGATACCCTGATATCTGTACGGAGGGCTTCTTATTTCAGAACACAGAACAAATCGTAAAGTTAAAGATAACTGAGTTTGTTTCTGAGGTTCACAAATACAGACATTGGACACAAAATAGTTTTATCAAAGCAAACTATATATATATAGTTTAAAAATTGTTAAAACCTTTTTGTCCCTATATATATGTGTCTTTTGCAGCTCATTCCTCTGGCACTTGAGACCTTGATAAAGTACAATTAAAATACCCAGCACGAAATATTGGGACAAATATATATATACACTTGTTGTGGATTTTTTTTCAAATCGGTATTGTTCTCCCTCTCTCTCTCTCTAGTATGACAGATATATTTTAGTGAATAGCTGAGCTCCGTACCCCTACTCTGAAGGACTGAAAAGTTGGGGTATTTGAAATGCAGAATAATTTGCTTTGATAAAACTTTTCTGTGTCCAATGTCTGTATTTGTGAACCTCAGAAACAAAACCATTTAACGTTAACTTTATTAAATGTTCCGTGGACTCTGGGACGCCTACTGAGATTTTGAAAGGATTAATTTTGAAACTTTTGTTTTGAAATTAGCAAAACAAAATTGCTTCTCATCATGGTCAGGACTAAGCCGAAAACGCTTACGTATTTTTCAATAAAATTATCCAGGCTACATCCGACATGTCTTTGGACCCAAATCTGCGATTCCTGTGTAAAGACGATCTGTCGCCTGTCGTCTCGGCGAACCAAACACCAACACGAAGAGGGAAGGGGCTGAATGATGATGATGATGGTGTTGGTGGTGGTGATGGTGATGGCATTGGGAACCTTTCAAAGCTGACGGGATGGTGGAAAAGTCTGGTGTCTGAGGGTGCCCGGGAAACGATGCCTGTGGAATCCATGAAAACCATTGTGGGAAGGTGAGTTGATAGGCCTATAGGCCCCGCTGGCAACAGGATTCATAGACGATTTTCGGAACAAAAACTAGGGGAGAGCACTTCGTGAAAATTAGAGTTGCTTGCCTCCATTACTCGGTCAAATACCACAGCAACAATGCAACAATGGCGTCGAAGCTTGAAACCGCAGGACGCGAGTCAGCCGGACTTG
>CM065703.1:19815453-19820453 GCA_017654935.2 Phymorhynchus buccinoides
CCCACTCCTACTGACCTCAAATCCTTTTGGTCGAGAGTGGGGCTTTTCCTGGGCAGGGATCTCCAATATAAATACTTCTAGACCAGCCCTCCAGGTGTCTGCTCCCCTCTTCTTTCCAGTGAGTCTGTCGGAATAGACAGCTTGTAACAATCAGACACACATGGTCCTAATGTCTGTTTGTACTGAGCATGTATGCCCGTGGTGGGGGGGTGTGGGGGGGGGGTTAATCTGCTTTAACGTCCGCTGGTCTGAACAGACACATATGGGACATTGTAGATATAAGATGTGTGCACGATCCTGTAGCAATGCCCACCAGGCTGTGCAACCAGAATGTATCGATTGTAACATACAGTATGTATGCTTTTGTATTCCCTTTCTTCTATGTAATTGAGTATATAGTCGTGTGTTTGTTTTGTGGTGTGGTGTGTGTGTGTGTGTGTGTGCGTGCGTGCGTGTGCGCGTGTGCGTGTGCGGCGTTCGTGGCATGCGTTCGTGTGTGCTGTGTGTTCCTCGCTTGACACATATCGTTTAACTTGTTTCCGTCACACTTTGCAAACAAATGATATTAGTACTCAAGTACAGACAAGCCAAGCGCAGTAATCTCAACACATTACGTTTAGTACAGAAAAAATAGGCTGCATCTCAATCTGATTTACAGTTGATGGACATTTACGAAATATGCATGCATATACCCTTTAACTTGATGGACGCTTACGAAATATGCATGCAAATACCCTTTAACTTTCTAACCCAAAACATGTCAGCAAGGTCTCTCCGACAAGATCCACCTGCTCCTCTTCTCTCTGGCCATAGCGGACCTGATCAACGTCAGCTCCCACATCGCGTTGGTCACGGACTGCTACATCCAGGACCCGGTCTCCAAGATGAACTCCTTGCTGGCATCTTCACTGCGAATATCGCCATGGTGTCCTATGCCCAACATCGTCACGGGCACCACATAGCCCATCGGCCACGTGGGACGGTGTCTGTCCGTCTCTGTTGCACCCTGAAAAGGCCAACTAACATCATCAACGTACAGGTATAAGGATACAAAGACATTCCCTCGTCTTCGCTGAGAAGTTCATTCCTTTTTACACACCATTCCTCATAATCATACAGCCTCCATGCCTCTGAAGCAGCCAGACAAACATCATGCAACAAAAACAAATTTTACCAAGGGTAAAAAATACAATAGGTCACCCCGCAACTTCCGTAAATGTTCTGTGCTTTTAAACAATCTCTCATTATATGTCGACCATGCTTTTCTAAAGGCCAAGTAACCATCCTCTCATAACAATAAGTCCCCACCCCCATTCTTGTGACAACATTCTGCGCTTGTAACTTACTCTAAACACTTCTCCGTGCCTCTGTCACAGCCCAGAACATCATCGCATAACAGGTAAAGTGACACCGCGGGAGGGGGGCGGGGGGGGGGAGCTTTCGTACAAATAATTCCCCACACCTGCTGACGTGCGTGGCGCGTCAGGGTTGCAGACTGAACAACAGAAAGTGATCAATCTCACCCCCCTCCCCTCACCCCCACCCCCTTTTCCCCCCTCACCCACCCCCCCCTTTTCTCCCCCTCACCCCCTTCTTATCCCCCATCCCTCCACCCTTGCTTCTTCTCCCTGGCCCACTTCAATCTCTTTTTTTAGTCGTTACACCCCAGCACCACAATCAGAAAAAAACACGCCACACACGCACGGCCAACTGGTATGTTCGATAAGGCGTTCGTATGATTTCCTCTCTTTTCTTCAGTCTTTGTTTGTCTTCTCTTTGAAAATGAGCCGTAGAATGGTTCTAGCTCATTTAGAAGTCAGTTGTGTCTGGTTATTTCCCATATTGAACCATAAAGGCACATAATGGGAATGAGTAATAGAAAAACTCATATGAGAGATACCGCATATATTCAACAATAAATCTTTCCAATAGGTACATCAAAAAAAAAAAAAAAAAAAAAAAACCAAAATACATATGAAATGTACACCAAAAGGCCATAAACACAATCACATATAATAATACACACTAAGGAAAACGCTCAAAGATTGGAGATGGGCGTGGGGCCGCGAGGTAGAAAAAAAGCAGGTGCTAATGGGTGCCACACGAACGTCCAGAAAGATAGAAGCATGATAGAATACAAAGGCGGAAAAGGCAGAGTCAAAGAGAGTTGAAAGACAAGATGAAGTTACAAGCACAGGAACCTCCAGACGGTGGGGGAACTATTTTTATGAAAGCCCTCACTGCGCAGGCACACGTGGTCCTACCCGATTCTGTCGACACGTTACTGTGACTTGTAACGTTCTCTTATATTATGATCTCTGAAGGCGCCCAAAACATCATATACAGGTAAATGTCGTGAACGAAAGTACGGTGTGGAGGATATTCATGGTTGGCCTGGTCCCTGAACCAAATTGATAGCGTTCATTCACCGAATCCAACCCCTCTACCACCGCCACCCCCCCCACAAAACAAAAAACCCAAACCAGGGTGGCCCTGTACTAGCGGTGACACTCTCTCCGTGTGAGAACAGCTTAGAATTTGATAGTCTCTGTGACTAAAAAAAAATAATACCAATACCAGTACTCCTGTCATGAGACACGCGTGTGGCTATAAGGTATTAGGTATTATTAGGTATCTTTTATAGTCACAGAGGCGTCTCTGTGAAATTCGGGTTGTTACCACCTGGAGAGCGCGTCGCAGCCAAGAGGCGCGCCACCCAATTTTTTATTTTTTTGCATGCGATTTTTTTTGTGTGACTGATGAGGAAGGAAAGGGGTGGGTGTGGGTGGTGTTGGTAAAGTTTTGACCAAATGAAAACTTTTTCGTTGCCACTGGGTTTAATGTGTGCTAAGTGCATGGGCACACGGGATCTCGGTTTATCGTCTCATCCGAAAAAACTCGGATCACACATAAAGCAGACATCACACACGGCCCACATCCTGCAGGACTGTGGGAGCCAGCACCAGCCGCTCAGAGCCTGGAGGAGATCTGGCCAACGCCGGAGCCCCTCCAAGACAAGCTGTACGGGGGCCTGTGGACACCCCTTTGAGAGCACAAGTTTTCGATTTTAATAATCTTTTTCAACAGCATCTTTAACAATGGCAGCAATTATGACAGGTGGAAACATAACAATAGGAATACTTACGCACCCACGCTCATAGTTAAACGACCGAAGGATGAAATTAAAGTAGCAGTAATGGGTATGCAAATGTGGTGGAGAATTTTTGAAACTAGAACCCTATCCCCCCCCACACCCACACTTTAGCTAGTATGTGTGTGCGTGGTGTGTGTTGTGTGTGTGTGTGTGTGTGTGTGTGTGTGTGTGTGTGTGTGTGTGTGTGTGTGTGTGATGCTTGTAACTTATTTGCTTGTTTATTTGCTTACTTACCTGCATCCTTTTTTTTTTTTTGCTTGGGAGGAGGTTTGGGGATAATGATAATTATTTAAAAAAAAAAACAGGTTTAAGAATTTAGGTTGCTTTGAATGTTTTTGCGTTTGGAGGTTTTTTTTCTGTATATTAAACCCGCAATATTGGTGTTTTTTTTCAGGACTGAACCTAAGTGGGTTTTGTTTGCTCTAAAATAACAAATGTTCTCTCTCTCTCTCTCTCTCTCATGTCATCTCTCTCATCATCTCTCTCTCTATCTCTCTCTCTCTCCTCTCTCTCTCTCTCTCTCTCTCTTCTCTCTCTCTCTCTCTCTCTTCTCTCTCTCTCGTGAAAAAACAATATCCAGACGGCTCGTCGTAGCCATAGTCTTGGCCTACATCGTGCCAATCGTATTCATCCTGCCACGAATCCTGGCCTTCACGGTGTCATGGCGGACCGACCCTTTGACCAATCGCAGTGTGGCTTACAGAGAAAGCACATCCTGGTTCCCGGGAGGCATAGACGCCGGCATCGAGGTCGCTCGCTATATCTCCTTCATTTGTAAACCCTCTTTACTGGTCACCATGGTTACTTGTTGCGTCATCACCGTGGTGAATCTGAGAAGAGCTACGCGCAAACGTCAGCAGATGGTGGGCGGAACGAAAGCTGAAGATTCTACTAATACTGACGCGAGCGAGCTCAGAATTACGAGGACTTTGTTGGTTCTGTGCGTGTTGTACATCATTCTTATCCTTCCCGATGTGTGTAACGATATTGCCACCGTGGCTTTTCCGGAGTACTACACGTACCGGACGTACCACAACACGGTGCTGAATTTGTTCAGGTTCATCTGGGTGTTCGTCTGAATTCTACCGTGAATTGTTACGTCTACCTCGTGCTCAGCGCGGCGTTTCGCAAGACTCAGAGAGTTGTGTGCTTGTTGTAAGGGGGATGGGGTGGGGTGGGGGGGGGGTAAAAACATAAAATCTTCACGAACCTGACAACAACGACACCAACAGCAACAACAACAACAACAGAGCTACAACCAACAACAACAACAACAACAACAACAACAACAACAACAACAACAACAACAACAACAACAACAGCAGCAGCAGCAAGAGGAAGATTCAAGATTCTTTGTTTGTGTAATACCATTGTAAAACGAGCACACGTAAAATTAAAGATCCATTCATTCATTCAACATCAACAGCAGCAACAACAACAACAACAACAACAACAACAACAGGGCTACTACAACAACAACTAGTACAATATTAACGAGAAATACAGCAGCAGCAACAATTAATAACAAAAACACATACGCCCTACAACAATTATCGACTATAGGAGATGACAACGACAACCTTAAAGTAAAAACAAAATGACGAGGAAAATTCAATAGTTATCCTGGAATAAGTAAGTCATTAGTCGCTGTTATTTTGTTGTTGATTTCTGTAAGTTTCTTGTTATAGAAAGAAGCATAGAGGAAAAGATGTTGTGTGTGTGTCTCTCTCTCTCTCTCTCTCTCTCTCTCTCTCTCTCTCTCTCTCTCTCTCTCTCTCTCTCTCTCTCTCTCTCTCTCTCTCTCTCTCTCTCTCTCTCTCTCTCTCTCTCTCTCTCTCTCTCTCTC
>CM065703.1:19827953-19845453 GCA_017654935.2 Phymorhynchus buccinoides
ACACACACACACACGTACACACATTTACACTGACACAGAAACACAGAAACACACACACACACACACACACACACACACACACACACACACACACACACACACACACACACACACACACACACACACACACACACACACACACACACACACACACACACACACACACACACACACACACACACACACACACACACACAGAAAACAATAATTACTGTAAAGTGAGTATTGCGAAAAACATATGTTATACACACATTTGTACATTAAAAAAAACACCAAAGTAAAGGTTTAAAAACAATGAAATAAAACAGACTAAAATAAACGCATGAAGTCAATCAAATACCAATAGGACTATATTGCTGCAATAAGACAGCTCATTAGAAATGTTACTATTATTATTATGCCCATACTAAAATCGATTGCATACATAGTTACGTATTGTGATGATATATGCATCGTCCTCAAGAAGACATTTCCGTACATGTAGTTTAAAAGTTTGTAATGATTGATGGGCTTTGCAAATTTGATTGAAATGGGAAGACATTTCCAGATAGTAGGTTCAAAATACACCAAACGTGACTTGAATAGGTCAATACAGACACGATGTAGTATGAGAGATGATGTAAGACAATGGTGATGTACTGAGACAGACAGACAGACAGACAATGGTGTAAGACAATGGTGATGTACTGAGACAGACAGACAGACAGACAATGGTGTCAGACAATGGTGATGTACTGAGACAGACAGACAGACAGATAATGTGTCATACAATGGTGATGTACTCAGACAGACAATGGTGATGACACTGGTGAGACTGAGACAGACAGATAGACAGACAGACAATGGTGATACAATGAGACTGAGACAGACAGACAGACAGACAGACAGACAGACAGGACAAAGACAGACAGGCAGACAATGGTGTCAGACAATGGTGATGTACTGAGGACAGACAGACATGGTGATGCAGACAGACAGACAGACAGACAGACAATGGTGTCAGACATGATGGTGATGCAGACTGAGGCAGACAGACAGACAGACAGACAATGTGTGTCAGACAATGGTGATGCACTGAGTCAGACAGACAGACACAATGGTGATGTACTGAGACAGACAGACAGGCAGACAATGGTGTCAGACAATGATGATGTACTGAGGCAGACACAGACAGACAGACAATGGTGTCAGACAATGGTGATGTACTGAGACAGACAGGCAGACAGGCAGACAGACAGACAATGGTGTCACACAATGGTTATGTACTGAGACAGACAGCGGGAGGCAGCAAAGAACTCCCAGTCCAAATCGTCCTCGGACAGGTCCTGCAGGGCTTGCCGGATCCTCTGCACCTCAGTGCGCCGCTGAGCCAGGTTCTCCTGCAGGTCTGGCACCAAGAAGCTGCAGCATGAACTCTCACATACTTTCTCACCATTCCCCGCCTCCTCTGGTGCGGGCAGCGACGACTCTGTCTCCTTGGGCACCTGGTAGGAAGGGTCCTGCAGCATGGGCACGTCACAGCGGTACTCCATGCCCCGGCGAGGCCTCACGGAATCTCCTTCGGTCGTTTCGGTGGAGGGTGCAGCCCGCATGTTCTGCCCACTGTCGCTGTGCCCTGTATAATTCTGGGTGTCTGCCACAAGGCTGTTTCCAAGAATGTATTGAAACACGGATTTGGCGTCCTCTTCAGAGGAAAGCGGGCTGCTCGGCTGGGGGTATATGATGTCCCGAATGTCGTACATCAGCGAGGCGAACAAACGCAGGTGCTTGCTGACCGTCTCGCTGTCCAGGGGAGGTTTCAACACCTCCTGCAGACTGACCCATTCCGAACTGGAGGCCTTTTGGATGGTGGGGTATCGGGACACGTTTTCGATCATTTCTTCGTGAGTAAATGCTGGTCCTCCCTTTAGACAGACCACTACCTTCTTCTCCAGGCTGTGGCTGCCCATGTTTTCGCAGACGATCACCTCGTCTTCCGTAGGGAAGGCGATTTCCTTCAGAGTGCTGTCTGTGGCGATCTTCAGGGGAACGCCTCGCTGCCTGAGGCCCGAGATGAAGCGAGAGGAGCCCAGGTAAATGAGGTACTCGAGGGCTCTGGGAAAAGAAACTGTCCAGTGGTAGTCAGCGACCTTCACGAACATGGGCGTGGGGATGACGGCTAAGATGATCACATCACGGAAAGTCAGAGAAGCCGCTTCAATAGTGTCTGGAGTCTTTCTGGGTTGAGGAGGTTTTCTGGAGGATCGTTCTTTCTGCGTTGTTGGCGGCTGGAATTTGATCCCCAGTTTGTGCTCCAAGATGTTGGCCAGTTCCTCGGCACAATGCGGGCAATCCAGGTGGCGCGCGTTCGTCTTGTGCTTGGAGTGCTCGATGAAGATGATGGGCGGTCCGTCACACGGAAATCCCCGGGCAGCACTGCGAGTTGCGTAGACAGACTGGTGTCTGGGGTTCAAGTCCAGCTCTTTGAGCATCAGCTGCACAGAGGGCGGGCTTCTCAGTACGGTATCCAGCCTTTCTCGGTGGAAATTTCTGGGGACAGGAGCCACGTAGTTGGCCACACACCAGATGGGGTTGTGGGGATAGTGGTGGGATATCTCCCTGGCAACGGAGGACATTTCAGACAGCACCTCATCCAACACAAAACAGGCGTTCTCCGCTGTACCCTTGGATTCTAGATCTTTCTGAAAACCTTCAAACTGGAACTCATCCAGGGCGATGTCGTACCTCTCCACGCGTCCCATCCCATGGTGGTTTTCAGCATCTCCTCGCCGGATGCTCTCTTCCAGGACGTGCCCCTGGGGCCGGCCCTTGGACGTGGTGCGCATGTTGACCACGATGACCCGCCTGCCTTCCTGGAACCACTGGCGGCCTTTCAGCTGCAGCATCAGGGTTTTCCCGGACCCCATGGGGCCCGTCAGCCACAGGCGATGCAGGGAGGGTCGCGCCAGGAGCTCCGCTTGGCGAGGTAGCAGCACGATGTCCGCCAGGCGACGACCGCTCTCCCCGACAGCTTGGCTCAGGGTGCGCACCTCCATGCGAGGCTTGCTGAGGGTCCACACTGACACCACGGACATCAGGCCACAGATCCTGCCACGGGACACCAACTACACACTTCAGCCATGTGGGGAACACTCGGTGGGGGAGATTGGGGCAGGTCCGTCATTTCGTTTTCCTTGCTACATGCTTTGCTCTAGGATCATTTTAGAGCATGTGGTAGCTACCACATGCTACCCCCCAGCCATGTGTATATTTGGAGGGTGTGCATCCATTTGAGAAAAGTTGAGAGTAACAAAAATTGATTTGTGCTATTTGTTGTAACAAAATGAATCCGTGACTTAATTTCGGTGTTCATGTTTTTAGTTGAAGTTATGAAGATACATTTTGGGTTTTGGTATTGAAGGATGGTTAGTAATTGAAGATTCTGTGCTATTCTGTTTTTTAGCAAGCATTTCTAGGTATAAGCATGAGGGGGGCGGACTTGCCCCGCCTCGGGACAAGTATGCCTACGTAAAGGTGGGTGTTCTTCGAGCAGCATGTAGAAAACCCTTACGTGTTGTTACTGAATTTTGTATATACGTATGTTGTCCATATATTTACCTAACTATTGGACTACAATTAGAGCATCTACTTCAGTTGGCTTGCCATTTATAATTAGAAAAGCAGAAAAGTAGGCGGACCAGCCCCGTTCTCCCCCAACTGACTACAGTACACGTACAGGGGGAAATGTGATAGTGTGAAATATTGCACAGACAAAAACATTGTTAGCAAGACATAGATAAGGAACTAAAACGCTAGAAACGGTTAGAGGAAACGTAATAGGAAAAGAAGGGTCAAATGGCACTGTATTTGCTAGGTGAATAACGGAGTGAACAAGTTGACGTTTTGCACAATATATTTAAGCTCAAAGATTTCATATAGGTCTAAAAAAAAAGTAGATAAAAAGCATGTAAAGTTCGAATGTGAGAAGTCATCTGACACATCCAAAACCCCAACTTGATATATAGCTGCTTGTATTTGGTTGTTACGACCATAACATTACACACACACACACACACACACACACACACACACACACACACACACACACACACACACACACACACACACACACACACACACACACACACACACAAAAAGGTGAAGGGATATATACACAATAGGAATTGTTCGGAAATAATTAAGCGGAGTAATTTCATGGTGTGTGTGAGTGATCTGGCCTTATTCAATCGGTCAAACAGGGAAGTTACTCTACCTTCAGGTAGATCCCCAGCCCTCGCTTCGTGTGTTTGAGGAGACACACAGCATGTAGAACGCAGTGCGTCATTCTAAAATTTGATGTCATTTACATTTTTACGTCACAGTTTGCAAGTTCTATCACTTTGAAGCAACTGGCCACGCGTTATTTTTCTATAAAAACAATGTTTGCAAGTCCGGCTGACTCGCGTCCTGCGGTTTCAAGCTTCGACGCCATTGTTGCATTGTTGCTGTGGTATTTGACCGAGTAATGGAGGCAAGCAACTCTAATTTTCACGAAGTGCTCTCCCCTAGTTTTTGTTCCGAAAATCGTCTATGAATCCTGTTGCCAGCGGGGCCTATAGGCCTATCAACTCACCTTCCCACAATGGTTTTCATGGATTCCACAGGCATCGTTTCCCGGGCACCCTCAGACACCAGACTTTTCCACCATCCCGTCAGCTTTGGAAGGTTCCCAATGCCATCACCATCACCACCAACACCACCACCATCATCATCATTCAGCCCCTTCCCTCTTCGTGTTGGTGTTTGGTTCGCCGAGACGACAGGCGACAGATCGTCTTTACACAGGAATCGCAGATTTGGGTCCAAAGACATGTCGGATGTAGCCTGGATAATTTTATTGAAAAATACGTAAGCGTTTTCGGCTTAGTCCTGACCATGATGAGAAGCAATTTTGTTTTGCTAATTTCAAAACAAAAGTTTCAAAATTAATCCTTTCAAAATCTCAGTAGGCGTCCCAGAGTCCACGGAACATTTAATAAAGTTAACGTTAAATGGTTTTGTTTCTGAGGTTCACAAATACAGACATTGGACACAGAAAAGTTTTATCAAAGCAAATTATTCTGCATTTCAAATACCCCAACTTTTCAGTCCTTCAGAGTAGGGGTACGGAGCTCAGCTATTCACTAAAATATATCTGTCATACTAGAGAGAGAGAGAGGGAGAACAATACCGATTTGAAAAAAAATCCACAACAAGTGTATATATATATTTGTCCCAATATTTCGTGCTGGGTATTTTAATTGTACTTTATCAAGGTCTCAAGTGCCAGAGGAATGAGCTGCAAAAGACACATATATATAGGGACAAAAAGGTTTTAACAATTTTTAAACTATATATATATAGTTTGCTTTCATAAAACTATTTTGTGTCCAATGTCTGTATTTGTGAACCTCAGAAACAAACTCAGTTATAATTTTAACTTTACGATTTGTTCTGTGTTCTGAAATAAGAAGCCCTCCGTACAGATATCAGGGTATCATTACTTACCTACTTTCTGGAAGTTCTGTGCTAGCAGCTTCCTCTATTTTATCACTCTCTATGACCCTGCCTTTTCCTTCTCTTATTATCATCAAGAAGAAGAAGAAAAAGAAGAAGATCAGAAGAAGAAGGAAGAAGAAGATCAGAAGAACAAGAAGAAGAACAACAGGCTCTTCTGAACTCCACCGAAGTGACTCAGCAGCAGTGCAGTGTCTCCTCAGTTGGTTGCCTCCTGACGGCTTAACGTAGATTCGCTCCTCTTGGACTGCTGGTTTCGGATTCTGCGACCTGAACGCGCGGAGGGTGTGGCTGCGAATTGGGACTCGGAATGAGCGGCGTGGGAGCAACGCCACTGTACGGCCCAGAAGATGAGACAGCAAAAAAAAAAGAAGACAAACAATAACAAGAAGAAGAAGCAGAAGGAGAAGGAGAAAAAAAGGAGAAGAGCAAAGATTGACTTAAACCAGCTCCCCCCTTTTAAGGACAAACAAACACACAAACAAACATAGGCTACTACTCAGAGTCGGTCGTCATTTCACCTGGTCTCGCTGTTCCCTGGACACGAAAGGCAGAGCGATGACCATGAGCGGACTGTCCATGTGAAGGTCCGCATGATGTAGCGCAGGGTGTCCCTCCGTCTGGACAGCTGCTCCCGGGCCTTCTCCACGCGGCCCCTGATGACCCTGATGATGGTGAGGTCATCCTCATCCTCCTCCGAGGTCGTCCTCCAGGATCCCACATCATGACCCGTGGCCTTCACCTGAAAGCAAAGAAGGGGCGTCGTGCTACTACTACATCATGCTTCAAAACAATATTGTAGATGTATCATTATGAATTAGAAATCAGATGAAAACAAGGATGTCGCCGATCGAGCGGCAGACATGTCCTTTGCCCGTTAAGACCCATTACCTCCCCCCCCCCCACCACCCCTGCCTGCTTTGCGTCCTTTGGGTGAGGTCAAAGGTCAAGGCGAAACGTCAACAAGATCGTCGCAATCCAATAATTCCAAATCACCTCAAGCCAACGCATCCAGATAACCAACTGTACCTCCACAGCCATGTAGGTCAGCACGGTAATAATTTATATACGGGTGTCTTGTCCTCTAAGTGATATACCACCACACAAATTCTGAAGCGATTCTATCAAGCGGTTTGCGAGATATCATTGGGACAAACAGAAAAAAAGAAGAAAAAAAAGTGACAAAGTTATACTCCTTTGCCGATCAAAGACCGGGCAAACAAAAATCGGACAACGAGGAAAGAAAAACCCCAGCAACAAACAAACAAACAAAAAACGCGACGAACTTATACTCCTTTGCCGACCTTAGTGGGGCAAAGGACAGTTAACACTGACATCCCCCAAATCAAGCACATGAGATCAGATCAGATCAAAATAGCGTTATCATTTCCCCTTCTAATAAGAGAGTTAGCGCCAACAAATAGGCCTAACTCAGACTGATGGTGCATTTTAATTAATATATTGCATGATGATGAAGTCATCCGATGAATGTCGATAATGCTGATGAATGCTGTTCCAACATCATCAGAGACAGCAGAAGCATTTGTACAAACATTTTCAAACACAAATTCATCATCTAGACTGAATTCAGATATAAAGAACTACAAAGAACAAGAAGAAAAAAAGTCTAGTTATCGTGATCCGACACCGGATCCAAATCATTACTTAAATTCATCTATTACATTTGAAGAATTTAATGAAGCACTAGAGTCATTCTCTTCTAATAAAACAGCTGTTGGTTTAGATGGCATTTCATATCAGTTGCTATGCCACTTACTTTTGTGTTGGAAGCAATTACACCACTCCTTTTACCAAAAATGTTGGTTAAATGGAACTCTCCCTACTTTCTGGAAGAGGACAGTTGTAATACCAGTTTTAAAACAAGGGAAACATAGGTCTGCAATGGGTAGTTATCGACCAATAGCATTAACATCTCAAGTTGGCAAAATATTAGAAACAAAGGTTGAAAAACGCATTCTACATTATTGTGAAAAGAATAATATAACTCCCCACAATCAAGCAGGTTTTAGAAAAGGTAGAAGTACGACCGACCACCTTGTCAAACTTACGAGTCATGTTAAAAAACAATTTGCACGTAGAAAAAGTACACTTGCCACATTTTTCGACATTAGAAAAGCGTATGATAGTGTGTGGCATACTCGTTTACTTTATAAGTTGAAACATATTGGGATAAGTGGGTAATGTATCAGTTTATTAAATGTTTCTTATCTGGGAGATCAATTTGCACTAAAATTGGTAAATGTTATTCTTCATTTAAGGATATCGATATTGGAATCCCTCAAGGTTCTATTATTGCCCCAATTCTTTTAACAATTCTTATTCATGATCTTCCTAAAGCACCATCTAAAAATATTCATTTAGTGCAATATGCAGATGATATTGCAATTTGGATGAATACAAATATTAAAAAACAAAAAAAATAAGAGAACCATAACATATGTGCAAACATTATACCAAATTGAAATAGATAAACTAGATAAATATATGAAAGAAAATGGACTAGAACTTTCTGGAGAAAAGACACAATTAATGTTATTTAACAATGGTAAAAATCCAAAGCTTTTGCCTCAACTTGTGTTAGAAGATAAAACTCTTCAATATTCCAATAATGTAAAATTCTTTGGTGTCTATTTCACTCCTAAATTAAACTGGCACTGCCATATCGAGCACCTTATAAACAAAGCAAGACAACGGCTAATTTTATTGAAAATAATTAGTGCACAGTCATGGGGTCAATATACTCAAACACTCATACATCTTGCTACCAGTCTGGTTCGATCAAAACTGACTTATGGACAGGAAGGTTATTTTTCGGCTTCTCAGACATTACTAAATCGGTTACAATGTATAGACAGTAAAGCTATTAAAGTAGCACTGGGTGTACCAGTACATACAAATACGTTTAATGCATATAGAGAAGCTAATTTGTTGTCACTTGACGATCAACGTAAACTAGCCACTGCCAAGTATGTGACTAGAAGTCTTTCAGTATCTAATTCAGTGACAAATGAAATATTTCTTGATTCAATAAAGGATTTTCCTAAAAGGGCACAGAATATTTCTTACCTTCAGCCCATTATAAATTATACAGATGATTTATTTAGAAAATGTGAAATCGATATTGCATCAATTTCAAGTATACCAATCATGCCAATTGCTCCTCAGTGGGAGCATCATTCTCCAAACTTTTATAATTATAGACTATACTACTTTGAAAAAAGACGATAATATCAATTTAATATCAGTGGAAGCAAAAAAACACCTCGAAAATACATATCCCCATCATCTTAAGATTTACACAGATGGCTCAGCTTTAGAATCTTATACAGGAGCTGAATTTGTTATCCCTGATTTACAATGTATATGATCATCATCATCATCATCATCAGGGCACACACACACACACACACACACACACACACACACACACACACACACACACACACACACACACACACACACACACACACACACACACACACACACACACACACACACACGCACACGCACGCACGCACACGCACGCACACACACGCACGCACGCACGCACGCACACACACACACACACACACACACACACACACACACACACACACACACACACACACACATTAGATCCGCAATCCGCGTGTTCCGTGCGGAAACCCCCATATACTTATATAAGAAATAAGCGGACGGGATTGCAGCATGAGGTTACGCGTGTAATGTGCACACTTTCATATTTCTTACTTCCAGATTTTTTTTTACGGATTGCGCATGGGTTTCCGCGCAGAACTTCCTGCCGCGCATATCTGTACACAGCCTAATCATCATCATCATTATCATCATCATCATCATCATCATCATCATCATCATCATCATTCATCATCATCATCATTATCATCATCATCATCATCGTCGTCGTCGTCGTCGTCGTCGTCACCTCAAACAAGACCACCCCAGCCGTTCGGTGCAGAAGCAGGACATCGATTTCCCCGCGCTGCCCTCTGTCGGCCGGTCTGGGCGGAAGTTGCTTCCCCTGATCTGTAAAATGGTAGCCCTCTTCTTTGTTAACATTACAGCAGCAACTGTTATTCTTCTTCTTTGTTCGCTCAGACTGTTTCCTGTCATATGAGCGTAGATGCGCCATGCTGCCGTTATGCGCCTAACTAAGAAATAGTTAGGCCCAGCATGCCCGACTTCCGCTGAAGAAATCTTTGTAAGAATGTATAAAAAAAATTAAAAAAAGGCAGGAGAATGGACCAGTAAGATAGAATGATAGCAGATGACAGTAAGCAAAGGGAAACCGCAGAGTCAAAGAGAGTGACAGATTAAAAAAGTTACAAGCACATAACTTCCAGAAGGTGGGGGAACTATTTGTACGAAAGACCCCCCCCCCCCCCCCCCCCCCCCCGGTATCCCCACGAGGGGACAGCAGTTACGATCATTAAAGTATCAGTGTAAACCAACAGGAACTGAATTGCAAACTTACTTTACAGGGAAAATGAGATTCATATCATTCGGTCTGCATCTGTTTATGTTAATTGGGAGAGCGATCGTATATTTGTTATTGTTGTTACAAGAATGTCTACATAAAACCATTTCATTTGTGTTTAATGATTGTAAGATTGTAAAGCTGTAGTGCGTGGGATCCTAATATGGCGGCGATTGGGAAAACGATCGCTCCTCCGAAATCGAAATATGTCGGCTGAAGGCAGCGGGGAGACCAGTGAAAACTGAAAACCGGACACATTGTGACCATATGGCCTGGGAACGCAGAACAAGAAGACGAAGAAGGGAAAATGACAAAATGCTTATGCCACAAGATCGATACTGACAAGAGTTTTCATTAATGACAACAACGCGTGTGAACCCAACATGGCAGTGCTAACATTATGAGCTCGTTCCTGATACAATACATTGCAAGATAATGCAACACAATGCAATACAATGCTTTACATGACAGTATAAATACAATACAATGCAATACTTTACAGAAAAATGTGGCGGTGCCATAGCCGATGAGGTTTAACCGAGGCGTGGTTACCGCTACACCTATCTGTATTAATTTTTAAAAACATCGGGACTTTACTGGTTTCGTACTGCCTCCGGGCATTGCCTCCAGTATTGTTCCCACCATATTTGTATTTACAAATGTCCCATATGTGTCTGATTCAGACCAAGAGGACGTAAAACATCATTTTCGTCGTCGACTTTACAGAACAATACAGTTCAAAGCAATACAGAATTCACAGCTGTTTCGGGAGGAATATTTAATTCATCTATGTTTTCAGAAGGTTGTTTTCAAGTCAACCTTAAATAATTTACCATAACTAACTTTTCACGTTGCAAGTTCTCTCAGTTTGTGGATAGTGGACGCCCCTCATTTTTCTAAATAAACAAATGTTTGCAAGTCGCTGACTCCATCCTGCGGTTTCAAGCTTCGGCGCCATTGTTGCATTGTTGCTATGGAATTTGACCGAGTAATGGAGGTAAGCAATTCTAATTTTCACGAAGTGATTTTTTTCCGAAAATCGTCTATTCAAACGGTACAATACCATTCGAGCAAAAAGAAGCCCTCTCATAACAAAAAACTGACGAAACCGAGCTGTTCTGTTTTGTTCTGTGCTGGCAGCTTCCTCTAACCTATCATCACTCTCTTTGACTCTGCCTTTTCCTCTTTTTGCTATCACTTACTATTTTTTTGTGTCTTGTTGGTCCATTCTCCTGCCTTTAAAAAAACCCAACACACTTCAGAATTATTATTTTTTCCTTTGAGCCCCTCCGGAATCGGACTGTGTCGGCAGAATGCAGCGGGGAGGCCAGTGAAAACTGAAAGCCGGACCCTTAGGCACCTCACCCATTATGGCCATATGGCCTGGGAATGAGCCGTGTGTGCTTGCTCCCCAGTAACACAATACGGACTTCCATGGCTGGAGCAGGGCTGCTCTCGTGTTGATAGGGCAGACACGGCTGGCGTATTTCTGGGTCCGTGGGCTGGTGCATTTCTGGGTGTTTCTTTTTCATCTGGTAAGCCTATCTCACCCACTATGGCCATATGGCCTGGGAAAGCAGAAGAAGAAGAAGAAGAAGAAGAAGAAGAAGAAGAAGAAGAAGAAGAAGAAAAAGAAGAAGAAAAGAAGAAAACAAGAAGAAGAAGAACAACAACAAGAACAAAATCAAGAACAAGAACAAGAACAAGAAGACATTTGGCGACTTACCAGCTGAGGTGTTGCGGTGAGCCCCCTTGCTCCCAATGACATTTGGAGGGTGTTGTGCTGCTGCTGACACGGCCTCCGCCTCCGCCTTCGCCTCAGAACTGTCTCCTCCCTCTTCGTCCTGAGCGAGAGAAGCCTGGGCTTCAGCCCAGGGCTGTGAGGCGTGGGGCCCGTGCGCTTTGCTGGCTGTAACGTGCTTCTTCTTGTTGCGGTGCCCGCCTCTGTTCTTCCTGCACCTGTTCCTGGTCCTGGCTCTGCTGTCAGCGGTAAGCTTCACCAGGTAGTTGTCGTAGTTCACCGTGCTGAGGATGAACAGGGAACCCTAGGGTGAGAAAAAACATGAAGGAAATCTTGTACTTTAGACACACACACACCATGTTTACCACCCTCAATCTCAAAGGCATGTTCCTGGCTCTGCTGTCAGCGGTAAGCTTCACCAGGTAGTTGTCGTAGTTCACCGAGCTGAGGATGAACAGGGAACCCTAGGGTGGGAAAAAAACATGAAGGAAATCTTGTACTTTAGACACACACACACACCATGTTTACCACCCTCAATCTCAAAGGCATGTTCCTGGCTCTGCTGTCAGCGGTAAGCTTCACCAGGTAGTTGTCGTAGTTCACCGTGCTGAGGATGAACAGGGAACCCTAGGGTGAGAAAAAACATGAAGGAAATCTTGTACTTTATACACACACACATCATGTTTACCACCCTCAATCTCAAAGGCATGTTCCTGGCTCTGCTGTCAGCGGTAAGCTTCACCAGGTAGTTGTCGTAGTTCACCGTGCTGAGGATGAACAGGGAACCCTAGGGTGGGAAAAAAACATGAAGGAAATCTTGTACTTTAGACACACACACACCATGTTTACCACCCTCAATCTCAAAGGCATGTTCCTGGCTCTGCTGTCAGCGGTAAGCTTCACCAGGTAGTTGTCGTAGTTCACCGTGCTGAGGATGAACAGGGAACCCTAGGGTGGGAAAAAACATGAAGGAAATCTTGTACTTTAGACACACACACACACACCATGTTTACCACCCTCAATCTCAAAGGCATGTTCCTGGCTCTGCTGTCAGCGGTAAGCTTCACCAGGTAGTTGTCGTAGTTCACTGTGCTGAGGATGAACAGGGAACCCTAGGGGGGGGGGGGGGGGGACATGAAAGAAATGTTGTACTTTAGACACATACACACCCATGTTTACCACCCTCAATCTCAAAGACGCGTTCCTGGCTCTGCTGTCACCGGTAAGCTTCGCCAGGTAGTTGCCGTAGTTCACCGTGCTGATGATGAACAGAAGACCCTAGGGATGGGGGGGGGGGGGGGGGGGGGGCATGAAGGAAATGTTGTACTTTAGTCACCCCCACCCACCACCACCCCGAGTTTGCCTCCCTCAATCACAAAGACGCGTTCCTGGCTCTGCTGTCAACGGTAAGCTTCACCATGTGGTTGTCGTAGTTCACCGTGCTGATGATGAACAGAGGACCCTAGTTAGTAACTCAAAAGTGACCCCCTCGTCATCATCATCATCATCATCATCGTCGTCGTCGTCGTCGGAGCCGTCATCGTCGTTATCATCATCATTATCATCATCGTCGTCGTCGTCATCATCATTATTTTCATTATCATAATCATCATCATCATCATCATCATCATCATCATCATTATCGTCATCACCATCATCATGATCATCATCGTAAGTGAAGGCCTATGAATGAAACGCCCTTACCTGGCCTGTGGCCTCCAGGTGATGACTCAGCTCCTCCAGCCTCTCCAGAACGATGGTGTGAGCCAGATCCCCCACGGCACAACTGGGATCCTTCCAGACAAACATCCGAAGGGTATATAATTATGTTACAGTAAATTTAGCAGCACAAGACGAGTCTGCGCCAAGACTCTCACTGATTTTACTACAGCTTCTCCCAACCGACCCTTTCCCCAGACCAACGTTGATGAACCCAATACCAGGTGTACCTGCTACATCGAAGACTACAGCACGAGAATTACTTGTCCCCAGACCAACGTTGATGAACCTAATACCAGGTGTACCTGCTACATCGAAGACTACAGCACCAGAATTACTTGTCCCCAGACCAACGTTGATGAACCCAATACCAGGTGTACCTGCTACATCGAAGACTACAGCACCAGAACTACTTGTCCCCAGACCAACGTTGATGAACCCAATACCAGGTGTGCCTGCTACATCGAAGACTACAGCACGAGAATTACTTGTCCCCAGACCAACGTTGATGAACCCAATACCAGGTGTGCCTGCTACATCGAAGACTACAGCACGAGAATTACTTGTCCCCAGACCAACGTTGATGAACCTAATACCAGGTGTACCTGCTACATCGAAGACTACAGCACCAGAACTACTTGTCCCCAGACCAACGTTGATGAACCCAATACCAGGTGTACCTGCTACATCGAAGACTACAGCACGAGAATTACTTGTCCCCAGACCAACGTTGATGAACCCAATACCAGGTGTACCTGCTACATCGAAGACTACAGCACGAGAATTACTTGTCCCCAGACCAACGTTGATGAACCCAATACCAGGTGTACCTGCTACATCGAAGACTACAGCACGAGAATTACTTGTCCCCAGACCAACGTTGATGAACCCAATACCAGGTGTACCTGCTACATCGAAGACTACAGCACGAGAATTACTTGTCCTTAAGAGCAACTGCTATGAGGACGTAAAATCTTCTACTACCTACCTACCTACAAACCCAGGAAACTTGCAAATTTCCTATATAAAAAAATAGTGAATTTGCAAATTTCCTGTTTCACTCAGGGATTTTGCAAATTTCCTAAAACTTTTCATGAACATTTGCAAATTTCCTGATTTGGAGGTCCAGGAAATGTGCACATTTACTGAAATAACCATTTGAGACAATCAGTTGCTATGCATGCCATAATGTACTGTCATGAAGGGAACAAAACAGGCTGACAGCTCCTTCTGGCGAATTCCTCCGACGTAGGCTTAAAGGGCCACCCTGACGGATGAGTTTTTGTAGGAAACACGTCCAGATCACCATGAAAACACCCTTTACAGAGATTGCAACACTCACTTTGCTCTGGTTTCCTATAAATCAAACCGTCAAATCGGCGATTCCTCCTTGGCGGAGGTGCTGGAAGTCAAATTATTTCACCCAAAGATAAGGCGTGTGTCGTCTCTTTTCTAATGGCCGCCTGCGTTTTAGACCAAATCGTTTGCACGAAATGTTCGCAATACAAGCATTTTTCAATTTTATTTTTTATACAGATTATCAAAAGGAGTTTCGCTCACAACAAAGGAAAATAGCTCCATTTTTTTTCCCCACTGCAGTACAAAAAAAGAAAACGCTTCAACCACAATGAGTGACCTTCACCCACCCCATCCAAAATGGCTACTCTCTCCGGCATCTCCGCCAAGGAGGAATCGCCGTTTTGACGGTTTAATTTCTAGGAAACCAGAGCAACGTGAGTGTTCCGATCCTTGAAAAGGCTGTCTTTCTGGTGATCTCGACGTGTTTCTTGCAAAACCTCATCCGTCAGGGTGCACCTTTAAGCAATGCCGGAGGGGAAAAAAGCAAAACCAAGCAGAATATTTTACCCTCTCTCCGTCTCTTCACCCTCTCGCTCTCTCTCTGTCTCTCTCTGTCTCTATCTCTGTCTCTCACTCTATCTCTCTCTCTCTCTCTCTCTCTCTCTCTCTCTCTCTCTCTCTCTCTCCTCTCTCTCTCTCTCTCTCTCTCTCTCTCTCTCTCTCTCTCTCTCTCTCTCTCTCTCTCTACCTCTCTCTCTCTCTCTCTCTCTCTCTCTCTCTCTCTCTCTCTCTCTCTCTCACTCACTCAAAGGGTAGGGGAGAACGGGGCTGGTCCGCCTACTTTCCCCCCCAGCTTTTCGCGCTATAAATGGCAAGCCAACTGAAGTAGAGGCTCCATGTTTAGACCAATAGATAGGTAAATGTATCATGCGCATAGCAAATTCAGTTAGCACAAAAGGGGGGGGGGGGGGGGGGAGGTTCTGCATGCTGCTCGAAGTACACCCACCCTTACTTGGCATATTTGCCCCAAGTCATGGTAAGTCCACCTGCAGGCTAGAGCAAGGCTGCCCCCACCCCCCCCACCACACCCCACACCCCACCCCTGTCATGCTTATGCCTGGAAATGCTTAATAAAACCCAGAATCACACAGAGTCTGATTCTTCAATTACTAAGCATCCTTTCAATAAACTATATTTCGAACTATATCTTCATATAAAAACATGAAAACCGAAAATAAACTCATGGATTCATGCGTTACAAATAATAGCAAAAATCTTCTTTTTTTTTCTTAACTTTTCTCAAATTGATGCAACGCCCTCCAAACTTACGCACATGACATGGCGGACGGATGATAGCGCGTGACTATCACATGCTCTAAATTAAATGATGATTCTAGAGCAAAGCGCTTAGTAGTAAAAACGAAACAATGACGGACCTGCCCCAGTGGAGGGTCAAACCAGCCCTGGTCTCCCCTACTCGGTCTATGCCATGGACAGAAAGTCTTTAACATTAAAACGTTGCGTGGAGTCAAAACGGACTATCTTTAGATAGTCCACTGACGTATTATTTAACTTATTGTGAAAACTAATAACTTGTATTTTAAAACAAAAAGACTGCTGAAATATAAAAAAAACATAATCTCCATTTTATATTATTTGCAGACTTTTTTTGTATATACAAGTTCTTAGTTTTCGCAATAACTTCAATAATAAGTCAAAGGACTATCTAAAGATAGTCCGTTTTGACTCTAAGCCGTCGAATTTAAAGTTGTCAAGTGTCCAGTGTCACTAACAGGGCCGTTCAGGACTGTAGAGCTACCGCCGCCGCCACCCCCACCCCCATCCCCGTAGGTAGAGTGAGTGAGTGACTGTTGGTTGAAGTGTAAAGCCGGAACTCTGTAGGTCCGCTGGCCGACATGGGGGTAGTAGGTGTGCACGAAATCTGAGGTCCACTCTGACAGTGACCGCCAGGCCCCGTCCACCTCCAACTGTAGCTGGTTCAAATCCTGAAACCATCGTCATCATCGTCGTCGTCATCATCATCATCATCATCATCATCATCATCATTCATCATTATCATCATCGTCATTGTCATGAATATCGTCATATGTCATCATAGTCATCATCATCATCATCATCATCGTCGTCTTCGTCGTCGTCGTCGTCGTCCTCCTCCTCCTCCTCCTCCTCAGCATCATCATCATCGTCATCATCATCACCATCATTATTTCCATCATCGTCGTTGTCGTTAGTATTGTGGTGTTTGCCATCATCATGATCAGAAACATCATAGTCTTCCTCATCATCATCATCATCATCACCATCATCATCGTCATCATCATCATCATCATCATCATCATCATCATCATCATCATCACCATCATCATCATCACCATCATTATCATCATCATCATCACCATCGTCATCATCATCATCATCATCACCATCATCATCATCATCATCATCATCATCATCACCATCATCATCATCATCGTCGTCATCGTCGTCGTCGTCGTCATCAGCATCATCACTATCATCATCGTCGTCGTTCGTCGTCATCATCACCATCATCATCGTCGCCGTCGTCGTCGTCGTCATCATCATCATCATCATTAACGTCGTCGTCAACGCATTTATCACGTTCCTAAGCAGCACTTGCACCGTCACCGGCGTCTCATCGTCGTCATCATCATCATCATCATCATCATCAT
>CM065703.1:19855453-19904183 GCA_017654935.2 Phymorhynchus buccinoides
TCTCTCTTGTCTACTAGCCAGCCACTAAAAACACTCTATAGATTTGAAATCAAGTGGGAAATGCATAGTGGGAGGCAAAACTCAACACATTCTCTTAGTCTAGGTCAGATCAGGTCAGGTAATGAGGGCAACTAGGCCTCGCGGCCTCTGAAGTGCCCTTTCAATATAGTTTTTTTTAGTATTGAGCACAGCTGTGACGGTTTTTTGATGACACAATCAGTCATGTTGGTATCTCAATTCTGTCAATTTAGGGTCTTTGTCCAGGAGGTTTTTAAACTGGTTAAGGTTTGGTGCAAGCTTGATTTGTGCAGAGAGGTTATTCCAATACTTGGCAACTCTGTTAGCAAAAAAAATGTTTTCTAATGTTAGTTCTGCTGTATTGTATTAGTATTTTTAATTCACAGCTTCTAGTTTTCGAATAGTTCGAGAGCTGAAACAATCTTTTGTTAGTAAAGTCAGTATTGTTAAAAATTTTATAAACATTTATCAGGTCTCCTCGCAGCCTCCTGTATTTTAAGGATGGCAAATCCAGCTGTCTAGTCACAAGCAAACTAAAACCTGGCTGAGTCAACACTGTAGGAACAAACCCTCTGCTGTTACCTGCCAGTAATACCTATTAGCCCAACTCGTGAGTAATATTGAATGTGTTTGGGAGAAAAATAATTGCTTTATATTTACTTTTGTTTGATTCTATTTTTGATCTAGATCCTATGTTCCATGTTGAGTAAGTAGTAGAGGTGTCAGTGAAAAGAATTGGTAAATATGCTGTTCTAATTATGTACAGATATTCATTCTTATGTTTGATTTTTACTTTAACTCTTTTGGTGCAAGAACCGGATTCTGTGCCTAATTTTATGTATCCTTTGTATGTGTATGTGTGAAACTTCTTGGCTGCAAACTTGCAGCTTTTGACTAGTATCCTTTACATTCCTTTCCAAGTGTTGGACTGAGAGTAATATTTGTTGGTTTGATCATATATTTTGATCTAGCTTGTTACTGAATCATAACAGTTGATTCCAGTACACATTTCATGTTTTATTTCAGTTTGACAACTGAAATTCATATTATTTTTCATAGTGCTATTGTACAAGGGCGGCCTTCTAGCTGGTTGCGATCCACTAATCCCCGCCGGCTGAAGCCCATATCTCTAATCCATAGAGATCTACACCCATGTTTTCCTGTGATACTCAGCAGGGCATCGTGGTCAGGATGCTTAACCCCTGACTCACAAGCATCAAAACGGTGCCACCGCCAAGTCACCACCGCACCTGGAAACCGCGAGGAGACCACGCCTGTGCCGTGCCATCCCGCGACGCCTCATCCAGAACTACTGGGTGACCTCTCAACTGAAGAGCCAGCAAAGTCACCACAGCACTCACTGATCCCGACAGAGGAAACCAACAAGTTAAGTCCTCGGGACTAGTGCAAAGAACTGCAACTACTCAGGACACTTGATAATATTAGTGACCCTTCCGGCTTGGGGCTAAGCTTTTCAGACAGACAAAAGTCTTGTATAATCCTTTCGGATTTCATTGTTTTTTCATACATATTTTGTTTTGGCGCCATTGAGCTGCTTTTCTTATTGCTGCATAATCGGTTATGCAGATTTGTGAGTAAATAAAATACAAGTGTACAGATAATTCTGAACCCTTTGGTCAGACTGATGAGAGTGGAAGTTTTGTCATTTTCATGTAAAAACCTACTTCTCTCTGTCTGTCCTTTAGAGCAAATCTACCACTTGTATTTCCTTAAATCATACGATCCAGAACCCGGGCAAAAATATGAATTTATTAGATAAAAAGGGGCCGGGAAAGTTGCTCATCTCCCACACTCTAGAGAAGAGGGCTAAAGGAAAATTTTCTCGTTGAAAATGTAACACTTTAAAGGTCTTCCCCTAGAGACTTCACCTTTAGCCCATTGCCTCGTCACAAAAAGATTCCTTGCGAAATATATTCATGGGTGTACCAGCCCGTTTTTGGTATTTTATTTTTGGTACTTCATAGTCACAGAGGCGTCTCTGTGAAATTCGGGTTGCTCCCACCTGGAGAGCGCGCCGCAGCCAGAGGCGCACCACCCATTTTTGTTTTTGTTTTTTAGCATGCGATTTTTGTGTGACGGATGAGGAAGGAAAAGGGGGGTGGGGTAAATTTTGACCAAATGACAGCTTTTTTCGTTGCCACTGGGATTAACGTGTGCTAAGTGCATGGGCACACGGGACCTCGGTTTATCGTCTCATCCCAAAGACTCCACATTCAGACCGTAAGGCCTAGTGCAAACAAAGTGAGAGGAAAAAATCCCTGTACCCAGGTTCGAACTCGGGTTTACTTGACACCAGGCGAACGCGTTACCTCTGTGCCACTCTACATTTTCATGACTGCAGAAGGTACCTACCGGACAAAGACACCCACTCAGAAACCAGCACGCATTCAACCTAGTGATCAACCTCAGCCTGAACGAGATACAGCTTGAACAAGAAAATATATAGCGCAAAGAAGGAAATTTCGGTTTTCAAGGTCACACTTCAAGGTCAAGGTCAGCATGGCGATAATTTATGCTCGGATGTTTTCTACTCTAGGTTATACAGTACCACATACAATCTGAAGCGCTTCTGTCAAGCACAAATGTGGAAAATATGGCTTAAAACCCAATTTGTAGACCCCTACCGATCTCCCGGACCTTGACCTTGATTGGTATGCCATCATCAGAACGGGCATAAGCCAAAGTACCTACATGCCAAATTTGAAGACTCTAAGACCAACGGTGTGGAAGTTATGGCCCCTTAAAGATTTTCGGTTTTCAAGGTCATACGCCAAGGTCAAGGTCAGGACAGCAAAAACTTTTGCGCGGATGCCTTCCTCTCATGGTGATACACCACCACATAAAATTTGAAGCGATTCGGTCCAGCGGTTCGGGAGATATCCTTGGGACAGACAGGGGGGGGAGGGAAAAAATAAGCAAACCCGACCAAAAACATACTCCTTTGCGATCTACTTCGTAGATCAAAGGACAATAACAACATGGTATGAGTTGGTGACGAGCTATCTATCCAAAGACAGTAATAGCAATGTAATGATAATGACATGTAGATTTCGGCCTCAGATCATTTTGATCTGGCCGGTTCGGATCCGTTGTGTCTTGTGTCGCATGTTGTATGTCATTTTGTTATCAACAGGAGATGAGCTATGTTCGATATGGTTCATCATTCAAATTCCTAAATAAATCGTTGAGATGTGTGTGTGTGTGTGTGTGTGTGTGTGTGTTACATTATGCTATATTATTAATAAAGTACTAGTAACAGGCATGTGTGTGTGTGTGTGTGTGTGTGTGTGTGTGTGTGTGTGTGTGTGTGTGTGTGTGTGTGTGTGTGTGTGTGTATGTGTGTGTGTGTGTGTGTGTGTGTGTGTGTGTTACATTATGCTATATTATTAATAAAGTACTAGTAACAGGCATGTGTGTGTGTGTGTGTGGTGTGTGTGTGTGTGTGTGTGTGTGTGTGTGTGTGTGTGTGTGTGTGTGTATGTGTGTGTGTGTGTGTGTGTGTGTGTGTGTGTGTGTGTGTGTGTGTGTGTATGTGTGTGTGTGAGTTTGTGTGTATGCTGCTTGTGTGTGTGCGTTTGTGTGTGTGTGTGTGTGTGTGTGTGTGTGTGTGTGTGTGTGTGTGTGTGTGTGTGTGTGTGTGTGTGTGTATGTGTGTATGTGTGTGTGCCTCTGTGTGTGTATGTGTGTGATGTGTCTGACCCTGTGTGTCTATGTGTGCAATCGATAATTCCTTGACAGTATTTAAGGTAACATATTCCTCAATTAACACCGGTTGTCAACCTCCCTCTTTCTGCATTGATCCAACTGTATTGATTCTACTATTTTTCTACCCTCTCTCTCTCTCTCTCTCTCTCTCTCTCTCTCTCTCTCTCTCTCTCTCTCTCTCTCTCTCTCTCTCTCTCTCTCTCTCTCTTCCTACATTGATTCTCTTGTCACAAAAAGTAATTAGCTAGAGGACATAATACAATTTTGGCGAAGCGTGCAAGCATGTGTGTATGTGTGTGTGCGTGTGTGTGTGTGCGCGTGTGTGTGTGTGCGTGCATGCATGTGTGTGCGTGTGTGTGTTGTGTGTGTGTGTGTGTCGTCGTGTGTGATGTGTGTGTGTGTGTGCGTTGTGTGTGTGTGTGCATGTGTGTGTGTGTGTGTGTGTGCGTGCGCGCGCACGCGCATTTGATGCTTTTGTTTGAGAGTATGCATGCGTGTGTATGACATTTTGAAGAGTGAGAAAAGAGAGAAAGAGACAAAGAATTTGTACGTGGGATTGTGGGGGTAGGTGTGGGTGGGTGTGGGGTCGTGCTTGTTTGTGTGTGTTGTGTGTGTGTGCGTTAGTGTTTGTTCGTGTGTGCGTTTTGTGTGCGTGCGTGCAAGTATGTATGTGTGTTGTGAGTGCGTCTGTAAGTGTGTGGTTTTGTGTCTGTTTGTGTGCGTATGAGTGCATGCGTGTATGTGTGTGTGTGTCTGTCTGCCTGTCTGCCTGTCTGTCTGCCTGTCTGTGTCTTCGTCTTTGATTGAGTGTATCAATAATTGTTCCGATGTACTTATAGCTAACTAAAACATGAAAATCTAAAATAACTAGCCCTATATAAAAACAACCGTGTCCACGCTTAATCAACTCTTCATCATAAAAACAATGACTGTAGCCAACACGTTTTGATCAAAACCCAGAAACACTGCGATAGAATAACCCTCATACTCATTACTAAGAAATCGAATGAATATAAACTATAAATAAAGTGTATTCATATTTATTTACAGCTTAACCCTGTCACCGCCAGCCATATTTCAGCCAAAAATTTCCATTAAATTTACCTGGGTAGAGAACAAAATCCATCTGCAGTATTGGGGATTCTTCTGTGACATATATAAAATAAGGCCTATCCTTACTTCCCAAAACGAAGACAATAGGGTCTTTGGATAACAGACCCCAATTTGATGCCTTTTAGTGACATAGGTGTTCAATCACTGTGGTGCTAAATTGCGACTTTGGCTGTGAAAGGTTTAATAAATATAAAACACACACAACATTATTTCAATAGGACAGCAAAATGTCGACAAACGTTACGCTAAACACCATTATTTCAATGTCCACGACTTCTGAGTCCTCCCAATACACAGGTTTCAGCGATGGGGTAGAAGAAGACCTAATAATTTCTCCTTGGGACCATATGGATCCGTTGACAAGCGCCTATACCCGCGATACGATGCGAACGGTGCTGAAATGCTACGTTCGTCAATGCATTGTCCTGTTCGGGATCCCGGCTAACATCCTCTGTTGCGCTGTTTTCTTGAAGGCATGACGACTGTTTATATATAATAAAGCGTTGTATGGAGACGTCGTTGTTGCGTCCTTGTTGTTGTTTTTTTCTTTCATTATTTTATTTTATAATTCTTCCTTCAATTATCTTTTGTTTGTTTGTTTATCTTTTCTTTCTTTTCTTGTCTTCCTTTCTCTCTGTTTCTCTTTCTGGGTTGTTTCTCTCTCTCCCTGTCTCTCTCTCTCTCTCTCTCTCTCTCTCTCTCTCTCTCTCTCTCTCTCTCTCTCTCTCTCTCTCTCTCTCTCTCTCTCTCTCTCTCTTTGTTTCTCTCTCTCTCTCTCTCCCTGTCTCTTTTTGTCATAAGCCGTCCAATTATTGTGTGTGTGTGTGTGTGTGTGTGTGTGTGTGTGTGTGTGTGTGTGTGTGTGTGTGTGTGTGTGTGTGTGTGTGTGTGTGTGTGTGTGTGTGTGTGTGTGTGTGTTGTTTGATGGTTTCGGGTTTGGTTTAGGGCTAGGGTCAGTTTGAAAAGATAAAATATACAAATTCTAAAGCTTTCGCTGAAAACCCACATTTTATTTTCAAGCGATTGACGTCATCTTCCATATTTGGACTGTCTTTTCCATATTTGGAAGGACTCTATGTGCACTATTGAACGTCGTGTCTTTTTGTCTCTCTCGCTTTTTCTTCTTTTTTTTCTTTCTTTCTTTCTTTCTGTCGTTCTTTCTTTCTTCGTCTGTTTCATTATTTATGTTTGTACGTGATTCATGCATAAAGTGTTTGGTCTAAAAAATAAAAAATAAAAAATAAATTTCTGACATAAAGAAATTTCCGTAAATATGTAGAAGCCGATGAGTTAGATATTAGAGTATTAAAGGTTCGTCAGGTCATTTAAAAATATTCACAAAGAATATAAACTTACCCAGCAGTTATCATCAACGTTTCTTCAAATTAAAAATTATGTATTTTCGTTTATGGTTTGGTCTATGCAATTATTTCATTGGCAATGAAGTAGCTGCACAAAAAAAAACATTCCCCCCAAAGATTCTTCTTAAAACTACTGAAATACCAGTATGCATAGGTGATTACTAACGAAATACCATAGCAGTCTAAAGGACAAAAGCGTCGTAAAAAGCCTTTCGTATCAAAGACCATCAATGTGTGTGTGTGTGTGTGTGTGTGTGTGTGTGTGTGTGTGTGTGTGTGTGTGTGTGCGTGTGCGCGCGCGCGCGTGCGTGTGTGTGTGTTTCTGAAATGATACCCCTAAATGCTCATGATGTGTCTTCAAATCCGTTCAGAAGTGACGACCAATTCAGAAGAAAAAAACCTCTCACTACTGTGTAATTATGTATCGAATTGGTTGATTTATCTACCTATTTATCTGTCTATTTGTCCATCTATCTATCTATATATCTATCTATATGTCTGTCTGTCTGTCTGTGTCTATCTACACACACACTCACAAAAGAATAAAGCAAACGAACAAGTTATTTTCAGCCCACTATTTCGTGCCGGATAGAACAGCACTTTTTCAAGGATGACTTCTGTCTATCCATCTATTTTTCTCTTTGCCTTTTATGTTGGTCTGTATATCTCATATATCTATCTCTCTCTCTCTCTCTCTCTCTCTCTCTCTCTCTCTCTCTCTCTCTCTCTCTCTCTCTCTCTCATCTCTCTCTCTCTCTCTCTCTCTCTCTCTCTCTCTCTCTCAATCATGAAGCTAGGAAGCAATTCTTGAATGCACACATTCAGTCATTAATTGACTACGGCTTCAATGGTCGGGGACGGTGCCAGTGACAACACATTGAAACCACGTGTCCGCTCTTACAATCGTGGCTTAAAACTAGTTCTTTCGAAATCAAGTTCTTTAACATCAAACGATTTTAAGAGTCTTGACATTCTACCTCTTAAGCATAGACTAAAATTTAACAAAGTAAGGTTTATGTACAAAATATCGTACTCAGTAGTAAGATAATAAACAAATTCAAGTTGAATGATAAGAGACATGCACACACGCTTTCTCTTCAAAGACCCCGATTGGATTTGTTCAGGTCCAGTCTACACAAGTCCGGAGGTTCTCTTTGGAACTCTTTATCAACATATCTAAAAGAAATAACAAGTTATTCATCCTTTCGGGATCATTTTAAGAAGTGCATTATGATGTCTGATCTTTAATAATTCCAATAATGTCTGTAGCATGTAATGTTAATATACAAATGATTATCTCTCGGTTTCTTTATGTCTGTCACATTCATCTCCCCATTCCCCACCTCCCCTTTCCCTTGCTTGTTATGTATATATCTGTAAACAATGTTCTTGTCTTTTTATGAATTGATGATTTTCGCATATGCACTTTCTTTTTCTTAATTTAATTTGTTGCTTATTTTCTTTGTTGCTTGCCTCAGGGCTGAGTGAAAAAAAGCTGTACCTAATTAGCTTATCTCATTACCCTGAATAAATAACATTTCCGTTCGTTCGTTCGTTCGCTCTCTCTCTCTCTCTCTCTCTCTCTCTCTCTCTCTCTCTCTCACTCTCTCTCTGTCTGTCTCTCTCTCTCTCTCTCTCTCTCTCTCTCTCTCTCTCTCTCTCTCTGCTCTCTCTCGCTCTCTCTCTCTCTCTCTCTCTCTCTCTCTCTCTCTCTCTCTCTCTCTCTCTCTCTCTCTCTTCACTCCTGTCATCTCTCCTCTCAAGGTGTCTTGAGGGACAAGGTCTCTCTCTCCTCCTCATTCCCAGCAAGGTGTCTTGAGGGACAAGGTCACTCTCCTCCTCTTCTGGCCGTGGCCATCTGACCAGCCTCCTGACCCACGCCCTGCTCGTGCCCACCTGCTACCTCCGGGACCTCGTGCGCCTCAACAACTGGACCGCCGTGGTCAACGCCAAGATCGGCCAGGTCAGCAGGTGGTCAGCTTTCGTCCCAGGGGCTCTCATGGTGGTCGTCAGCGTGGAGCGCTGTCTGTGCGTGGCCGTGCCTTTCAAAGCCAGGAGGCTTGTCACTTACAGGTACAACTATAGTATTTGGTATTTGATGCTTTATAGTCGTTTGCCCCCCAAAAAATATTAAAAATAATAATAACAAAAATTGGGGGTAGGCGCTGCACGTGCGGCGACGCGCTCTCCGGGGGAGAGCAGCCCGAATTTCACGGAGATAAGTCTCTGTGACTAGAATATACAAAATACCAAATACAAAGTCAAAGTCAAAGTCAAAGTAAGTTTATTTCCAAACCCCCCAGGGGGTACATGAAATTGTTACATAATACATACCAAGTACAGACAGAGACGACTCTGTGAAATTCGGGTTGCTTCCACCTGGAGAGCGTGTCGCAGCCAGAGGCGCGCCACCCATTTCTTTTTGTTTGTTTTTGGCATGGGACTTTTGTATGACTGATGAGGAAGGAAATGGGGGTGGGGGGTGGGGGGGGTAAATGTTGACCAAATGACAACTTTTTCGTTGTTGCCACTGGGTTTAATGTGTGCTAAGTGCATGGGCACACGGGACCTCGGTTTATCGTCTCATCCGAAAGACTCCACGTTCAGACCGTAAGGCCTAGTACAGAGTGAGATAAAAAAAAATGCCCTGTACCCAGGTTCGAACTCGGGTTTATTGCGCACGAGGCAAATGCTTTACCTCTGTGCCACTACGTAGTGGTAGTAGTAGTAGTAGTAGTAGTAGTAGTAGTAGTAGTAGTAGTAGTAGTAGTAGTAGTAGTAGTAGTAGCAGTAGCAGTAGTAGTAGTAGTAGTAGTAGTAGTAGTAGTAGTAGTAGTAGTAGTAGTAGTAGTAGTAGTAGTAGTAGTAGTAGTAGTAGTAGTAGTAGTAGTAGTAGTAGTAGTAGTAGTAGTAGTAGTAGTAGTAGTAGTAGTAGTAGTAACAACAGCAACAGCAGCAGTAGTAGTAGTAGTAGTAGTAGTAGTAGTAGTAGTAGTAGTAGTAGTAGTAGTAGTAGTAGTAGTAGTAGTAGTAGTAGTAGTAGTAGTAGTTTTATGGCTGATAGGGGCCTCGCGGCCCTTGTACGCCCCTTATTGGTTTACTTTTGGATTGTTTTATTTATTTAGCTTCTGTCGAGAATTTTCCTAACTAAACATAATTTGGAAATATATTTACACATATACAAATGTAGATTTCAATAATATTTTTTTATATCAGCTTAACATGCACAAATAATCAGACAACATTACAAGTATGCACAGCAAAATTCCATGGCATGTTAATCCTGGAAAACGAAATTTGTTTTCTCCAGATGCATTAGATGGCCCTTAAAGACCCCCCACGTCACGCGTCACATTCCCTCTTATGCTAGGAAGATTTCTTACCTGATATAAGAGGGAAAGAGAGATATATTGTGTCTGTATTGATGTATGTGTGTTTGTGTGTGCGTGTGCGCGCATGCGTATGTGTGTGTGTGTGTGTGTGTGTGTGTGTGTGTGTGTGAGAGAGAGAGAGAGAGAGAGAGAGAGAGAGAGAGAGAGAGAGTGTGTGTGTGTGTGTGTGTGTGTGTGTGTGTGTGTGTGTGTGTGTGTGTGTGTGTGTGTGTGTGGATGCCCTTCTCATAAACGTTGACGTCTTGAACTGAAGAGATGTGATGTGATGTGATATGATGTGATGTGGGAGGGTGTACTTTTTCCTTTTATATGTATGATGTGTGAGTACTGTGTCAAATTATGTGGTCGATTATAGTCCTGTATTGTTTTTACCCCATCGCATAAACCATTTGTTTCTTTACTGAAGCAAACATGTTGTTGTTGTCGTCGTCATACCCTGGCTAAAAGACATTAGGGATATTCCCAACAAATGCAAATGCACCAGCTAGGAATGGGAACACTATGTGTGTGACCGCTTTTGATTACCCTGACACGTTTGCAGCCACACTCCAACTTCGGAGGATTTGGGAGACTGACGATGTTATGCTAGGAGCTTGTCATATCTAAAGACAATCCCGCATACTTATGAAGAACATAACAACATTTTGATGTAGCTTTGGTGTTCTAGCCTATGTCGATTGGGCTTACACAGGATTTTATTTTTCTTTGAAATGATCAACAGAAGATTGTAAAATATTATTAAGCTTAGAGATTGAAAAGAGATGTGCAGCCATTAGGAACTACATCTCGGTTATAAAATCCAAACTGCTTAAACCCTTCAGTGCTTAGGACATTTAATAAATAAGTCCTGCTACTTTTAGTCAAAAATAATGAAAAAGAAACACCCGAAGGTGCTGATGGTACACACGGGACATTCTATTAAGTATACGGGGGCTCTCCCGGCTTGGTGACCATCAGATACAATGCAGAGGAGTCCTTGCGAAATGTCCCTATGGGGGTACCAGCCCGTTTATCACGACTACAGAACCCGCCGGCAAAAGACACCCCACCCAGAAACCAGCAGTAACCATCCAACAACCCACCAAAGACCAGCGAGGCCAGTGCATTTCTTGGCCAAATGTTTGAATACAAGTGTTCAATTCTGTGTCACAGACAAAGCCACAGGCTCTCGCTTTACGGTTTTATATGCCCCAGAAAAGAGTCCCAGAATGCAATGTGATCTTATTTCTTAGGTCTTTTCCTAGTCACCCCAAGAGGGTACACCACCCTCCAAAAAAGGAGAGTGCATTTAGACACCTTCGTAATACAGCCAAAATGCAGCATCCAGCGAAAATGTTGTTTTTTAACCTGTTGGTTGGACTTGCTTCATTTAGGCTTTCAACCGGGCACCCATTACCATTATCGTTATAGCCAAATTACATAGATTCGCTTTGTTTACACGGGTGAGCCAAAAAACAACAACAATAAAACGGTTGGCCAATGTCACATTATGACTGTTTATGAAGAGAACTCAAGACATACTTTCCTGATTACTGATTCTGTTAACATATATATGCTACGCCGTCTCTGTCTCATTGTCTTTGTACTCTCTCTCTCTCTCTCTCTCTCTCTCTCTCTCTCTCTCTCTCTCTCTCTCTCTCTCTCTCTCTCTCTCTCTCTCTCTCTCTCTCTCTCTCTCTCTCTCTCTCTCTCTCTCTCTCTCTCTCTCTATCTATCTATCTATCTATCCCTCTCTCTCTCTCTCTCTCTCTCTCTCTCTCTCTCTCTCTCTCTCTCTCTCTCTCTCTCTCTCTCTCTCCCTCCCTCTCTCTCTCTCTCTTTCTGTTGTTGTTGGATGTGTTGACAATGTTGAAACACAAAACATTCAGCTTATTCGTTTGACCCTCATTACAAATCTTCATAATTATACATGTTCGTGCAGTGTTTTGTATTCTCTCTTTCTATTCTCTTTGTGCGTGCTGGAAATAAGTTGAAGCCAGTGGTTTTCCTGTTTGGTTAGTTATCAAATAGAGATTATCGTCAGCAACACAGCACTATGATGTAGCGGAATATTGTTTTGTTTTTAAAACCACCATGGTATTTCATTAATTTTCCTTGGACGCGTCCATGAAATCGCACCGAAATGGCACCGAAATATTTTAGCTCCTGTCATCTGCTATTGTTCTCCCTTACTGGTCCATTCTCCTGTCTTTTTTTTTAGAAATCCTTACAAAGATGTTCTCCGGCCGAAGACGAACATGCTGGGATTAACAATTTCTTTAGTTAGGCGCATAGCCGCAGCATTTCATCTGCGGGTGGTAGGACATGAGACTGTCTGAATTATCACACACACAAACAGAAGTTAGTTTTGCTTGGTTGGTTGTTTTTTGTCACGTTACAATTTGTCACTATTTTTTTTTTATTACCGCAGAGTGATGGTGATAACCATATTCCTCTGTTACGCGGTGACCCTGCTGCTTTCCCTGCCCTCTTTCTTCCACTGGACCGTGTCCTGGACAACGGACCCTACAACCAACCGCACCATGGCCTACGCCCACCCGTCCACCGGGTTCCCCATCGCCAGAAGCATCTCCCGCCAACTGGGTAACAAATTCACGTTGGTAGCTAAACCCTCGTTCCTGGTCACCATAGTCACTTGCTGCGCCATCACCGTCACCAAGCTGCACACAGCCTCACGAAAAAGGCTCCAAATGACACTGCAAGGAAACAAGGACGGCGATAATAATGATGGTGGTGGTGGAGACAACGATGTCGCGAGAAACAGGATCACCAAGTTGTTGCTGGTTCTTTGTCTGTTGTATGTCGTGTCCCTGGTGATCGAGACGTCTTCCTCTCTGGCGGTTCATTTCGTTGAGGACTACAACGTGTTTCGGAAGTATCACAACACGGTCGTGGTGGTTTTCCAGTTTGTCTGGATTACGTCCTGCCTCAATTCTGCCGTCAACTTTGTGGCTTATGTGACGCTCAGTTCTCGCTTTCGGGCCACTTTGAAAGAGTTGTTTGTCTGTCGCTTTAATTGGTGGCGTAAGCAGTCATCACGTCACTCTTGAATCTGACGGGCGAAACTTATTAATGAACACGAGTTTTCACTTGAGTTCGTAGGCTATTAATACTTACCCACACGAGTTTTCGATTATGTAGCGCATGTATGTGGTCGTTTTGTCGTTATTGTTGTTTTTGAAGGATAATATATTATATGTAACACAGTTTTAATTCCTGCGCATTGTTTGTAAGTAACCTTGAATGTTCTTTCATCTAGGGTATGTAGGGTATAACTTATATTATCGTGAATTTCGAGTTCTTTGGAGCATGTGTGGAGCTATGTGTGTCTTGCATACTTAAGCAACAATAACTTGATTGTGTATGACAGCTGCCATTTAGGTCTTAAAGACCCACCAGATCACGTGTCAAAATCACGTGTTTCATGTGTTTCCCTCTTATAACTGGAAGTAAATCTTGTTTTGACCAGGTTTGACTCCCATACAAATGTCCCCAAATTGAAAACGAAACACCATTTTAAAGAGCAGCCTCAATTTGAAGTTTGGGACATTTGTATGTGGGTCACAGCTACCCAGAAAAAAAACCCAAGGGCCTTAATCGTGGTGCGTCAGTGTGTCTTTAAGATTCCTTACTAGGTATAAGAGGGAAAAAACCGTGAAATCTTGTCTTTGACCCCAGGTTTAGCTCCCATACAAATGCCCCCAAATTCGAAACGAAACATCATTTTAAAGAGCAGCTTCAATTTATAGAGAAAAAACCAAGGGACTTAATCGTGGTGGGTCTTTGGAGTGGGACCACCCTTGGGGATACCGGTGGGTCTTAGCTTCAGTACAAATAGGTCCCCCATCTTCTGAAAGTTCTGTGCTAGCAAGCCCCTCTAATCTATCATTCTCATTGACTCTGCTCTCTCCTCTTCTTGCTAATGCCTACTACTCTCCCGCCTTTTTTAGAATACCTTCTAATCCGAAGAATATTGTATATTCTGATCTCCTCCGAAATCGGACTGTTTGGGCTGAATGCAGCGGAGAGTCCAGTGAAAACCGAAAACCTGACACGCATGTACCTCAACCATTATGGCAACATGGCTTGGGAATGCAGAAGAAGAAGAAGATGGAGGAGGAGGAGGAGGAGGAGGAGGAGGAGGAGGAGGAGGAAGGAGCGTGACTGTTGAATGTGCGCTGGGTGTCTGAGTGTTTGTGTCTCTTGCTGGTGGACCCAACATTCGGCTGGTACACGCATAGAGGCACTTTCACAAGGACTCCTCTGTGTGGTATCTGATGGTCACCGAGTCGAGATCAGCTACGTACATACCCTTGTGGACTTAATGGAATGTTCTGTGTGTGCCTACGCCCTTGTATGAAGGTGTAGACTGGCACAGTGGTAGCTCGTTCGCCTCGTATCAAGTAAACCCCGAGTTCGAACCTGGGTACAGGGGATTTTTCCTCTCACTTTGCACTAGGCCTTACGGTCTGAACGTGGAGTCTTTCGGATGAGACGATAAACCGAGGTCCCGTGTGCCCATGCACTTAGCATACGTTAAACCCAGTGGCAACGAAAAAGTTGTCGTTTGGTCAAAATTTACCCCCCCCCCCCCCCCCCCCTTCCTTCCTCATCAGTCACACAAAAATCGCATGCAAAAAACAAACAAAAAAAACAATTGGAGGCGCGCCGCGCTCTCCAGGTGGGAGCAACCCGAATTTCACACAGCCTTAGTGCCTTTTTGCATTTCGACAATTTCGTATGGCTAATGGGGCCCAGAGACGCTCTAGCACCACCTGCCCTACCAACGCAAGAGCAGCCCTACGTCAATCCCGAAAGCACCTGTTGTGTTTATTTAGGTATTAGGTATTAGTATTAGGTATTAGGTACATCATAGGCACAGAGGCGTCTCTGGGCCCCATTAGCCATACGAAATTGTCGAAAGGCACTAAGGCTGTGTGAAACTTAAAACTTCACATATGATATAAAAACAAATCATGGATAATAATTTTTATAATGAAAAGAAAATCGATGGTAAGGCTTTTTTTAAGACGGCTGTTAAGTCCTCTCGCGGACTTTTTGTCCTTATGTGCACATTAGGGGGTTTTTTGTTTAGGGGAAGACGGGGTAAAAAGCGCATGGGCGGGTAAGAAGCCCACCCCAATTATCTCATGAAATGAAGCAAATTTCAGTCTCATTTTGCCCATGAGACGAGCGTTAATGTCTAGCATTCGTCTCATGGGCAAATTTGACTGAAATGTTCTTTATTTCATGAGATAATTGGGGTGGGCTTCTTACCCGCCCATGCGCTTTTTACCCCGTCTTCCCCTAGTCTAAAAATGACCCTGTTCCTGCTTTTTGGGTGGTATCTATTGCAAGTATTTATTCCATTACTCGCCGTATTACCACACAAAATTCGAAGCCATTCTACCCACTGGTTCATGAGATACAGCTCGGACATGAAGGAAGGAAATGTCGGTTTTGTGAGTCTTCCTTGTCGGGAGGTTTGTACTGGCGGTTCAAAAGTCAAGATCTGAATAGGCTGTGACATGCTGATCAAGAATATATGCGGCTATGGGAGACCCTAGGCTTATTGTAGATCATGGTATCCGCGAGAGGACAAATGTTCGCGAAAGGACTTAATTAACAAACGCCTATGGGAAGACGGGGTAAAAAGCCCATGGGCGGGTAAGAAGCCCATGCTAATTATCTCATGAAATGAAGCAAATTTCAGTCACATTTTGCCCATGAGACGAGTGTTAATGTTAAGCATTAGCCTCATGGGAAAATGATACTGAAATGTTCTTTATTTCATGAGATAATTGGTCTGGGCTTCTTACCCGCCCATGGGCTTTTTACCCCGTCTTACCCTATTATTGGTGTGGTGTAGAGTGGCACAGAGGTAACGAGTTCGCCTCGCATGCAATAAACCCGAGTTCGAACCTGGGTACAGGGGATTTCTCCTCTCACCCTGGTCCCGTGTGCCCATGCACTTCCTTTCCTTTCCTTTAGTCCCTTGACCTCCCGTGGTCGTTGGGGGGAGGGACTGATGGGCAGCAGCAGCTGACAGGGTCCTCCATTTTTCTCTCTCAGAATTGTCCTTTTTTTCGTAATCAGTTCAAATGTGTTGACCATTGCTCATTAGTATTCATGTTTGCTTTTTAATTCCCATTTTGATTCTCTGTCAATTATTTCATGTGCCAATTTTGTTTCTTCAATTTCTTGACTTGATTGTTTTCATGTCCGTTTTTCTTTGCCTGATGCATGGTGTGAGTGTGTGAGTGAGAGGGCCAGGTGCAAAGAAGCTCTTGTAGTTTATCCTTTTTACCCTCAAAACATTCGCATTCGTAGGGGAAGACGGGGTAAAAAGCGCATGGGCGGGTAAGAAGCCCACCCCAATTATCTCATGAAATAAAGAAAATTTCAGTCAAATTTGCCCATGAGACGAATGCTAGACATTAACGCTCGTCTCATGGGCAAAATGAGACTGAAATTTGCTTCATTTCATGAGATAATTGGGGTGGGCTTCTTACCCGCCCATGCGCTTTTTACCCCGTCTTCCCCTAAACAAAAAACCAAAACACATTCGTATTCCTATTATGTGGTGTGCAAGAGGGATCGTGTGCACACGTTAAACCCATAGGTGACAAGGAAAAAGTTGTAATTTGGTCGCAATTTACCCCCCCCCCCCCCCCCCCCTACCATCCCTCCCCTTTCCTTCCTCATCAGTCACACAAAAATTGCATACAAATAAAGCAAAATGGGTGGTACCCCTCTGGCTGCGACGCGCTCTCCAGGTAGAAGCAACCCGAATTTCACAGAGACGCCTCTGTGACTATAAAGTAACAATTACCAAATATTCAGAAAATATTATTATTATCCTTCATCTATCACAAGAAGAGAAACGAAAAAGAAAAGATACCAAAGCAATTTTAATTTACTCTTTTTGGCTCACTCGTGTTAACGAACTGAGTCTATGTTCTCATGATTGTGTGTCCGTGTGTGTGTGTGTGTGTGTGTGTGTGTGTTTGGGGGAGGGGGGGGGGGTGTTGTGTCTGTTGTCCAAACTTTAACGTGGGCTTTTTCTCGGGAACTAGAAGGCGCACATTGTTCAAACATTTTACATACACATAGATGTTTATGCAAGCTTTCAAGAAAGATGACATTTGCATATTAAAATTAACCATTGACATTCACCTTGACCTTGACCTTTGACCTTTAACATGCAATTTTTGTCTTGGCCATATATTTCACATTTTCACAGTTAGTCCCCCAAATTTGGCATGTTGGTGATAAGGTGATAAGGTATAGCTTAAGGTGATAAGGTATGCACAGTGACTTTTACCCTATTTACCTTAACCTTGACCTTTGACCTTGAACATCGTCAATTATTTGTTTTAATAATAATAATAATTAATAATGCTTATATGACTTTTACCCTATTTACCTTAACCTTGACCTTTGACCTTGAACATCGTCAATTATTTGTTTTAATAATAATTAATAATGCTTATGTAGCGCATAATCTTGCTAAGCAACGACATACGCTTTTCACTCACCATTCCTACAAACATTTCCAACAGACTGGCTCACGTAGCATCACCATGTTTTGGCCATATCTTTTACATTATGGCAGATGCAGTTTCCAAATTTGGCAAGTTTGTAGACTAGCTTAAAAATCACATGGAATGATGAGTATTGTGGACCTCGATGACCATGATGGCCTTGACCTTTGACCTTGGATTTTTGTATGTCGCAATGTGACATGAACTGCTGCACAGAATCGCCTAAAATGTTGTACGGTGGCATACCACATCAAGTTGATGTGTCCAGTATATAAATTGTACCCTTTGACCTTGACCTTTGACTTTGACATTTGGAGTGTGTTTGAATGTGAACAATCTGGCATTAGCATATATCTCCAAAAGCATAAAGCGAGTACACATACAAACCCAGTTCTTTGTGTCCAGCCTTCTTTTTCTATATATGGTTTTACAGAATATGCAAATTGTTTTTTGTTTTTTGTTATGTGTTTGTTTGAGGAGGGTGAGGGTCTTTTATGCTTACCAGCCGCGTCACGAAGCTGGTGATGTTTTCATGGGTGTTTATCTGTCTGTTCCTGACTGGCTGACAGACTGGCTGATTATCTCTCTATTCTAACAAGGACCTTCAAATTTTGCATGCAGATAGGTAGTTACGATATGTAGGCCAAGTGTACTATTATAATTATGCCTTTTTTTTAACCTTCTAGTAATTTTGTAAAGCGCATAGAGATTAAAGGCACGCACTGAATACATTTTCTTAATAAAAACAACAAAATAAATTAAAATAAGTTCGAAAATTGATGTCCTTGGTCAAAAGTCAAGGTCACTGGAGCCGAAAATGCTGCTGCGCGGCTGATGATCCAGCATTGTTTTTAACGCTCTAAAACAAAATGTGATAGTGCATGGGAAAAACAGACGTGATGGAATTTGGGCATAAACTGAGATATAAATTTTTCACGATGGAGCAAAGATTCCTTGTTAATACACGGAAATCTACATTGAGTTATTGGAGGCGGTCAAGAGACAGAAAAAGAAAAAAAACCCACAAACCAGCCCATCGCAAAGTCCGTTACCTTCGGTGACGGACAATAACGTGACTACAGCGGCAACAAGAAAAGTTAATCTAAGGCCTACTATACCCCGAAACGGGAATAAGGCGAATTGATAAAAGGCCAAATGGGGAAGGGACATTTCTTTAAAAGACGCTCAGGGAAGTTACCTTGACCTCAATACCTCTTATCGGGTGATTTCTGAAAAAAGCAATAACACCTCGTATCAGATGATTTTTGAAAAAAGCAATAACACATCGTATCAGGTGATTTCTGAAAAACAAAGTCAGCGGATGTAGTTTTGTTGTTCCGGTTGTTGTTCACTGGATATGAGCAATATTGGTTTTAAATATTTCCTTTAAGCGGTCGGCTAATTCTTCATGATGTATGTGGAGAGAGAAAAGGAGAAAAAAACCTTTAAAACAATCTGTAAAGAGGTGTGTAGAGAAGAATTATCACGGAAGCAGTTGTACCTCCAGTTTCACAGAGTCGACGTGTTTTATACAGCCCAAGTAAGTTATTCTCTAAAAACAATCTTGCAAAATGTTGTGTAATTCTTAAGTAATTCTCTTATTCTCCTCTTATTCTCTAAAAATCTGACAAAATGTTGTGTAATAGGAATTGTTCGGAAATAATTAAGGGGAGTAATTTCATGGTATGTGGGAGTGGTCTTGCCTAATTCAATCGGTCAAACAGGGGAAGCTACTCTACCATCAGGTAAATCACCAGCTTTTGCCTCGTGTGTTTGAGCAGACATACAGCACTTAGAACACCATTCTAAAATTGATGTAATTTATATCTTTACGTCACATTTTGCAAGTTTTATCAGTTTGTGGCCACTGGCCATCCCTAATTTTTATTTTTATTTTAAACGTAAGTCGCTGACTCGCATCCTGCGGTTTCAAGCTTCGACGCCATTGTTGCATTGTTGCTATGGTATTTGACTTGAGTAATGGAGGTAAACAACTCTAATTTTCACGAAGTACTCTCCCCTAGTTTTGTTTCCGAAAATCGTCTGTTCTTAGCCCTCTTATATTCGGATTGTTTGAGACCAAACTTCTGCTAGATTTCGTATTCTTTTGGCAAATGTAGCCCAAAATGGGTTAGTGTGGCTTATGCTTCACCATTGCTAGAAATAAATGTCTACAGTCATAACATTTTGCATGTGTGGTCATGAGGCTTTGTTCGCGGGTGTGAAATGTGTTTTGTGTGTCTCCGAGTGAAGGGTCGTGTCATTGTCAACTAAATGTCACCAAATGTGTCACATATTATGGTTAGCATTGTAAAACAGCACACTGACATGCAGTTTATTCATGCACATGCACGTTACTTGGGTGAAAATGAAAGCTGAAGCCTACCTCACCTAGTCTGTACTCTGTCCGTCACTTCAGTTCATACTGCTAATCCAGTGAGTGACACAGAAAATTGTCAACTGTCACCAATAAAACCTATTTGGATGTAGTTCAAACCACAACTGTACATTATTTGTATACACTTCCACACACTGTAATACACTTTATAAAACACATACACACACTCAACCAGAGCTGTACAGTGATAAGTCACAGTGTGTACCACCACTGTCGTTGTGTCATTGGTGTCACCCCATCATACAGGTGTGCATACCCCACCCCCACCCCCTACCCTCCACCCTACATATATTCTACTACTGTGTCATGGTAGTCACAAAAAACACTAATTCTTGCGATAACAGAGAACTAGCTGACAGAAGAGCACAGTGATGTAGGCCAAGGACGGGCTGTCACTGTCGTCTGCTATGACCCACAAAAGTGGGTCAAGTGTGGACCTTTGTTTACTTGCTTGTGTGTTGCACATCTGTTTGCTTTGTCTGCTGCTGTTTTGAAGAATAGGTGGGGTAAAACAAAAAGAAATAATCGAGAGGGGCCGCAGTGTTTGGAAATGCGTGTATGGGCCAGTTGGTTCTCGAAATGATGGCATCCTGGCATGCCGTACCTAGTCCGCCATTTTGTTTGACGCGATGCAAGCCGAGTGTTGACTAGACTTCGTTTTGCTCTACACCACCTCCTAAATCCACATCTGACTCTTCTTCTAACTCTTCATGGTTATATGTTTCCATTTCTTCAATAATATTGTCCTACTCATCTTCCGAAATGCCGAGAAATCCGTACAATCACACACAGCAGTGCTCGAGCAGACGACAAATTTGGTACCCACGCTTTGCTACACTGACACGCATGCAGTTTTAGCTCCTCGTCTATGAATGGACACGAATTACTATCCCATAATACTAGAAGCAGTTTCATTGGTCTGTCTCAAGGATGCTACAAAGTTTTTGGTCCATTCTACACACTTTCACGGGGTCAGCACGTGACGGAAAAGTACCAGGTTGAAGGTCACGGCGACTTACGCTATGAACACATTGGGGGGGTATTGGGGAATTCCCGTAGCGTTACGTACCACATTGGTATAATAGTTGTTTGAAAGCCAACGACAACCAACATCACTAATACCTAGTCACGAGCAAAACAACGACAGCAACAACGACGACGACGACGACGACAAGCGTGTTAGTCACGCTTGGTCACTAACTTGATAGTAGATGCCGACGCATAGAAGTCATTTAGGTCTTAATGCTGTCTCTACATTCGCTAGGTGAAGTATGACAGAGACAAGACTCTTATGCAGCATCGACATTTCTGGTTTTCTTCTTCTTCTACTTCTTCTTCTTCTTCTACTACTTCTTCTTCTTCTACTACTTCTTCTTCTTCTTCTTCTTCTTCTACTTCTTCTTCTACCTAGATTTGTTCAAAACAAGTTTTTCTTTTAACGCCTGTAAGGAATGGAACACGCTCCCTCCACGTCTCCGCCTGAAGACTTCATTATCGTCATTCAAAAGTGAAATTAAGGCGTTAATTTTTGATACATATGACTAAGTTTAAATGACCTACTCGCAGCTGCATTTTCAAACATGAAATGCGTGATTATGGATGCATGCGTGCGTGCGTACAGGATGTGCGTGCAGACGTGTGCGAGTGTGTCTGCATGTGTATATATAGGGTACGCGCGCGCGTGTGTGTATGCGTGTCTGTGTGCATGTGTGTATCGAGAGAGAGAGAGAGAGAGAGAGAGAGAGAGAGAGAGAGAGAGAGAGAGAGAGAGAGAGAGTTGTTTGGCTATTTGCATGAATTGTTATTAGTATTTTGTTTGTTGTTGTTTTGTTGTTGCTCGTTACGTTTTATTTCTAGTATTTAAATGGGCGGATTTGTAAAAAAGGCCTTCAATGTGCCTAAATCTTTTACCCATTAAAAAGTTCAATCAATCAATCTTCTTCTTCTTCTTCTTCTTCTTCTTCTTCTTCTTTGTTGACAGACCAGACAGTTTTCTGAATTATGAGCGCAGATGCGTTATGCTGCTTAGGCGCATAACAAAGAAATAGCTTAGTTAGGCCCAGCATGTCTGTCTTCGGCTGGATACAAGCTTTGTACGAGTTTCTTGAACAAGGGCGGTAGAATGGACAACAGATGACGGTAAGCAAAGGGGAACGACAGAATCAAAGAGTGACAGATTAGAATAAGTCACAAGCACAGAACTTCCAGAAGGGGGGGGGGGGGGGGCTATTTTGTGCAAAAGACCCCCTGTATCCCCATGGGTGATTTGGGGGCATTTCTGGTTTCAGAAATCTGTAACTTTCAAAGAAACAACAGATGCTTTTAGAAAAAGCATAGCCTGGCTTACATCGTTTGGGTGGAGATGTAAAGCTTTCGGAAATGTTATTGGTTTTTTTAGTGTCAATTGCTCACAGCTCACATACCGAATCGCAGCCTAAGTCCTGCAGATAACGGGGGGGGGGGGGGGGGGAGTATCCGATAACATATACTCTACCTTAGCTAGTAACAAATAAATATCTTTTTTTTTATAAATCCTTTTTTCTTCTACTCCAAATGACAGAAGAACGCAAGTAAATTGGAACTGAAACGAGGTCTTCTCTCTCTCTCTCTCTCTCTCTCTCTCTCTCTCTCTCTCTCTCTCTCTCTCTCTCTCTCTCTCTCTCTCTCTCTCTCTCTCTCTCTCTCTCTCTCTCTCTCTCTCTCTCTCTCTCTCTCTCTCTCTCTCTCTCTCTCTCTGTTGTGTGCGTGTGTATATGTGCGTGTGTGTGTGTGTGCGCGCGTGTGCGTGCGCGTGCGTGCGTCCGTGAACTAAAATGTGTTCAACGCACCAGAGCGCAAACCGATCGTGATGAACATTGTCAGAAGTGTCCACAATATCTAAAAAGAATAATTCTCGACATGTCAGTTTACCCAAACAGCAAGCCATACTAAACGCAATCCCAGAAAATCCCAGTTTATGACAATGATTATTGTTCAAAGTACTGACCTGATCATAATTGTATATATAAATATAAAAAGAGGGCTGAGTTGTTATCGTTGTTGTCATGACGATGATGAGTCATGTCTCAGTTGCTCCAAACTGGCACACCATGCGAAATGCACCCTCCTAAAACTATATACACAACTTCTGGAAGTAAATCTATATGACTTGCTATTTTGTTTATTTTGTTCCAGTGGCGTTGCTGCTCCCCCTGCGTGTTCCTCATTTACCGGGTGGTGATGACCTTGTACGCCATTTACGCCTTGATCCATCTGATCGCTGCCACGAAACCCACCGTCAAATTCCTGGCTTACCTCACTCACTGGACCTACCTGGCGGAGATACTCTTCTTCCTTTCGGGGGCTGTCCTGTCTGTTCACCATTACTGCTGCCCTCCTGCTGGAGACACGCGGGGTTTGTATGGGCAGGAACACCTTGCCTTCGCTTCTGACGGGAGACCCCGGTACATGACTCTGAGCAGATCGGTTAGCGACGAAGTGGAACTAGGGGGAGATCGAGCATGCGAGAGAGTGGAGGGTAGAGAGAGCAGGAGGGGTAGAGGTGAAGATGTCCAGCTTCAAGTATCATCTACACAAACCTCTGATTCTCTGCCTTGGTACGTGAAAATCCATTGGGCTCTGGGGAACGTCGTTCAGGTGTTCGCACCTATCGTGACCGTCATCTACTACCTTACTCTGTATCCGTCCAGACGGGGCGGATTCCAGTGGTATGATTTCAACGTTCACGGGCTCAACACGGTCATGATTGTGATTGATGCCGTCCTGATAAGTGCCAGACCTGTCAGAGTTCTGCATGCCATCTACCCGGCTGTCTACGGGCTCGTCTATGTCATTGGCAACACCGTCTATTGGGCAGTCACCAAGCATGTCTTGTACCCGAAGGTTCTCGATTGGAACTACCCTGGCAGTACCATTGGCGTCATTGTCTTACTGGCCCTTGTGATCGTTCCTGCCCTGCAGCTGATCTACTTTGGTTTGTACAAACTGAAGTTGAAAGTGTGCGGTTGGTATTATGGCGAGTAGGTATGCTTTGACAGCGAACAGCTAACATGAGCCTATTAGCAACTCCTCTTTATGCAGTTTTTTCTCTTTCTTTGCCCCCTTTCTCCCATGCTCTTTCTTTCTCTTTTTATGCTATATTTTGCCAAACAAATCTCTCCTTTTTTGTGTTCGGGGGAGTATGTGAAACGCTATGGCTAAGTCCGGCGATGCGAATCACTCGCGCTTTCGCAAGAGTGTTCACCCATTCTCATAGCGTGACAGAGCTGCCAGGTGCGTGCGAGAGGAAGCATCGTCGGACAAGGCCTTTAGAATACATTAAAACTCAAAATGACCCACAACAAAGTAATTTCTGTTTGACTAATTAAAGTATGCTCGTTGTTGCGAAACATTAAGAAACTCTGTCTCTTAAAAACATATATAGCCCATAGTATTGATCCGAAACTTGACTTTGTGTATATATAGCCTACGTATTGGAAACGTTTGTTTAACTGCACTCTATCTGACATTTGTGTTTCTTTTCTTTTCTTTAGTGAGATTTAGTTTGCTATGCAGTGTCATAGCCACCAGAGAGCATGCCACCAAGAACTCAACTTCCATTGATTTTCAGACCCGGGGAACTTGCCAAAAAACCCACCATACAGTGGACTCAAATACTACAGATATTATATAAACATAGATGTTAGTTAAATATTTTATATATATAGTGATATATTAGTTAAATATAGATATTAGTTTAATATAGATATTAGTTAAATATAGACATTAGTTCAAGTATATATATCAGTTAAATATAGATATTAGTTAAACATATAATAATAATAATAATAATGGGAATTTATATAGCGCTCTTTCTCACATGAGCTCAGTGCGCTTTACATTGATAACAAGAACATTAAAGGCAAACAAATAATTAATCATTAGAAAGTAAAATAAGCACGATGCTTACACACAACGTTCTCTTTCTTCCTTACTCACACACACACACACACACACACACACACACACACACACACACACGCACACACACACACACATGCATGCGCACACGCACACTCGCACACAATTAATTATACAAGAGTAAAATAGTTACAACATGAACATTCTAAGAAGAAACATAGAGACCACATTCACATTCTCAATCAAGTTTGACTACAATACATTAGCTAAACCAGAGATCTTTCTATATCTCTGGCTACACGCAAAGCAAACTAAAGGTTAGTTAATTTCTTAGAAAATAAATATTTGATTTCTTTCATTGTCATTGATTATGAGTTATTTACACTATTATGTTCTTCCTGTGTCGAGATTAACATTATTTGTTGAACATTATGTATGGCCATGAGCAAATTATTAAGCTGCCAGCGTTGGGGTTTTTTCGTTGATTTTGGAAAATAAGATAATTCTATGTAAATAACTTGTTTCTAAAAAGATAGTCAACGGAGTTTGTTGTGTGTTGTGGCCGGGCGGGACTAAGGGCCAGCCCACACGTCAGCTAAAATCGCACGACTGTATGATGCGATTCTGTCACGGGACAGCCCTATGCTATGTTTTCTTTCACGGGTCTGCACTGACTAACCAGATATATAGGACAATTATGTTTATCGTTCGCTATATGGGGAAGAATGTTATTGCAGTGGGCAGCAGCGGGAGGAGTGATGGTTTCCAGGACTGACAGGGGAGCAGTCTGGCCAGTGCGTGTGGTCCTTTTGACCGTGGGAAGAGAGCTAGAGATTTCTGGAACCGGTACTACATTTGTAATACGTAAAATAGTCCAATGTTTTATGTTGTTATTTTACGTATATTAAGCCTGCTACGTTGTTATAAAACTGAGAGTGAATGAAAGTGAGGATTTAGGATAGCGCTGCATACATATGGAAAGTGAAGACTTGTATATTATAGTCTGATATACTTCATGAATATTAATGAGTGTAGGAATACAGGGGCACAAGGTGTTAGGGGATTTTGCCGCGAAACAGGGACTCGGGGTGAAGCTATGGGAGAGGGAAGACGGAAAAATGGAATAAGAAGCTTTTGGACATGAAGTGAGAGAGGAAGGGTTGAGAGAGGAGTGTTGGCAGGAAAAGAGAGAGAGTGTGATACATAGTATCCACAAAATAGTGAGTTTACCCAGAAGTTAAACCTACTAATAATAAAATGAGTAGCCAAAAGACTGTGAGGTGTTGTAACGTTTAAGTAGTGGGAAGACAGCATGGTGGTGAAGTCTGAATGGGGGAGCATAGTACAGTGATCTGTACTGTGAATGTGGTGTAAATACAAGAGACAAAGTGAGATAAGAAGTAGGCGAGCAGACCAAGAGAGGGCAACGGACTGATCTTGCACTGAAAGTACTACAGGTTACTAAGGATCACCAAGAGACTGTGTGGTGGTGTACACAGTGAAGTGAATATTGTGTAAGTGCAACTGGAGTCTGCCAATCCTACTCCATTCCGGAGCCAAGGACCGAGAGAGATGACTCCATCTCTAGATATCCTTTCCAGAGCCGAGGACTGAGGGGGATAACTCTATCTCTAGACCTCCGCGCAAGAGCCAGGGACTGAGGGAGGTTATTCTATCTCTAGACCTCCGTTCACGAGCCAGGGGAAGACAACTCTAACTCCAGATCTCCGTTCCCGAGCCGAGGACTGAGGGAGGTAACTCTATCTCTAGACCTCCGTTCACGAGCCAGGGTAAAGCGACTCTAACTCCAGATCTCCGTTCCAGAGCCGAGGACTGAGGGAGATAACTCTATCTCTAGACCTCTGTGCCAGAGCAAGTGACTGAGGGAGGTGACTCCAACTTCAGATGGCTGCCGCTGTCACCTTTGTGGAAATCCATACCAGCGCTAAGAGTGTGTGTAGAATAGAATAGGATTAATGTGAAAGGAACAAACATTGGGGGAAGACAAGGTGTGTATGTGTGTGTGAGGACAATCCTGGCCAGGTGAGGAACATCACAATAACACCCGGGTTAGTTAAGTGAATATTAATTAGAAAGCGTGCAGACTAGTCATGCGTATTATGTAAATTAATGTAATATGATTTTTCATGTTTAACCTTTTATCTGGTTAGTTAAGTGAATATTAATTAGAAAGCGTGCAGACTAGTCATGCGTATTATGTAAATAAATGTAATATGATTTTTCATGTTTAACCTTTAGTCTGGTTTTCATAGATTATAGTTGTGAAATATGATTAATGTAGTTTGAGTTGTACTGAGATTGAATGGGTATCCTCCCATCCCGGATGAATGAGCGATTGAGATGGGCATCTGAGACGTGTGAGTGGACATTTGTGCATGTGATGTCAATAATGCAAAGTGCATGAGTCCAGTGGAATTGTGAGTCGTGCGTGAAGATGCGCGCGAACGGAGTGTGAAGTCTAACCAAAAACAACCTCCATCATCACCCACAACACCAGACAGACAGTCAAACACGCACCTACGAAGCAAACATAAACCCCCTTCACACCACCCATCCACCTCCCGTGACAATTTAGATCACGTGATCTCGAAGCGCGAATCACATTTGTTCTTGGAGACCACGTGATCGAATCGTATCGTACAATCGTACGATTTTAGTGGAAGTGTGGCTGGCCCTTCGGAGAAACAGAACGAGAGTTGAACCTTGTTAGTGCTTTGTAGTTTCACACGCACACGCGCGCGCGCGCGCACAAACACACACACACACACACACACACACACAACACACACGCACACACACACACACAAGTCCCTCCAGTGTATAACTACATATTGTGCGTTGCACCCTCACACACACAACGGCGTGTGGGGATGTAGGTATGTGGGAACAATGGGTTGTCACTGTATTGTTGGACTGATAGGTCCGATTGATTCAATAATAATAATAATGATAGTACATTTATATAGCGCTTTACCTCAGATGAGCCCAAAGCGCTTTACAATCAATTATTCATCAACAGACAACAAAAACAACATTCAAGAGTGACACCAACCAGCAACAGCGCATATACATAGCAACTCTCTCTCTCTAACACACACACACACACACACACACACACACACACATACGCACGCGCGCACGCACACGCACACACGCACGCACGCACGCACGCACGCACACGCACGCACGCACACGCACACGCACGCACACGCACACACACACACACACACACACACACACACACACACACACACACACTCACACCATTATTGACACCAACTCGTTCATACCCCATTCGGTAAGCCACAGCAACCGAGCCGCATGGACTGACCACATACACCAACACACATACACAAACACCCTCACACACAACGTACGCACGCACGCACACGACACGCACACAGACACGCACACAGACACACACACATGCGTGCACACACAACCCACAAGACCAAAATACACACAAGCACACATGTATGCACACATTCATGCTCTCTCACACACACACAACACACACACACACACACACACACACACACACACACACACACACACACACACACACACACACACTCACACACACGCACACACACGCACCACGAAACACAGCACAAACCGCTTATTCAATCTTCCCTCACGTGCACACAATGATAGACAACTGATCAAATATTTAGGGCGCAGCAGGGAAAAGATGGGTTTTAAGAGATGTTTTGAATGAGGAGACTGAGTTGGAGTGTCGGAGAGGAGAAGGCAGAGAATTCCACAGAGATGGTGGTTGACAAGAAAAAGAACGTTGGCCAGCAGATTTGAGACGGATGGAGGGAATGGAAAGGAGACGAGATACTCAATACTCAATACTCGAGAAAAAAATAATGTCTGGTATCTGTATTGACAATTTTGTTGTCCAAAAAATAATAACTCACTTCAAGCCCGTGAAGGAAACGATGCGCGAGATAGCAGAATTACCAAACTGAATTTCCTCTGCATCGTTCACGTCATCCTAATCTTCCCTGACGTCTGCAATGACGTTGCTATGGTAGTGTTTCCTGCGTACTTCGTGTACACAAAATACCATAACACTTTCATTTCGTTGAACCGGCTCCTTTGGGTGGCTTCGTGTTTGAACTCTACGGTCAATTGTTATGACCTATACTGTGCTGAGTTCTGCCTTCAGGAAGACTCTGAAAGAACTGGGTGGTTTCGTGTTTGAACTCTACGGTCAATTGTTATGCCTATACTGTGCTGAGTTCTGCCTTCAGGAAGACTCTGAAAGAACTGGGTGGCTTCGTGTTTGAACTCTACGGTCACTTGTTATGCCTATACTGTGCTGAGTTCTGCCTTCAGGAAGACTCTGAAATAACTGGGTGGCTTCGTGTTTGAACTCTACGGTCAATTGTTATGCCTATGCTGTGCTGAGTTCTGCCTTCAGGAAGACTCTGAAAGAACTGGGCTAAACAACAAATCCAAGTCGTCGGTAGGGGGATGAGTATGTATTGTCATGCGTGTGTTAGCTCAGAACAGGCTCCACTGAACTCAACAGAAGTGACGCAGCAGCAGTGCAGTGTCTCCTCTGATGATTACCTCTTGACAGCTTACTATAAATTTACCCCCCTGGATTTCTGGTTTCGGATTCTGCGGCTTGGCAAGCCAGGGTGTGGCTGTTAGTTGGGACTCAAGATTGAGCGGCGTGAGAGCAACGCCACTAAACGGCTCAGAAGATAGGACAGAAAAACTGTAAAAACAATATATAAAAAATATATCCAAGTAAATTGCAAAAGAACTGGATTTCTGTTTCTGTCTCATTAAATTAAATCAACAACAGGCACTAAATTATTTCGTTTGTTTTGGTACCAGTAAGTGCTTAACATTTGCAAATAATACTATTTGTCGTTCATTTCATAGAGTCCTTCGAAACGCAGAACTGAGCACTAGGTAAGCGTAAAAGTTGACTGTAGAATTCAAACAAGAAGCTACCCAGACGAATCTCTTCACCATGACAAAAGTATTTGTGATATCTTCTAAATATATAATAATCGGGGAAAACCACGATGCAAATCTCATGGCAAACGTCAGGGGTGATAAGAATGATATAAAGAAGAAGAAGAAGATGATGAAGACTGGGTGTTGTAATATTGATAATACTTAACTTACATGCTTTCTGATTAATTTGATTCAGACGGTTGGTGTCAGCTATAGTTATGTCATACATTCTGCCCATAATTCTAATTTTCCCTCAAGTACTGACGTGTGCAGTAAAATGGAGAACAGATCCTCTGACCAATCGTAGCTTTGTTTACGTCGAGCACCTCAACTGGCTTCCTGGCGGAAACAGACTCGCTATTAACATATTAAAGTCTTTTTCTCTGTTCTTCAAACCTGTCTGCCTGGTCCTCATGATTGCCTGTTGCACCATCATCATCGTCAGTTTACGTCGAGCTTCACACACGAGGCTGCGGATGATGGGACAAACGCGAGAGAGGAACGACCAACGTGAAAACAGAATAACGCAAATGTTGTTTCTTTGTGTTGTTTATATCATTCTTATAAACCGATTAAATTTAAATCGACTTTTTTAATAAACTGGAAACAAGTCGTCTTTCTTGACGGACATTCACACGGAGTGAATGCTTTCTAGTTATGAAATGAACGACAAATAGTATCCTTTGCAAATGTTAAACATGTACGTGTAAGGAAACACTTACTGGAACCAAAACAAACGAAATAATTTCGTACCTGTTGTTGATTTAATTTAATGAGATAGAAATCCAGCTCTTTTGCAATTTACTTGGATATATATAAAAAAAAATTAACAGTTTTTCTGTCCTATCTTCTGAGTCGTTCAGTGGCGTTGCTCTCACGCCGCTCAATCTTGAGTCACAACTAACAGCCACACCCTGGCTTGTCAAGTGGCATAATCCGAAACCATCAGTCAGTCAAAGGGGAATAAATTAATATATTAATAAATGTTATTAAGTTGTCAAGAGGCAACCTCCAGAGGAAACACTGCGCTGCTGCTGAATCACTTGTTGAGTTGAATCACTGTTGAGTTCAGTGGAGCCTGTTCTGAGCTAACACATGCAGGACAATACCTACTCATCCCCCTACTGACGACTTGGATAAAAAATATTTAGCGACAGCAGCCACCCAGTTCTTTCAGAGTCTTCCTGAAGGCAGAACTCAGCACAGCATAGGCATAACAATTGACCGTAGAGTTCAAACACGAAGCCACCCAAAGGAGCCAGTTCAAGGAAATGAAAGTGTTATGGTATTTTGTATACACGAAGTACGCAGGAAACACTACAATAGCAACGTCATTGCACACGTCAGGGAAGATAAGAATGACGTAAACGGTGCAGAGGAACAACAGCATTTTGGTAATTCTGTTATCACGCGCACCGTTTCCTTCATTTGCGTCCCCCTTCATCTGAAGTCGTTTGAACGTTGCTCGACGTAAATTCACAACAATGACGATACAGCAAGTAACCATCGTGACCAGAAAGACGGGCTTGAAGACGAAGACATAGATTTGCTGATGTCTAAACCAAGTGCGCTCCCTCCAGGAAACCATTTTGACTCTTCCATGTAAGCGACGCTGCGATTGGTCAACGGGTCTGTCCTCCATTTCACAGTAAAAGACCGCAGTTCAGGCAAGAGCACCAGTATGGGGATAATGTAGGACATGAATATGACCACGAGCAAGCCTCTGGGTAAGATCAATCAGAAAGCATAGTAAATGTGTTTTGAATTACCATAAAGCCTGCCTCCAATCTGTCTGTCCGTCACTCTTGGTCTCTCTCTCTGCATGTCAACTTTATTGATTTTAAAAAGGCCTTTGCCTCCATTAACCGTAATTGACGTCAGCCTAGTATAATGCTAATTATATTAATAGAAAAGCTGCATGAGTGTGTCTGTAGTTTGCATAATATTGCTTAAACAAGAACAAGACACTATAATAATTTAGCTGGTTTTACAGCATGTACTACCAGCATAAAACAGGGGAATATGTGCCGTCCAGTTTTGTTTTTATCATCCATTAACAAACTGACAATGGGTGTAATACAAGAAGTTCAGAAACTGTAAGCGAGTTGCGAAAACAATTGGATAATTTAAAACTTTCAGCACATAAACTAGAGTCGTCGGTAAGTTTGAATAAAGCTAAAATACACCGACCCACCCAACCCCGTTTCCCTGTGTTTTACCTGTATGTCAGCAGACTTCTCGCCTTCAAAGGCACAGCAACAGACAGACACCTGTCCACATTGACGAGGAGGATGTGAATCCCTGTGACAAGATTGGCGCACAGTGTGAACACAATGGTTTTAGCGTTGACAACGGTGGCCCAGTTGAGCACGTCGATGTGGTCTGTCATGTAGCAGTCAGGGACCAGCAGCACGTGCGACATGAGGTTGAGCAGATCAGCCACAGCCAAGGAGAACAGCAACAGGTTGAATCTGTCCGATAGACCTTGCTGGAAACCACACAGGGAACGCATTAACTATTGATCTAAGATAACTCAATGTAGATTTCCGTGTATTAACAAGGAATCTTTGCTCAATCGTGAAAAATTTTAATCTCAATTTATGCAAAAATTCCATTACGTCTGTTTTTCCCATGCACTATCACATTTTGTTTTAGAGCGTTAAAAACAATGCTGGATCATCAGCCGCGCAGCAGCATTTTCGGCTCCAGTGACCTTGACTTTTGACCAAAGGCCTCAATTTTCGATCTTATTTAAATTAATTTTTTCATTAAGAAAAATGTATTCAGTGTGTGCCTTTAGTCTCTATGCGCTTTACAAAATTACTAGAAAGTTAGAAACGAAACAAAGGCATATAATAGTACATATGGCCTACATATCCTAACTACCTACCTGCATGCAAAATGTGAGGGTCCTCGGTCCCTCCGTTTAAACGCTATCTTGTTAGAATAGAGAGATAGTCAGCCAGTCTGTCAGCCAGTCAGGAACAGACAGATAAACACCCATGAGAACATCACCAGCTTCGTGACGCGGCTGGTGAACATAAAAGACCTTCACCCTCCTCAAACAAACACATAACAAAAATAACAAAAAACAATTTGCATATTCTGTAAAACCATATATAGAAAAAGAAGGCTGGACACAAAGAAATTGGTTTGTATGTGTACTCGCTTTATGCTTTCGAAGATATATGCTAATGCCAGATTGTTCACATTCAAACACACTCCAAATGTCAAAGTCAAAGGTCAAGATCAAAGGGTACAATTTATTTACTGGACACATCAGCTTGATGTGGTATGCCACCGTACAAAATTTTAGGCGATTCTGTGCAGCAGTTCATGTCATATTTCGACAGACAATAATCCAAGGTCAAAGGTCAAGGCCATCATGGTCATCGAGGTCCACAATGCTTAGCATTCCATGTGATTTTTAAGCTAGTCTACAAACTTGCCAAATTTGGAAACTGTATCTGCCATAATGTAAAAGATATGGCCAAAACATGGTGATGCTACGTGAGCCAGTCTGTTGGAAATGTTTGTACCAATGGTGAGTGAAAAGCGTATGTCGTTGCTTAGCAAGATTATGCGCTATATAAGCATTCTTAATTATTATTAAAACAAAAAATTGACGATGTTCAAGGTCAAAGGTCAAGGTTAAGGTAAATAGGGTAAAAGTCATATAAGCATTATTAATTATTATAATAATTATTATTATTAAAACAAATAATTGACGATGTTAAAGGTTCAAGGTCAAGGTTAAGGTAAATAGGGTAAAAGTCACTGTGCATACCTTATCACCTTAAACTATACCTTATCACCTTATCACCAACATGCCAAATTTGGGGACTGACTGTGAAAATGTGAAAGATATGTCCAAGACAAAAATGATATGCTAAAGGTCAAAGGTCAAGGTCAATGGTTAATTTTAATATGCAAATCTTAGTCATCTTTCTTGAAAGCTTGCATAAACATCTATGTGTATGTAAAAAGTTTGAACAATGTGCGCCTTCTAGTTCCCGAGAAAAAGCCTGCGTTAAAGTTTGGACAACAGACGCAACCCCCCACCCCCACACCACCCCCACACGGACACACAATCATGAGAACATAGACTCAGTTCGTTAACACGAGTGAGCCAAAAAGAATAAATGAAAGTTGCTTTGGTATCTTTTCTTTCTCGTTTCTCTTCTTGTGATGGAACTTCATAATTTGGCTCAATAATATTTTCTGAATATTTGGTCATTGGTACTTTAGTCACAGAGGCGTCTCTGTGAAATTCGGGTTGCTTCCACCAGGAGAGCGCGTCGCAGCCGGAGTCGCGCCACCCATTTTGCTTTATTTACATGCGATTTTTTGTGTGACTGATGAGGAAGGAAAGGGGAGGGGGTGGGGTAAATATTGACCAAATGATAACTTTTTCGTTGCCACGTAACGTGTGCTAAGTGCATGATCCCTGTTGCACACCACAGAGAGAAATGGAGGACCCTGTCAGCTGCTGCTGCCCATCAGCCCCCCCCCCCCCCCCCCCCCCCAACGACCACGGAGGTCAAGGGACTAAAGGAAAGGAAAGGAAGTGCATGGGCACACGGGACCAGAGTAAGAGGAGAAAAAAAAACCTGTACTCAGGGTACGAACTCGGGTTGATTGAATACGAGGCGAACAGTGCAAACCTCCCGCCAAGGAAGACTCACAAAACCGACATTTCCTTCCTTCATGTCCGAGCTGTATCTCATGAACCAGTGGGTAGAATGGCTTCGAATTTTGTGTGGTAATATGGCGAGTAATGGAATAAATACTTGCAGTAAATACCACCCAAAAAGCAGGAACAGGGTCATTTTTAGACTAATGTGCACATAAGGACAAAAAGTCATCGAGAGGACTTAACAGACGTCTTAAAAAAAGACTTACCATCGATTTTCTTTTCATTATATTATCAATTTTTTTTTTATATCATCTGTGAAGTTTAAAGTTTCACACAGCCTTAACGCCTTTCTGCATTTCGACAATTTCGCATGGCCCACAGACGCCCTTGCCCCACCTGCCATACCAACGCAAGAGCAGCCCTACGTCAATCCCGAAAGCACCTGTTGTGGGTTTTGTTTAGGTATTAGGTAAATCATAGTCACAGAGGCGTCTCTGTGAAATCGGGTTATTTTTTTATTTATTTTTGGGGGGGGCATGCGATTTTTGTGTGACTGATGAGGAAGGAAAGGGGGGGGGGTACATTTTGACCAAACGACAACTTTTTCGTTGCCACTTGCATTAACGTATGCTAAGTGCATGGGCACACGGGACCTCGGTTTATCGTCTCATCCGAAAGACTCCACGTTCAGGCCGTAAGGCCTAGTGCAAAGTGAGAGGAAAAAAAATCCCCTGTACCCAGGTTCGAACTCGGGTTTACTTGACACGAGGCGAACGCGCTACCACTGTGCCAGTCTACACCTTCATACAAGGGCGTAGGAACACACAGAACATTCCATTAACCCTTTCATCACCACTGTCGCCTCTTGGCACCACAATGATTTAACACCCATGTCACTAAAAGGCATCAAATGAGGGTCTCTTAATCAGTGACCTTATGTTCTTAATTTTGGGAGGTAAGGATAGTCCCTATTTTATGCATGTCAGTGAGGAATTCCCAGTATTGCAGACACAAATCTTCACTACCCAGGTAAGCTTAATGGAAAGTTTTGGCAGAACAAATGGCTGGCGTTGAAAGGGTTAAGTCCACAAGGGTACGTACGTAGCTGATCTCGACTCGGTGACCATCAGATACCACACAGAGGAGTCCTTGTGAAAGTGCCTCTATGCGTGTGCCAGCCGAATGTTGGGTCCACCAGCAAGAGACACAACCACTCAGACACCCAGCGCACATCCAACAGTCACGCTCCTTCTTCTTCTTCCTCCTCCTCCTCCTCCTCCTCCTCCTCCTCCTCCTCCTCCATCTTCTTTTTCTTCTGCATTCCCAAGCCATGTTGCCATAATGGTTGATGTACATGCGTGTCAGGTTTTCGGTTTTCACTGGACTCTCCGCTGCATTCAGCCAAAACAGTCCGATTTCGGAGGAGATCAGAGGTACAATATTCTTCGGATTAGAAGGTAGAGTGGGCCAATAAGGCAGAAAAGTAGTAGGCATTAGCAAGAAGAGGAAAGAGCAGAGTCAAAGAGAGTGATAGATTAGAGGGGCTTGCTTGCACAGAACTTCCAGAAGATGGGGGACCTATTTGTGTCTCTCTTTCAGTCTTTCTATCTCCGTTTGCCTGTCTGTTTTTCTTTCAGTTTTTGTTCTATCTCTTTGCTTCTTATTTGTTTGTCTCTCTTTTTTTCTCTCTCTCTCTCTCTCTCTCTCTCTCTCTCTCTCTCTCTCTCTCTCTCTCTCTCTCTCTCTCTCTCTCTCTCTCTCTCTCTCTCTCTCTCTCTCTCTCACACACACACACACACACACACGCGCGCGCACGCGCGCACGCACGCACGCGCGCACATACGCACACACGCACAAGAAAGAAAATAATACTTTGTATGTTGTGTAAACAGAACTATTTGTTTTCGCTGTAATGATTTCCTTTATCAATCTACCATTTTATGAAATCGAATGTACGGTCCTACAGAAAAATCGAAGGGCATGTACTTGCACTATGATAATTCGTACTCGCGCGCGCGTGTACACGTGTGTGTGTGTGTGTGTGTGTGTGTGTGTGTGTGTGTGTGTGTGTGTGTGTGTGTGTGTGTGTGTGTGTGTGGCAAGTGCATGTGTGACCATGACCTTGACCTTCCTTGTACTTAATATTCGGACTTACCATAAGCCAATGCATCCGCACACCAAATTTAAACACTGCAAGTCCAACTATGTGAAAGATGTCGCCACAAGAAGAGATGTATGCTTTCAAGGTCAAACTTCAAGGTCAAGGTCAGCGTGGTTATTACTTTTGCATGGGACCTTTCGTGTACCGTGATGCACTGCCACACTAAATTTGAAACTTTAAGGGACAGACACACTGCATGCGATGCAACCCGACTGTGACATTCGTGAGGCATGATTCTCGTGAAATTCTACTGTTTAAACGAATATGATGAAATCATGTTAGCTTTGTTCACTGTATTTGTAGTCCCCCCCCCTACACGAATCTATTGAAATCTATGTAATTTTGTATCAGACAATTTATGTAATTTGTGTATTGGGTATCTGTGCGTGAGTATAGTGAACGGAAACAGTTGAATTATTTTTAGATGGAAGTATTTCACGTGAATCATGACTCACAAACATCGTCACAATCGGATCGCATCGTATATAGAGTGTCTGCCCCGTTAGACTAAAGTAGTCTACACGCATGCTCTAAAGAACTGGAAATTCACGACAATATAAGTTAATCCCTACATACCCTAGATGAAAGAACATTCAAGGTTACTTACAAACAATGCGCAGGAATTAAAACTGTGTTACATATAATATATTATCCTTCAAAAACAACAATAACGACAAAGCGACCACATACATGCGCTACATAATCGAAAACTCGTGTGGGTAAGTATTAATAGCCTACGAACTCAAGTGAAAACTCGTGTTCATTAATAAGTTTCGCCCGTCAGATTCAAGAGTGACGTGATGACTGCTTACGCCACCAAGTAAAGCCGCAGAAAAACAGCTCTTTCAAAGTGGCCCTAAAGCGAGAACTGAGCGTCACATAAGCCACAAAGTTGACGGCGGAATTGAGGCAGGACGTAATCAAGATAAACTGGAAAACCACCACGACCGTGTTGTGATACTTCCGAAACAAGTTGTAGTCCTCAACGAAATGAACCGCCAGAGAGGAAGACGTCTCGATCACCAGGGACACGACATACAACAGACAAAGAACCAGCAACAACTTGGTGATCCTGTTTCTCGCGACATCGTTGTCTCCACCACCATCATCATTATTATCACCGTTCTTGTTTCCTTGCAGTGTCATTTGAAGCCTTTTTCGTGAGGCTGTGTGCAGCTTGGTGACGGTGATGGCGCAGCAAGTGACCAAGGTGACCAGGAACGAAGGTTTAGCTACCAGCGCGAATGTGTTGAGCAGTTGGCGGGAAATGCTTCTGGCGATGGGGAGCCCAGTGGACATGTGGGCGTAGGCCATGGTGCGGTTTGTTGTAGGGTCCGTTGTCCAGGACACGGTCCAGTGGAAGAAAGAGGGCAAGGAAAACAGCAGGGTCACCACGTAGCAGAGGAATATGGTTATCACCATCACTCTGCGGTAAAACAAAGAAAAGAAATAGTGACAAATTGTAACGTGACGAAAAACAACCAACCAAGCAAAACTAACTTCTGTTTCTTCCTCGATCACTTAGACAGTCTCCTGTTCTACGAACCGCAGATGCGTCATGCTGCCGTTATTCGCCTAACTAGATAAATTGTTAGGTCCAGCATGTTCGTCTTCGGCCGGAGAACATCTTTGAAAGTTTTTTGGGTTTTTTTAAAGACAGGAGAATGGACCAGTAAGGGAGAACAATAGCAGATGACAGGAGCTAAAATATTTCGGTGGCATTTAGGCACCTTCTTCATGTCCGATTTCATGGACGCGTCCAAGGAAAATTAATGAAATACCATGGATTTATTTTTTATTTTTTATTCAGCTACTTTATAGTGCTGTGTTGTTGACGATAACCTCTATTTGATAACCAACCAAACAGGAAAACCACTGGCTTCAACTTATTTCAAACACACTCAAAGAGAATAGAAAGAGAGAATACAAACACTGTACGAATAAGTATATGAAGATTTGTAATGAGGGTCAAACGAATAAGCTGAATGTTTTGTTTTTCAACATTGTCAACAAATCCAACAACAACAACAGAAAGAGAGAGAGAGAGAGAGAGAGAGAGAGAGAGAGAGAGAGAGAGAGAGAGAGAGAGAGAGAGAGAGAGAGAGAGAGAGAGAGAGAGAGAGAGAGAGAGAGAGAGAGAGAGAGAGAGAGAGAGAGTACAAAGACAGTGAGACAGAGACGGCGAAGCATTATATAGGTTAACAGAATCAGTAATCACGAAAGTATGTCTAGAGTTCTCTTTATAAACAGTCATAATGTGACATTGGCCAACCGTCTCATTGCTTGTTTTGTTTTTTGGCTCACCCGTGTAAACAAAGCGAATCTATGTAATTTGGCTATAATGATAATGGTAATGGGTGCCTGGTTGAAAGCCTACATGAAGCAAGTCCAACCAACAGGTTACAAAACAACATTTTCGCTGGATGCTTCATTTTGGCTGATTGCGAAGGTGTCTAAGTGCACTCCCCTTACTTGGAGGGTGGTGTACCCTCTTGGGGTGTCTAGGGACAGATCTAAGAAATAAGATCACAATACATTCTGGGACTCTTTTCTGAGGCATATAAAACCGTAAAGCGAGAGCCTGTGGCTTTGGAGATGCACTGGCCTCGCCTGTCCTTGGTGGGGGCTGTTGGGTGCCTACTGGTTTCTGAGTGGGTGTCTTTTGCCGATGGGCTCTGCAGTCATGAAAAACGGGCTGGTACACCCATGGGGACATTTTGCAAGGCCTCCTCTACAACGTATCCGATGGTCACCAAGCCGGGAGTAGCTATGTGCCTTTGTATACTTAATGGAATGTCCTGCGTGTGCCTGCTCCCCAGTAACACAACACGGACTTCCAGGGCTGGAGTAGGGCTGCTCTCGTGTTGATAGGGACAGGCGTGGCCAGTGCATCTCTGGGTCCCATCAGCACCTTCGGGTGTTTCTTTTTCACTGTGATGGTTTTGCATGTTCGGGTCATCTGTACAGATATTGTGCTTCCAACTCTTCCAGACTGCATGTGCAAAACTTATTATATAATGTCACAACTCGATGGTGTGAATGTCTACTGTATGTCTTGGTCCTGCGATCCTGTGAGTGTTTCAACAAACACTACTAGCCAATTCTAATGGTGCTGGGTCAAATAAATCTCTCTCTCTCTCTCTCTCTCTCTCTCTCTCTCTCTCTCTCTCTCTCTCTCTCTCTCTCTCTCTCTCTCTTCTCTCTCTCTCTCTCTCTCTCTCTCTCTCTTCTCTCTCTCTCTCTCTCTCTCTCTCTCTCTCTCTCTCTCTCTCTCTCTCTCTCTCTCTCTCTCTCTCTCTCTCTCTCTCTCTCTCTCTCTCTCTCTCTGACGCGCCTCTTAGAACAAAAAGAGTTAAAAGTTCCACCCTTCCCGGATGGCTCACTCCAGAAATAGCTGAAACTATGAAACAACGGGGGCGTTCTAAACATGAATATATATTACTGAAGAAAGAAAAGACTGATTCGCTACCAACTGACATTAAAGCACAAAAGCAACTGGAACTTGAAAACAAAGAATTAGAATATAAAAAGCTAAGAAATAAAGTCAATGATCTCATTCGGGACTCTAGAAAACAGCACTTCAATAAAATGATATCAACAAATCGTGACACATCTACATTATGGCGAGCCATCAACAACATCACAAATAAGTCCAAGCACAATTCACTAAATAGCTTCAATTGGTCACCAGACTCATTCAATAATCACTTTATACACATAGCAGATTCTATAGGGGTACCTGACCCAACACACCCCGAAAACGAATACTGTCCTTCGTCCTCTCTTCAAACCTTTTGTAACAGTAACATAAAACCTGGTAATGCATTTAAAATACCTTCACTTGCTGTTCACGAAGTTGGTTCCCTTATCGCAAAATTGAAAAATAAAAAATCTATGGGACCAGACAAAATCAGTAGCTCTCTCTTAAAACTTGCACTTCCCTACGTAGTAGAACCTCTTACCTTCATATATAACACATGCCTGGAACAAAACATAGTACCACCTGGTTTAAAATCAGCAAAAGTTATACCACTGCTTAAATCCAAAGATATTTCTGACCTAAACAACTTTAGACCCATTTCTATTCTTACAGTTCTATCTAAACCTCTTGAAAAACATGTTCATAAACATCTAATGCAGTATCTTGAGGACAACAATCTTTTCCATCCATTACAATCTGGCTTTCGGCATCACCATTCTTGTCAAACTGCCGTAGTTCGTCTCTGTGATACATGGCTTTCAGCAATTAACCGAAACAAAATGACAGGTGCTGTATTTCTTGACTTTAAGAAGGCATTTGATCTTGTGAATCATAAAATATTATTACAAAAGCTAGCACTATGCCTGCAGGACGAAAATACAGTTTCTTTTTTTACATCCTATCTTACTAACAGAACACAGTTTGTCCTAAGTAATGGTGCAGTTTCAGATAATAAGATAATTAAGACTGGTGTGCCGCAAGGATCTGTTTTAGGACCCCTCCTGTTCTGCTTATTTATTAATGACCTACCCCTTTCAATATCAGATGAAAGTGTCTCATGCGATCTGTTTGCTGACGACTCCTCCCTCCACTCTAGTGCAGCTTGTTTATCCTCCATTCAAACCTCATTACAAACAGCTTTAAATGATGTTTCTGCCTGGTGTGACCAAAACCTGATGGTCATCCACCCTACAAAAACCAAAAGCATGGTAATTACTTCAAGACAAAAACATCAGAACGAACCTCTAAATCTCAAAGTTTATTTAAAGGATAACATCATTAACCAAGTAAAAGAGCACCGCGTCCTGGGTGTGATCATAGATGAAGAACTGAAGTGGCAGACCCATATTGAGAAGGTAGCACACAAGCTTGCACGTAGCCTATTCCTACTAAAAAAACTTAGACCTTTCTTAGATACAGAGGAACGCAAATTATTCTTTCATGCCCACTGTCTCTCTCACGTCAACTATGCATCTGTAGTTTGGGATTCTACCGCCAGATGTCACCTATTAAAACTCAATTATATCTACAAAAGAGCAGCTAAAATTATTCTTCCTGACGCAAACCTCACCACATCAGAAAAACAAGCAAAATTAAACATCCTTCCGTTAGATTCACAATTAAAGTACAACAAAGCAATCATCATGTACAAAGTGCATAATGACTTGGTCCCACAATACCTAAAATTATTAGTTACCCCAGCATCACATCGTTATGGTTCCAGCAACTACATTTTGCCAAACACTAGAATTGACAAATACAAATCAAGTTTTGCCTTCTCAGGTTCCTCAATTAGGAATTCCCTTCCCTCTGCCATTCAGTTATGCCCTTCCATCTCACGATACAAAAAGATGGTGCGGGCAAACATAATTTACAGCCCTGCTTAAATCCTGTGTCATTTTGAACGCACACTGTATAACTGTATTGCCTTGTGTACACCTACATGTGATATGCATGGTATATGTCAATTGAATGTTTACATCTCAGTTTTATGCTTTGTTTATTTGTTTGCCTTTAAACTGCTTGTTAAATGTGTTTGGATTGATGTTGCTTTCACCTCCTACTTGTCATCAATTATTTGTTTCACTATGGGTTTTTTGTTGTTGTTGTTGGTTTTTTGTTTGTTTTTTAATATGTATGTATAAACAATGTATGTGTGTATGAGAGAGAGTCAGAGATAGACAGAGAGAGTGAGAGAGAGAGAGAGAGAGAGAGAGAGAGAGAGAGAGAGAGAGAGAGAGAGAGAGAGAGAGAGAGAGAGAGAGAGAGAGAGAGAGAGAGAGAGAGTATGTTTACAAATGTTTTTTGTTTCTTAAATTTGTTTTTCTTTTATCCAAGGACAGATTGTAAGAATAGGCATCGCCTAAAATCTTTATCCTTGTCAAATAAAGTTTTCCAGTCTCCAGTGTCCAGTCTCTCTCTCTCTCTCTCTCTCTCTCTCTCTCTCTCTCTCTCTCTCTCTCTCTCTCTCTCTCTCTCTCTCTCAGCATAACCATTATGCCTAATTGCTTAAATTATTTTGTATGCCTGTTCTCGCCCATTGACATGGGCATGTGGCCTAATCAATTAAACTATTCAGACTTAGACTATCTCTCTCTGTGTGTCTCTCTGTATGAGTGTGTGTGTGTATGCGTGCGTACGTGCGTATATGTGTGTGCGCGCTTGAGCGTGTACGTTTGTGTCTGAGCAACCATGGCTACTTTCTTTTACCGTTGATTTTTGACGATGTTTTTGCTTTTTCTTGGCCAGCTGTCCTTCTGTTTACCAGTCAGCCTGTTTATCTGTTTGTGGGACAAGTGGTCTCAATCATTTATGAATGAATGTAATTCAATGTATTGCAGGGTGAGAATATCAATAAAACAACAACAACAACAACAACATTACATTGAATATTACATTTGATAAGTATTCGGAATCAGGTGCAAACAAATTCAAATCAGTTTGTTAATACTCGCTTGATATTTAGCTGATTGTTTTGAAACTTATGAGCAGGTTTTGATGAAGTGTAAGAGAAGAGTAGAGAAATATTAAAGAAATAAACCACGAAGGTTTTCAATTAGTCAGAGCTATCTTTTGAAGACAATGACTCAATAATGTTGTTGCTGTCCCCTATTGCAAATGCTACCTTTTAAATGCACCAAAGCATTATGAACGTTTCATGTTCAGCAACCTTTCTCTTTTGACCTCCAAACTTTTACAGGATCTGTTAAAGACCCCCCACGTCACGTGTCACATTCCCTCTTATGCTAGGAAGATTTCTTGAGATTTCTTGCCACCTATAAGAGGGAAAACACGTGAAAACCATGGTTTTGACTCGTGACGTGCTGGGTCTTTAACCCACCAGACAAGACTAGCTATTTTCCTTGCTCATTGTGAAACTTACGTGAGAGTTCTGTACAAAGAAAGTCTGTCAGACTGGCTTTGTTTTCATCAAGAGAGATGAATCTGCCCCATTGACCAGTTGCTTGACCTTGTGAATGAAGCCAACGTTTGATAGCTTGCTTTCCTTCAATTCTCTTGGCCCATGCTGCTGACTTGATTGTGCACTCATTGTACCAGTCAAAGGCCAAGTCAACCCTGCTACACGGATCTGAGTAGAGTGTTTCCACATGTCTTGCAAAATTGTCAAACAACTGCCCAAATATATTCATGCCTCCACGTTTTCGAACTGCTTGGACCATGGTCAAGGGTATACAATTGGCGGGTAGGAGAGTGTCATTCTGTGGGAGGCCTTGCTGGAGGATTTTGGTCAGTTCAGCTTTGTTCCTTGGTAGATGCAATCTTCAGTCTGCTGTTGCAAGAGAAGAGGAACTGGACAATGCTCTTTCGCCAGCTCCCTGTCAACATCAACGTCCCTTTCTGCTTTGAAAGTAATTATGAAAATAACTTCAACACGCCTAAAGAATTATCTTTCTCCCTTAACTGCAACAGCTTTCACATTCCCTATATTGATTTGAATTGTATGCATGCTGTCAAATGTTTGGAGTTTTCTTGCCTTTATACGGCTATGAAAGCTCGTATGTTTTGAACAAAGTCAATGATGGTTTAATACCCAGTTTCTTCAGTTGTCAGCAAATCACTTACCACACCACCACTTGCTGCATCGCTCATGGTAAGTGCTGAAAGCTCCTGACTTGTGCAAGTGAAGAATTTGAACGTTTGGAAGAAATTGGCCAGTTTGTGCACATGGTTATTGGTCTCTTTTCAGTCTCTCCAAAATCCTTGTGTGAGGATTCGTGTTCCTTCGTCATCAATCATCAGGTTGAAGTTTGTTCTAGTATCACTTGTGAGTTGTACCATTTCATTGAAATTAATGCAGCCCCTATCTCTAGCTGTATCGTTTCTGGCAATTCCAACAAGACCCCTAGCAACCTTTTCTGTTTTGTTCACGTATTCAATAGCCTGATAAACTGGAATTTTATTGAACAACTGCTTGGTCTCTTTTGTGAAATGTCCCTTTTTCTGCAAATCCTTAATGCACCTCTAGGGCTGTCACTGGGAGCATCTTCCTCTCAGCCTAGAAAAGTCTCCCCCTCCCCTTCATCAAGTGTGATGGAAATTGTCGAAAGCACCAAACCAAGGCCGCTGTTGACTCCTTGGTTTAAACTCCAGGCGCCCAGACTCCATGACTGGTACAACACATTATAATGGCCTTTGCAAGACATTGTGTACTCGTAATAACAGGATTGCCTTCTTAAGCAATCTCAAAATATGTCATGAAGGAACATAAGTGGCTTCACCAAATAACCCTCTCTTACACTATAAATATCGTTTTAAGCAAGCAATTGACAAAAACACAATACTTCCAATAGATAATCTACAGACAAAAATATTAATTTTGTTGTTTTGTTGCAGCTAACGAGAAATTTGTTGTATCACTTTACATTTTCAGTCTGATAAAATAAAATAAAAATGAATCAGACCGAAAATGAATGAAATACATTTCCAATCACTTTTGGGACTATATAATTATTGTGATTTAGCACCCTACAAAACATATAATTAGCCACTGAGATAGCAAATGTATTCCAATAAATATGCAAGATATAGAGCGGTTAGTCCATTTTAGCCGCCATTTTGTAAACTGTCATGGCGGCCATACTTCGCGAATACAGAAGCAACATCCATGTGGGATACATTACTCTACATCCATACATTCTATCCCAGATAGATGATTGCTTCTAACCAGCAACGTTTAGGTGGTTTCACTTTTTGGAAGATTGCTTCTTGACTATCAATCTTAATGTGTAGTACAACCTGCAAGAAACATAATTATTAGCCAATCTTTTAGAATTCTACAATCTTTAGTAGTTTTAGGAGTGCAGCTTTTTTATGAATTTACCAAAATCAGGTGGTGGAAAAGCTCCATTCCAGAACATGGACAACAGCATCAACTCAATATATACATGGTGTTTTTCACGCTCATTGATCACTTGTAAGTACATGTACTTGTCTTTACACAGCGTCTCTCTAAGTTAAAAACAAAATGCAACAAAAAAACCAGAGCAATGGCACTGATATAATGATGAACTAATTTTACACACAAAAAGCACACAAAAAACACAGTTATCTCACCAATGATGGCAGTCGATTAATCATTGCACTTGGCGTTGTGGTCCCGTGTCAAAAACATTATTATCAGCTAAAGAGGAATTGTCATAATTGTGCATTTTCAACGTACAAGCATGACATTTGGCATGATGGTTTCTTATGATGTGTCTATCAATTCCTGACCTAAGGACATTTTCAATTCAGCCTTTAACCCTTTCAGTGCCAGTGGCATTTTTATTGCGGACAACTTTAATTATAAAAAAATTCTAGTGGTGTGCATTTTCATGAAACAAGCATGAAATCTGGCATGACAGTTTTTTATGATGTGCTTATTAATTTCTGACGTAGGGACATTTTCAATTCAGCCTTTAACCCCTTCAGTACCAAGGGCATTCTGCTCGCACACAGTTATAACTAAATAAAATTCTAGTGTTGGGCATTTTCATGTAATAAGCATGTAATTTTCAGCCTTTAACCCATTCAGTACCAAGGGTATTTTGATCACGAACAGTTATAGGTTTTTTTAAATTCTAGTGTTGGGCATATTCATGTAAGAAACATGAAATTTGGCATGATGGTTTCTTATGGTGTGTTTATCAATTTCTAACGTAGGGACATTTTCAATTTAGCCTTTAACTCTTTCAGTGCCAAGGGCATTTTATCAGGGACAGTTATAATTTTTTTTAAATCTAGTGGTATGCATTTTCATGTAACAAGCATGGAATTTGGTATGATAGTTTCTAATGGTGTGTTTATTTGTTTCTGACGTAGGGACATTTTCAATTCAGCCGTTGACCCTTTCAGTGCCAATGGCATTTTTGGCAGACAGTTATAATTAAAACATTCTAGTGGTATGCTTTTTCTCGAAATAAGCATAACATTTGGCATGATAGTTTCTTATGGTGTGCTTATGATTTTCTGACGTAGGAACATTTTCAATTCAGCCTTTAACCCCTTCAGTGCCAAGGGCATTTTACTTGCGGATGGTTATAATAAAAATATTCTAGTGGTATGCTTTTTCTCGAAATAAGCATGACATTTGATATGATAGTTTCTCATGGTGTGTTTATCAATGTTCTGATGTATGGACATTTGCAGCTCAGCCTTTAACCCCTCTTTTCAATCTCTAAACGTAACAATCTTTTACAATCTTCTGTTGATCATTTCCAAGACAAATAAAATCGATCAATCAATGCTTCATTTTATTTGCTTCAGGTCGCCTTTAAGGCTGTGTCAGCCCAATCAACATAGGCTAGGCTGCATCAAAATGTTGTTATGCTCTTCATAATTATGCGGGATTGTCTTTAGATATGACAAGCTCTTAGCATAACTTCGTCAGTCTCCCAAATCCTCCGAAGTTGGAGCGTGGCTGCAAACGTATCAGGGTAATCAAAAGCGGTCACACACATAGTGTTCCCATTCCTAGCTGGTGCATTTGCATTTGTTGGGAATATCCCTAATGTCTTTTAGCCAGGGTATGACGACGACAACAACAACATGTTGCTTCAGTAAAGAAACAAATGGTTTATGCGATGGGGTAAAAACAATACAGGACTATAATCAACCACATAATTTGACACAGCACTCACACAACTTACATAAAAAAGAAAAAAGTACACCCTCCCACATCACATCACATCTCTTCTGTTCAAGATGTCAACGTTTATGAGTACATCCACACACACACACACACACACACACACACACACACACACACACACACACACACACACACACACACACACACACACACACACACACACACACACACACACACACACACACACACACACACACACACACACACACACACACACACACACGACACACACACACGCACACACACACGCACGCACGCACACACACGCACGCACGCACACACGCACACACACACACACACACACACATCACATCACATCACATCACACCACACAATCTCTCTCTCTCTCTCTGTCTCTCTCTCTCACACACACATACGCACGCACGCACACGCACACACAAACACACATACATCAATACAGACACAATATATCTCTCTTTCCCTCTTATATCAGGTAAGAAATCTTCCTAGCATAAGAGGGAATGTGACGCGTGACGTGGGGGGTCTTTAAGGGCCATCTAATGCATCTGGAGAAAACAAATTTCGTTTTCCAGGATTAACATGCCATGGAATTTGCTGTGCATACTTGTAATGTGTGGTCTGATTATTTGTGCATGTTAAACTGTTATAAAGAATTATTATTGAAATCTACATTTGTATTATGTGTAAATATATTTCCAAATTATGTTTAGTTAGGAAAATTATCGGCAGAAACTAAATCAACAAAACAATCCAAAAGTAAACCAATAAGGGGCGTACAAGGGCCGCGAGGCCCCTATCAGCCATAAAACTACTACTACTACTACTACTACTACTACTACTACTACTACTACGTAGTGGCACAGATGTAAAGCGATTACCTCGTGCGCAATAAACCCGAGTTCTAACCTGGGTACAGGGGATTTTTCCTCACACTCTGCACTAGGCCTTACGGTCTGAACGTGTAGTCTTTCGGATAAGACGATAAACCGAGGTCCCGCGTTGCCCATATGTACTTAGCACACACTAAGCCCAGTGGCAACAACGAAAAAGTTGTTATTTGGTCAACATTTACCCTCCCACCCCCATTTTGTTCCTCATCAGTCATACAAAAGTTGCATGCAAAAAAAATTTAAAAAATGGGTGGCGCGCCTCTGGCTGCGACGCTCTCCAGATGGGAGCAACCCGAATTTCACAGAGTCGTCTCTGTACTTGGTATCTGGTTTTTGATATATTCTAGTCGCAGAGACTTATCTCTGTGAAATTTGGGCTGCTCTACCCCGGAGAGCGCGTCGCCGCAAGTACAGCGCCTACCCTTTTTTTTTTTTTTTTTTGGGGGGCGGCACTGTGGCTATAAAGCATCAAATACCAAATACTATAGTTGTACCTGTAAGTGACAAGCCTCCTGGCTTTGAAAGGCACGGCCACGCACAGACAGCGCTCCACGCTGACGACCACCATGAGAGCCCCTGGGACGAACGCTGACCACCTGCTGACGCGGCCAATCTTGGCGTTGACCACGGCGGTCCAGTTGTTGAGGTGCACGATGTCCCGGAGGTAGCAACCGGGCAGGAGCAAGGCGTGGGTCAGGAGGCTGGTCAGATCGGCCACGGCCAGCCAGAAGAGGAGGAGAGTTACCTTGTCCCTCATGACACCTTGCTGGGAGATGGGTAAAGGGAGAGATATAGTTAAGGGGAGGGGGGGAAGGGAGGAGAGAGAGAGAGAGAGAGAGAGAGAGAGAGAGAGAGAGAGAGAGAGAGAGAGAGAGAGAGAGAGAGGGAGTGAGAGAGTGAGAGAGAGAGAGATACGGATACGGATACGGATATTTACTCAATCAAGGCCATAGCCCCTCATGAAGGGTGATACAATAT
>CM065703.1:19904683-19927183 GCA_017654935.2 Phymorhynchus buccinoides
CATAACCTTAGAGGACAGATTGGCTGCGTCGAAAGACACAGCTTCAGAAGAATGGAGGATATGAAGCTGAGGAAGGAGCAGCGTCGAATCCTGGAGAAGGCTGAGGACGGCAGCCGTGGACTGATGCAAGAATCTGAAGAGGAACAGTGTAAAGCTGAGGAGAGAAAAAGAAAAAGTGGAAGAGAAATTGAGATTGCAGAAAGAACTAGGGAAAGAGGACGGATTCCGAAGAGTTGGAAGTTAAACAGAAATGGATGCCATTGCAGCCATGCGAGATGAACAATACAGCTGCAGTTACAGCAACAGCAAATTGGTAATGGATAAATTGTAATGGATCAAGATCGGGAAGTTCTATCATGTTCCTCTTGCGAAGGCCCCTTTCCCAGCTCCCCCTATTTCATGATTTCCCGCTTTCAACCCTCTCGAGTTCCAGATCACACTGTTCCCTAGATTCACCTCATTCCCAACCTTTGCTTTCACCAGACCTCAGCAAGGTCAGCAAGTTGGTGTACCACTCCTAAGTCTGTTGCCTGCCGTTGTCTCCAGTCATCAGTGATAGAGCGACCCATCCTCCCCGACCGCAGCGATGACAGCAGTTTACTTTCTCAAGTAATGTTATTGCGAGTTCACGACTGTCGACTTCCCACTCTGCGACATTTCCTCTGATGTCAGATGAGCTTTCATTACCCACCAGAGGAAGCATATTCGATAACGTCAAGTGCATCTAAGCCATCGTCTTATATCCATTGACTAAACCGATCTTCACTCTGTAGCGCTCAGTCCTGTGTGAGGTCTATAGTGGTCGTAGTGAAATCCTTTGAGCATCTAAAAGACAATGATGGACTTTATTGCTTCTCAGGCAATCATGAATTGGTCTCAACGAGTGCTCTGAATATCATGCGACCTGAAGCTACGCCATTCGTTCCATGCACTTGGAGTTCACACCTGCAGTGGGTCCCCCATCGTTTTTTTACGCTGGTCCAGGGTCCACCACCTGTCCTACATTTTTCTCGAAGAGTCCAATTCGAATCTCCCCTGATGTCTTCCTTCCCACGTGATCCCGACGAATTCCTCTGCAATGGACTCCTCACTGAAAGTAGACACACTTGTCTGATTGCTTTAACACTTAGCCGTTGCCGATTCAGAGCCAATGTCTTCTCTGTTGACCCACTCCCACATACCCCACATGGAAATCCTCAATTCCTCTCTGCTGATCGAGAGAGAAAATATTCCAGCATCAGAAAAGATGTTGTATCTGCAAGGTAATTTGTCAGTAGTGCCTAAAGAGGCGTAGTGATTCTTCTTCTGCGAGATGAAGAACGCGTACTGCCGGGCAATGACAGTTCTTTTGTACAGCGTTTCGAAACTCCTACTTAATTTCTCAGTGCCTTCCGCACCTAAACTTGATGAGTGGCCGACTGTAAAGAGGCAAGGACAAGTAGGACTAAGATCTCTGTCTGACTTTTTGATGGCAGTGTTCATAGCTTCAAAGGAAAGTAGTGGACTGTCTTTTTGAATGCGCCCTTACATTCGGAGGATTACAGAGAAGCTGCCTGATTGGATCGTCCATCACTGATTAGGTGCGTTTGCCTCCTACAAGAGAACAACAATCAGCGATATCCTCAATTTGAAGAATTTGCATTTTCATCGCTGACGAAGCCGATTGTCGGCAATGATCCTTGTTCAGTTCTCTCTTCTGTACGACTCGCAGCTTCTAGGCCTCCAACTCGTTATGGTGAAGTCAAACCTCCCCACAGAGTGTGTTGACAGTCAAGACGGAAAACTCTCACATGTTTGTATGGATGAAAATAAAAGGGGCATGAACTATCTGAATGTAATCTGTTGATAGGTTGTTCTGACAAGCAGAAGAAGGACTTTGTGTCAGAAAAAACGGCTGTGTTTTTGGATGCCTCAGTAACTCAAGACCCGAATCAAGACTGTGAGAACATAGAGAATGCTCTAAGTGTAAAGGCAACACCCTTCTGTGTTGGCAATGGTGTTGACATGCGTTTCATGCCCAATCTCAGGCCTTCCTCTCAAATAAGTCAAACACTGATTTCAGTCTGTGATTCGCACCGCAGATAGCAACTCCAGATTACTTCTCCACCCTCGAGAAGTCCGAATCGCCCTCTGTCCTCTGTCACACATTGTGTCCTGACGAGTCCGCGCCCTCAATCAGGGTCTGCGGAGCAAGCCTTGAAATTCTACACCAACTGCTCATCAGGCACAAAGCGAGAGGCGTTGCCGAAGAAGTCAAGGTCACACTGGAACCTCACCAACGAATGAACCTCAACCGCGGCAACATCCTCCGTCAGGTGTCTGTTTCGTGGTCTGCTGTTGCACACACGTCGTTGACCTCGATGATAATTTCCCATCTTTTATTTCCACAGAGTCCAACCCAAAAGGAAGAATATGGCTTACGCGTTGTATGGACCCAAAAACTATGTCCTGTCTCAGACGAAATCACCCTCAGTGTAAGAGTTATGAATTGAACTTACGGTACGAGGAATTAATTCCTCAGAAGTATTCAGCCTACCACAGTCGTTCTCTAGAATGAATTCCATAGATAAGTCGCACATCCCCCTAAGGTACTGAAAACTTTACCCCCATCTGTCCCACTTAGAAGATGAGTTCTCCGTGCTTCTTCAGACGTCCTGTTGGTGTGCTCATTGGATATACTGCGCTGAGCTCTGCTCATCTTGAAGTTGTCCGCTGCAATGGTCCAACAGCGCCTTCACCATCAAGACAAATTAGGCTGTCAGTCCGTCGGGGCTCCATAGCAGACCACTCCCTCGTAACTACCCTTGTTTGGGTGAAAGACACTGACTGTTTCCGAATTGACCTAAGATTTTTTGAGCAGACTTTATTGACAGTAAGTCTGTCTCTTCTCAGGAAAGATGCTCGGTTCGATGTCGATTCTCACGAGAACGTTCCGAGTCAATGATAATGCCACTACAAGATGTCTTTACCCTTTAAAAGAGTGGAAAACCTCTCTTCCTGACAATCGAGAGATCGCCCGCATGAGACTGTGTGGTCTGAGAAGACGTTTTCCACACACAACACACCGCAACGCACCGCACGCACTCACGCAAACGCACGCACGTCACGCATCGCACGCACGCAAGCACGCACGCACGCAACCACACACTACACACACGCACACACACCACAAGCACACACCACAACACATAGCGCGGACAACTTGGCTTATTACTAGAGTATGATGCTAATGTTTTCCCTCTTTTGTTCTTCTATCAACATGATGTGTAAAAGCTAATTTCTCAGTAACAACAAGATGCACATTAAAATTTAAAAGAAATGATAAAAAAACACTAACTAATTTGTCATCCTCTTAATACTTTAATGACTTGGTGCCTTATCGATAAATGGGGAAGTTTTAATTTAGGACAAATAAAATTTAAAGGTATAACTAGTATTTTAGAACCTAGTGTTTACATCGATGGTTTAATCAAGAACTGTTGTCTTTTTGTATATAAATAAATGCATCAAACAATTAAAATTACTTAATTATTATTAAGTAAATTTTTAATTTGTTGATGCATTTTATTTATATACCAAAAGACACCATTCATTGATAAAATCATTCAGATGTAACAACTAATGTTTCTAAAATACTAGTTAATCTTTAATTTATTTGTCCTAATTAAAACTCCTCCATTTTATCGGGGATAGGGCATCAAGTCATAAGTATTAAGAGATGCCAATTCGTTAGTGTTTTTTTATCACTTTCTTTTAAATTTTAATTGTGCTCTTGTTGTTACTGAAAATTAGCTTTTACCACATCATGTTGATAGAAGGAACAAAGAAGGGAAACATACGCTCATCATCTAGTAATAAGCCAAGTGGTCCGTGTGTGTGTGTGTGTGGGTGTGTGTGTGTGCGTGTGTGTGTGTGTGCGTGCGTGCGTGCTTGCGTGCGTGCGTGCGTGCGTGCGTGCGTGCGTGCGTGCGGCGTGCGTGCGTGTGTTGTGGGTGTGAAACTCTTCTTCAGACCACACAGTCTCCTGCGGGCGATCTCTCGATTGTCAGGAAGAGAGGGTTTTCCACTCTTAAAGGGTAAAGACATCTTGTAGTGGCCTTCTTCATTGACTCGAACGTTCTCTGTGAGAATCGACATGAACCGAGCATCTTCCTGAGAAAGAGAATGAACTTCACTGTCAATAAAGTCTCGCTCAAAAATCTTGGTCAATTCGGAAACAGTAGTGTCTTTCACCCCAACAAGGTAGTTACGAGAGGGTTCTGCTATGGAGCCTCCGACGACTGACCAGCCTAATTTTGTCTTGATGGTGAAGGGCTGTTGACCATTGCAGCGGACCCAACCCCCCCCCCAACACCCCCAACAACCCTTCAAGAAGGAAAAGCCCAGAGCCTTTGCCAGCCCCGGCAAGTCCCATATCCAATGGAGCACACCAACAGGACGACCTGGGAAGAAGCCCCATGGGCAACTCCATCCCCTTTCCTAAGTGGGGAAACAGATGGGGGTAAAGTTTTTTTTTTTACAAGTAAATCCTTAGTGGGGGATTGTGCGACTTTATCGATGTGAAATTTTTCATCCTTCTTAGAGAACGACCTGTGGTAGGCGAAATAAACCTTTTTTTCTGAGAAAATTATTTCCTTCGTTACCGTAAGTTCCATACAATAACGTCTACACTTGATGGGTGATTACACCATGGGACAGCGTCGTTTGTTGTTATGTAACTTCCGTTGAGGGTGTGTCTAGATCTTGGACAACTGGGTCGAAAACATAAAGTACTGTTCCCCATAGTGTCCAACAACGCCCGTAAGCCATACTTTTTTTCTTACCTTTGGGTTTTGACCCACTGTGGACACGAGTAAAGAGGGGCACTATCCATCGAGGTCTCAAACTACCGGTTTGGTGGATGCCCCAAAAACAACAGACCCAAACGAGACAGAAGCAACCTGACCCGAGGATGTTGCTGCTTGAGGTTTTTCCCATTCCCGTGGTTGAGGGTTTGTCCAGTGTGGACCTTGGACCCCCTTCCCCTTCGGCAACGCCCTCACCACTTGTGCCCACCTGTTAGAAGTTTGTAGAAATATTTTTAAGGCTTGTCCCTCCCCAGCCAAGACCTGAATTTGAAGGGCTGAAACTCCGTGACCCACATTGTGGAACAGAAAGACCAGAGGGCGATTTCGGCCTTCTGAGGGTTAGAAGTAATCCTGAGCTTTCTCGTGGTTGCGAATCCACAGACTGAACTAGTGTTTTGATTATTTTGAGAGGAAGGCCGGAGATTGGGCCTGAAACGCCTTTCAACACCATGCAACACAGAAAGGTGGTTGCCTTTGAACACTTAGTCATCAGTCTCGACGGTAGACAGTCCTTTGATTCGGTGTCCTTGAGTTTTAGGGGGGGGACGGAAGAAAACAACAGCCGTTTTAAAAAAAAACTCTAAACACACAAAAACAGTGAGGAGAAGGAAGGTGGTAGTCTTATAAGGAGGACAAGGTGTAGGAAGAGTGAAGGAGAGGAGAATAACAACCGGAAATCTACACGAGGGGACGAGAGGGGCGGGGCCTACAACAGTAAGCGTAAGGTCCTCGTGACTTCAGACACGCTGTTGGGGGTTTTTGAATAGCACCATACGGATTGAGCCTAGAGAGTAGACGCGACAAGAAGTCGCATAGAAACACCGGACCGGGTAAGAGGCCATCCACGTGAAAGAGGCAAAATTCCTTCCATAAGATATCGTGACGGAGGGGAAGAGTGGCGGCGTCAACGCACCAGGCGTAAGGTGTGCGATCCAATCAGGCAGCTAAGAGAGACATGGGCTAGGGCGAATGTAATGGGCGTCATTCAAAATAGACGTCCCCTACTTCCTTTGAAGCTGTTGAGACAACACGCATCAAAAGTCAGACGAGATCTTTAGTCCCTACGTTGTCCTTGCTCTTTACAGTAGCCACTCATTCAAGTTTAGTGCGGAAGGCTGAGAAATTACGTAGGAGTTTCGAACGCTGTCAAGTAACTGTCATTGCCCGTGAGGTACAGCGTCTTCATCTCTCAGAAGGAAGCATCCACTTATCGCCTCTTTAGCACTACCTGACAATACCTTTGGCAGATACAACTCTTTGCTGATGCTGGAATATTTTTCTCCTCTCGATCAGCAGAGAGAATGAGGATTTCCATGTCGGGTTGGAGTGGTCACCAGAGAGACATTTGGCTCTTGAATCGCAACCGGCTAGTGTTAAAGCATCAGACAAAGTTTGTGTCAACTTTCCAGTGAGGAGTCCATTGCAGAGGAATTCGTGGGATCACGTGGGAAGGAGACATCAGGGAGATTCGCAGTGGACTCTTTCGATAACATGTAGGACAGGCTGGTGACCCTGACCAGCGTAAACGATGGGGACCCACTGCAGTGTTGAACTCAAGTGCCTGACGAAATGGCGTAGCTCAGGTCGCATGATTTCAGAGCGACTCGTTGAGACCAATTCTGATTGCCTGGATGAAGCATAAAGTCATCATTGTTCTTTATATGCTCAAAGTGATTTTCACTACGACTCAGACTCTAGACCCTCCTAATGCTGAGACGGACAGAGTGAAGATCGGTTTTAGTCATGGATAGACGATGGCTTAGATGCACTGACGTTATCGATCATGGCTTCTCTGCGTGGTAATGACAAACTCTCGACATCAGAGGAAATGTGTCTCAGAGTGGGAGCTGACAGTCCTGCTGACTCGGCACTAACATTACTTGGAGAAGTAACTGCCTGTCATCGGCTGGGGCGGTGGTGAAGGATGTTTCGCTCTATCACTGATGACCTGGAGACAACGGCAGAACGACTTAGGAGTGGTACACCAACTTGCTGCTTTGCTGAGGTCTTGTGAAAGCAAAGGAGTTGGGATGAGGTGAATCTAGGGGAACAGTGTGATCTGGGAACTGAGAGGGTTCTGAAAAGCGGAAATCAGGAAATAGGGGGGAGGCTGGGAAAGTGCCTTCCGCAAGAGGAACATGTAGAACTTCGTATCTGATCCATTACAATTTTCCATTCAATTTGCTGTTGCTGTAACTGCAGCTGTATTTGTTCTCTCGCATGGCTGCAATTTGGCATCCATTTTCTGTTTACTTCCAACTCTTGCGAATCCTCCTTTTCCTAGTTCTTTCTGCAATTCAATTCTCTCCAATTTGTCTTTTTCTCTCCTCAGCTTTACCTGTCCTCTCAGCTTCTTGCATCCAGTCCACGCTGCTCGTCTCCCTTCTCCATGATTCGCCTGCTCCTCCTCAGCTTTCATATCCGCCATTTCTTTCTGAAGCTGTTTGTCTTTCGACGTCAGCCAATCTTGAGCCTCTAAGAGTTCTGTCCTAGTTTGGCTGCCCTTTTCATTGAAGACGTGCTGTATCTTTAGATGGCTGCCGATGATTTACTGTTACCGTGGTGGATTGAGAGACTGAGGATCCGATATCGCTTTTGGTCTCCTAGCACATTGGACTGACCGGGTTTTGCAAGGATTCCCAGACGGGTATGCATTAACAATTTCTGTAATTGTGGTCTGAACAGAGGACTGAAGCTCTGTCCATTGCAGAATGAGTGAATACCGCCTCAGTTGTTCGAGTTCTTCTGCAATGGAAGACATAGTACTTCTTCGCAGGGACAGTTCTTGCTTTAAACTTAGTTTTAGATATGTCCTGTGCTTCCTTGCCGAATTTCTGCTCTAGCTTGTCCAGGATTTCAATCACAGATTTTCTACGATGATCTTTGAACTGCTTTGCTTTTACGATCGCAAGTTGTATTCGAGTCCTTTGGAGTGAACTTAGAGGCGTTCGGGTCTAGGGTCTGTGAGACTATTCTAATAAATTAAACATTTGCTTCTACTTAATGAGGGTCCCAGTGGATTAAGTGTTCAGGAGCAACGCATGGCGCGGAAACGCAACTCCTGTGTTGAGCGTAGCGGGTAAAATATAGGCAAACCCAAGTCCCTGTAGACTGTAGAGTTGCGTATAACAGCAGCAAGGAGGGGAAACACGGGCCCCCTGTAGAGCTGCAGAGGTGCGTAGTAACAGCAGCAAGGAGGAAACAGGGCCCACGTGAGCTGTAGATGTGAGTGGTAAAGCAGCAAGGAGGGTAACACGAGCCCCCTGTAGAGCTGCAAGAGGTGCGTATTAATCAGCAAGGAGGGGAACACGCCCCCCTGTAGAGCTTGTAGATGGAGTGTACAGCAGCAAGGAGGGGAAAACCGAGCCCCTTTAAGACTGGCAGAGGTGCGTTTACAGCAGTAAGGGGGGGAACACGGCCCCCTGAAGAGCTGTGAGTTCAGTGGTAACGCATCCCCCCCCAAAAAAAAGCAGCAAGGAGGGGAAACACGGGCCCCCTGTAGAGCTGCAGAGGTGCGTAGTAAGAGCAGCAAGGAGGGGAAACACGGGCCCCCTGTAGAGCTGCAGAGGTGCGTAGTAAGAGCAGCAAGGAGGGGAAACACGGGCCTCCTGTAGAGCTGCAGAGGTGAGTGGTAACAGACAAATATAAACATAGGGAGCAGAAGCCAGTACTGAGTTCACAAAGAAATGGCATGACCTAATGACATAGTTCAAAACTGAAGTGACAATTCACCCTAGAAAAAGGCTAGTGTGTTTATAGCTCAATTCAGAAAAGAAGAGAACTGTGGGTGAACATTCAGAAAACAAACCAATCACTGACAAGATGACAAAAAGAGGTCAAAATGTCAGAAACATTTTAAAGTGTCTTAAAACAAAAGGCCAAACAAAACATGACAAAACGAAATGAACACAAAAGGAACAACTGACATGTTAGTGTATCTCTTTACAATTAAGAAAGCAAAACAAAAACAACAGATAACTGTTTCTCAAAACAGTATAATCATGCCTATCTTAGATAGGCAGGAACACTCCCACCCGAAATCAATATTTATAATTTCACTCCACTTTACTTCCAAAAACTAAATTTTCTCCAAAAAGCTAGCCTTACATAATGCAGGAAGACTTGACATTCACCAAGAGGCCAGTCTAACCTTGCACAAACAGACATAACCTTCTCCAAGGGGTCAGTCTAAACCTCGACTTCATCTCTCTAAAAAAGAGTTGACTAACTTGATGGGTCTCAAAACTAGGAAAAGAGACGTCCACTATATCTCATCAAATTATTATCTTTATCCCTCTCACTAAAACAGGAAAACAGGAATGCACAACAAAATCGCAGCAGCAAACTCATATTCCATAATTATTCAGTCAATCAATTAAAAATCGCATGGTCTCCGCACTGATCATAGAAAAAGGGAATTAGTCACAGGTGTCCTTCACCAGCAGGACGAGCTTGTGAACAGGACGCATGAGGAGGGACGGCTTGGTCGTCATCTTCCCATCTGCGTCGAGCTGCAAAGTAGCCATGCGGAGGTGAATGCTTCTGACAAGGCCATCGTCACTCCGGAAGACCTGGTCGATACGAGCAAGTCTCCAGTCACCCCTGGCGACACTGTCGTTCTTCAGCAACAAGAGATCACTGCAAGCCAAGTTTTCCTTCGCTGTGTGCCAAACCTTTCTCGTCTGGAGTGTGGAGAGATACTCGCGTCTCCACCGACTCCAAAACTGCTCAACCAAGTGCTGGACTCGTCTCCAACGCTTGCGGCTATACAGATCTGCAAGAGCGAAAGAACCAGGAGGAGGGGGGATGGGATCAAAATGGGACGGGATGAAGCATCTTGTGAGAGAAAGTTCTTTCAACTGACGTATTTCAGTCAGCCAACTCATCCATAACACTCGGAGGGGGGGGGGGGGTGGGGGGGGTGGGGCGTAGACTTTCCTCCGGCAGCTCATCATCCCAACCGAGGTGCTCACGACAGAGCTTCTGAAGAAGAACACGTCCTCCACGAACATGACAAAACGAAAGGAACACAAAAGGAACAACTGACATATTAGTGTATCTCTTTACAATTAAGAAAGCAAAACAAAAACAACAGATAACTGTTTCTCAAAACAGTATAATCATGCCTATCTTAGATAGGCAGGAACAATGCATCTACGTTCGTAATTGACAGAAACACGCCTGATTCCACCGAAGAACACGAACTTACAAGAAGAAGAAGAAGTACTCCTCTCTCTCTCTCGCTCTCTCTTCTCTCCTCTCTCTCTCTCTATCTCTCTCTCTCTCTCTCTCTCTCTCTCTCTCTCTCTCCTCGCTCTCTCTCTATCTCTCTCTCTGCGTGCGCGGAGGTCAAAGTGAAAATGATTATGAAACACTCTTTCTGCAATAGGTCAAGATGTGCCCCCCCCCCCCTACATTTCAGGGGGGGGGGGGGCTGGGGAAGGTGCGCCGCGCGCGTCGCTGTCTGTCTGTCTCTGTCTCTCTCTCTCTTTCTCTCTCTCTCTCTCTCTGTCTGTCTCTCTCTCTCTGTATTTGTCTGTCTCTCTCTCTCTCTGTCTGTCTATCTCTCTCTTGTCTGTCTGTTCTCTTTCTCTCTCTCTCTCTCTCTCTCTCTCTCTGGTCTGTCTGTCTGTCTGTCTGTCTGCTCTGTGCCTGCTCGGCGGAGGACGGCGGGCTGAAGGGGGAGGAGGGCTGGAGGGGGAGAGGGGGGCTGGTGGGAGGAGGGGGGCTGGTGGGGGAGGGGGGCTGGTGGGGGGAAGGGGGGTGATGGACGGTATTGGTGGAGGGTGTTCAAGGGGGGGACGGGGGATGGTTGGGGGTGGGGTATGGTGGGGGGTGTTCATGGAGAGAATGAATGCTTTTTTTGTTTTAGTTGTGGGTCCCCAGATTTATTAAAACGGAGCTACAATGGTTGAACCACAGATTAAGAACCTCTCTGGTTTAACTAAGTAGGCTTTCAGTTCGTTTTTCCTTTTAGTCCTTTGCCGATCTACGATCGCAAAGGAGTATGTTTTCGTTCAGGTTTGTTTCCTTTGTTTGTTTGTTTGTTTGTTCATCTTTTCTGTCTGTCACAAGGATATCTCCCGAACCGCTTGACCGAATCGTTTCAAATTTTGTGTGGTTGTGTGTCCCCATGAGAGGAAGGCATCCACGCAAATATTTTTTGCCGCCCTGACCTTGACCTTGGCGTATGACCTTGAAAACCGAAAACCGTTAAGGGGCCATAACTTCCACACTGCATGTCCTAGAGTCTTCAACCTTGGCATGGAGGTACTTTCCTTTATGGCCGTTCTGCTGATGGCGTACCAATGAAGGTCAAGGACAAGGTCAGGGAGATCGGTATGCCTTGAAAGTGGTAGGGGTCTAATAATTGGGGTTTTCTGTCCCACGCATATCTCCCGAACCGCTTCACCGAATCGTTTCCAATTTTGTGTGGTGGTGTGTCACCATGAGAGGAAGGCATCCGCGCATAAATTATTGCCGTTGTGACCTTCACCTTGGTGTATGGTCTTAGGGACTTCAAACTTGGCACGTAGGTACTTTGGCTTACGGTTGTTCTGATGATTGCATACCGATCAAGGTCACGGTCAAGGTCATGGAGATCGGTAGGCCTTGAAAGTAGTAGGGGTCTAAAAATTGGGTTTTCAGCCACAAAAGCAAAAATATAATATTTCACGGAAACCGGTACTCAGCGTTACCGGTACTTGGCGTTACCTGTACTAGGCGTTACCGGTACTAGGCGTTACCGGTACGGGGCGTTGCGCTAGTCAATATAAATATTTCCCATTTAAACAAGGCATTTATTAAAAGGGCACCCTGACGGATGAGTTTTTGTAAGAAACACGTCGAGATCACCAGGAAAACACCCTTTACAGATATTGCAACACTCACTTTGCTCTGGTTTCCTAGAAATCAAACCGTCAAATCGGCGATTCCTCCTTGGCGGAGGTGCTGGAAGTCAAATTCTTTCACCCAAAGAGAAGGCATGTGCCGTCTCTTTTCTAATGGCCGCCTGCGTTTAGACCAAATCGTTTGCACGAAATTTTCGCAATGGAAGCTTTTTTATTAATTTTTTTTTTTCTCTCTCAAAATTTTATACAGATTAGCTAAAGGAGTTTCGCTCGCAACAAAGGAAACAGCTCCAATTACCTTTAACTGCACTACAAAAAAAAAAAAAACGCTTCAACCACAATAAGTGACCTTCCCCCACCCCAACCAAAATGGCTACTCTCTCCGGCATCTTCGCCAAGGAGGAATCGCCGCTTTGACGGTTTAATTTCTAGGAAACCAGAGCAAAGTGACAAGGCTGTCTTTCTGGTGATCTCGACGTGTTTCTTGCAAAAGCTCATCCGTCAGGGTCCACCTTTAACTTTCATTATTCAAATAGCCAGCACCTTCTTAAAGACAACACATGAGATGACGGAGTTCCCACAAACAGGAACTGTCGCGCGTAGCATTTGGTCAGCAGTCTGACCAGTTCTCCTACATGGGCGCTGACCAAGGGGTCAGAGCTGTCCATGGGATTAGAGTGTGGTTCGAGTGTGTCATCAAGATCATCGCGGATTGTTCTGGCCTGGCTTACACTGATAGTGCTTTGGTTAAACATCGTGGGTGTGTTCTTTAGTATTGAGGCGCGCAGTGAAAAAGGTGCTCTTATTCTGTCTCTGTTCCTTTCTCTCTGTCTCTCTCTCTGTCTCTCTCTCTGTCTCTCTCTCTCTGTTTATCTCTCTCGATGTGTTTTTGTCTCTTTCTCTGTCTGTCTCTCTCTCTCTCTCTCTCTCTCTCTCTCTCTCTCTCTCTCTCTCTCTCTCTCTCTCTCTCTCTGTCTCTCTCTATCTCTCTCTCTCTCTCTCTCTCTCTCTCTCTCTCTCTCTCTCTCTCTCTCTCTCTCTCTCTCTCTCTCTCTCTCTCTCTCCTTTCCCCCTCTCTCTTCATTTCACCTCACTTCGTCTCTATTTCTCTCTCTCTTTTATCTGACGATCTGTCTCTCTATCTGTCTGTCTGTCTCTGACTCTTCGTTCTCCTTCATTCTCAATATCATTAATCAGTACTGTGTATGCATGCACGTGTTCGTGTATGTGCGTATGTGTGTGAGTGTGTGTGTGTGTGTGTGTGTGTGTGTGTGTGTGTGTGTGTGTGTGTGTGTGTGTGTTTATCTTTGTGTGTTTATCTTTGTGTGATTGTGTGAGTAATGTTAGGTGTCCGTGAGTGAGTGACAGTGTGTATGTCTCTCTGTGTGCTTTATGGCAGAGAAGAGATGTTTGACTTTACTCAGTGTTTGAGTTATCAGCTATATTTTATTGGATATATATTTAAGCAGTTTAAATAACACACTCACACACACATACACACACACACAACACACACACACACACACACACACACACACACACACACACACACACACACACACACACACACACACACACACACACACGTGCCTAAATTGCCTCAAGCAGTAGCGCAACCAGTACAAAGAAAGAACAAAGAAGTATTTAAGTATTATTATCGTTATCGTTATTATTAGTATTAGTGTCATATAAAACCTTGTATAGGTTTTAAAGGGCAATAAACATTGATTCTGATTCACACAACCTCTCTGTTTTTGGAGTTCAAGGGCTTCTGCTATTGCGAGGATCCCTGGAGTATTATATAGCCAGGGTCTGACAACAACAATAAAACAACAATAACACCACTATTATTTTATTTTCTCCTAATATCGTCCCTGTAAAGATTCTATATACTATACCCCTCAATACTATACTATACCCCGCAATAAAGGCACGTGCACACGTACGCATGCGGACACACAAACATGAATTGTCTGGTTTTGACTCCAAAATCAACACAGGTTTGTTACAAGAAACAACCAGGTTATCTGGAAATGTCCAAATTTAACTCAAAATAAAAGTACTGATATTAACAATAATTTTTGTATCAAAAACGATTATTTATTTTTTGTCTGATTTTTACTGAAAACTTTGGCCACTTTTCGAGTCAAATATTTTGAGTCAAACTCACTTATTTGTAACATAGCCCGGTTTGACTCAAAATTAGAATGCTAAAATGTCTTGTGATTTTTTAGTCAAAAGCAGACCGTCTGAAGTTAATCTTGTTTGACCAAAAAATGTTGATTTATTTTTGAGTCAAAAGAGAACAACATTTATAGCTTTTTTATTTATTAAGATATCAAAATGAAACTTTGGGACGACAAAGATTTTTTTTTCGCATTTGTTTCTGTAATAATAAAAAATGGAGTATCTGAAGTTAGTCCAGTTTGATTCTAAGCCATCGAATTATTGAACAAATTATGTAATGACTTTTTAGAACCTTTTCTAAAGGATGTTCAAATTATGTCAACAAAAAATGCCCGTGTGTGCTTGTATGTAAGTGCACGTGCGTCTAAGTAATTCATGAACTTGCATACACACATGGATGCGCACAGACACACACGCAATTTCTGGCATATTGTCTCTTGATTTTATTTGCATATTCACATCGTTAAATAACTGTACACATATCCAGTCACGCCTTTGATAATGGTGTTTTGTTGTTGTTGGTTTTTGTTTTCAGAGCAGGCCTATTATATTCATCAGGTTTTTTTCCAAAATATATTTTATCACAAAATGTTTTTTCTTGCTAACAGAAAATAATAAATCCAGCAATTTATACATTCAAGGGACAATCGCGTTTCGTCGAAGTTTTACTAAGGAATTGAAACACTATCACAATTTTTTAAAATTCATCTTATTAAAAGAAATATTTAATTTTCAATCGATTGTTATTATAGATGAATAAATATATTAATAAATGTCATTAAGCTGTCAAGAGGTAACCTCCAGAGGAGACACTTCGCTGCTGCTGAATCACATCTGTTGAGTTCAGTGGAGCCTGTTCTGAGCTAACACACGCAGGACAATACCTACTCATCCCCCTACTGACGACTTGGATAAAAATGGTTTTTTTAGCGACAGCAGCCACCCAGTTCTTTCAGAGTCTTCCTGAAGGCAGAACTCAGCACAGCATAGGCATAACAATTGACCGTCGAGTTCAAACACGAAGCCACCCAAAGGAGCCGGTTCAACGAAATGAAAGTGTTATGGTATTTTGTGTACACGAAGTAGGCAGGAAACACTACAATGGCAACGTCATTGCACACGTCAGGGAAGATAAGGATGACGTAAACGGTGCAGACGCAGAGGAACAACAGCATTTTGGTAATTCTGTTATCACGCTCATCGTTTCCTTCATTTGCGTCCCCCTTCCTCTGAAGTCGTTTGAATGTTGCTCGACGTAAATTCACAACAATGACGATACAGCAAGTAACCATCGTGACCAGAAAGACGGGCTTGAAGACGAAGGACATAGATTTGCTGATGTCTAAACCAAGTGCGCTCCCTCCAGGAAACCATTTTGACTCTTCCATGTAAGCGACGCTGCGATTGGTCAACGGGTCTGTCCTCCATTTCACAGTAAAAGCCAGCAGTTCAGGCAAGAGCACCAGTATGGGGATAATGTAGGACATGAATATGACCACGAGCAAGCCTCTGGGTAAGATCAATCAGAAAGCATAGTAAATGTGTTTTGAATTACCAATAAGCCTGCCCCCAATCTGTCAGCCCGTCACTCTTGGTCTCTCTCTCTGCATGTCAACTTTATTGATTTTAAAAAGGCCTTTGCCTCCATTAACCGTAATTGGCGTCAGCCTATTATAAATACTAATTACATTAATAGAAAAATTGCATGAGTGTGTCTGTAGTTTGCATAATATTGTTTAAACAAGAACAAGATACTGTAAGAATCTAGCTGGTTTTACAGCATGTACTACCAGCATAAAACAGGGGAATATGTGCCGTCCAGTTTTGTTTTTATCATCCATTAACAAACTGACAATGGGTGTAATACAAGAAGTTCAGAAACTGTAAGCGAGCTGCGAAAACAATTGGATAATTTAAAACTTTCAGCACATAAACTAGAGTCACCGGTAAGTTTGAATAAAGCTAAAATACACCGACCCACCCAACCCCGTTTCCCTGTGTTTTACCTGTATGTCAGCAGACTTCTCGCCTTCAAAGGCACAGCAACAGACAGACACCTGTCCACATTGACGAGGAGGATGTGAATCCCTGTGACAAGATTGGCGCACAGTGTGAACACAATGGTTTTAGCGTTGACAACGGTGGCCCAGTTGAGCACGTCGATGTAGTCTGTCATGTAGCAGTCAGGGACCAGCAGCACGTGCGACATGAGGTTGAGCAGATCAGCCACAGCCAAGGAGAACAGCAACAGGTTGATTCTGTCCGATAGACCTTGCTGGAAACCACACAGGGAACGCATTAACTATTGATCTAAGATAAGTCAATGTAGATTTCCGTGTATTAACAAGGAATCTTTGCTCCATCATGAAATGTTAAAATCTCAGTTTATGCCAAAAATTCCATTATGTCTGTTTTTCCCATGCACAATCACATTTTGTTTTAGAGCGTTAAAAACAATGCTGGATCATCAGCCGCGCAGCAGCATTTTCGGCTCCAGTGACCTTGACTTTTGACCAAAGGCCTCAATTTTTGACCTTATTCCAGATTGTTCACATTCAAACACACTCCAAATGTCAAAGTCAAAGGTCAAGGTCAAAGGGTACAATTTATATACTGGACACATCAGCTTGATGTGGTATGCCACCGTACAACATTTTAGGCGATTCTGTGCAGCAGTTCATGTCATATTGTGACAGACAAAAATCCAAGGTCAAAGGTCAAGGCCATCATGGTCACCGAGGTCCACAATACTTAGCATTCCATGTGATTTTTAAGCTAGTCTAATGTAAACTGGAAACTGTATCTGCCATAATGTAAAAGATATGGCCAAAACATGGTGATGCTACGTGAGCCAGTCTGTTGGAAATGTTTGCACGAATGGTGAGAGAAAAGCGTATGTCGTTGCTTAGCAAGATTATGCGCAATATAAGCATTCTTAATTATTATTAAAACAAATAATTGACGATGTTCAAGGTCAAAGATCAAGGTTAAGGTAAATAGGGTAAAAGTCATATAAGCATTATTAATTATTATTGTCATTATTATTATTAAAACAAATAATTGACGATGTTAAAGGTTCAAGGTCAAGGTTAAGGTAAATAGGGTAAAAGTCACTGTGCATACCTTATCACCTTAATCTATACCTTATCACCTTATCACCAACATGCCAAATTTGGGGACTGACTGTGAAAATGTGAATGATATGTCCAAGACAAAAATGATATGTTAAAGGTCAAAGGTCAAGGTCAATGGTTAATTTTAATATGCAAATCTTAGTCATCTTTCTTGAAAGCTTGCATAAACATCTATGTGTATGTAAAAAGTTTGAACAATGTGCGCCTTCTAGTTCCCGAGAAAAAGCCTGCGTTAAAGTTTGGACAACAGACACAACCCCCCACCCCCACCCCACCCCCACCCGGACACACAATCATGAGAACATAGACTCAGTTCGTTAACACGAGTGAGCCAAAAAGAATGAATGAAAGTTGCTTTGGTATCTTTTCTTTCTCGTTTCTCTTCTTGTGATGGATGAAGGAACTTCATGATTTGGCTCAATAATATGTTCTGAATATTTGGTAATTGGTACTTTATTGTCACAGAGGCGTCTCTGTGAAATTCGGGTTGCTTCCACCTGGAGAGCGCGTCGCAGCCAGAGGCGCGCCACCCAATTTTTTTTTTATTTGCATGCGATTTTTGTGTGACTGACGAGGAAGGAAAGGTGGGGGTGGGGTAAATTTTGACCAAATGACAACTTTTTCGTTGCCACGTAACATGTGCTAAGTGCATGATCCCTGTTGCACACCATAGAGAGAAATGGAAGGACCCTGTCAGCTGCTGCTGCCCATCAGTCCCTCCCCCCAACGACCACGGAGGTCAAGGGACTAAAGGAAGTGCATGGGCACACGGGACCAGGGTGAGAGGAAAAATCCCCTGTACCCAGGTTCGAACTCGGGTTTATTGAATACGAGGCGAACAGTGCAAACCTCCGCCAAGGAAGACTCGCAAAACCGAAATTTCCTTCCTTCATGTCCGAGCTGTATCTCATGAACCAGTGGGTAGAATGGCTTCGAATTTTGCGTGGTAATAATATTATGGCCATCGATTTTCTTTTCATTATATTATCAATTTTTTTTTTTATATCATCTGTGAAGTTTAAAGTTTCACACAGCCTTAACGCCTTTCTGCATTTCGACAATTTCGTATGTCCCACAGACGCCCTTGCCCTACCTGCCCTACCAACGCAAGAGCAGCCCTACGTCAATCCCGAAAGCACCTGTTGTGGGTTTTTTAGGCATTAGGTATTAGGTAAATCATAGTCACAGAGGCGTCTCTGTGAAATTCGGGTTGCTCCCACCTGGAGAGCGCGTCGCAGCCAGAGACGCGCCACCCAATTGTGTGGGTTTTTTTTAATTTGGGGGGGCCATGCGATTTTTGTGTGACTGATGAGGAAGGAAAGGGTGGGGGGGGTACATTTTGACCAAACGACAACTTTTTCGTTGCCACTTGGATTAACGTATGCTAAGTGCATGGGCACACGGGACCTCGGTTTATCGTCTCATCCGAAAGACTCCACGTTCAGGCCGTAAGGACTAGTGCAAAAAATCCCCTGTACCCAGGTTGGAACTCGGGGTTTACTTGACACGAGGCGAACGAGCTACCACTGTGCCATTCTACACCTTCATACACAGAACATTCCATTAACCCTTTCATCACCACTGTCGCCTCTTGGCACCACAATGATTTAACACCCATGTCACTAAAAGGCATCAAATGAGGATCTCTTAATCAGTGACCTTATGTTCTTAATTTTGGGAGGTAAGGACAGGCCCTATTTTATGCATGTCAGTGAGGAATCCCCAGTATTGCAGACACAAATCTTCACTACCCAGGTAAGCTTAATGGAAAGCTTTGGCAGAAAAATGGCTGGCGTTGAAAGGGTTAAGTCCACAAGGGTACGTAGCTGATCTCGACTCGGTGACCATCATACCACACAGAGGAGTCCTTGTGGAAGTGCCTCTATGCGTGTGCCAGCCGAATGTTGGGTCCACCAGCAAGAGACACAACCACTCAGACACCCAGCGCACATTCAACAGTCACGCTCCTTCTTCTTCTTCCTCCTCCTCCTCCTCCTCCTCCTCCTCCTCCTCCTCCTCCTCCTCCATCTTCTTCTTCTTCTTCTGCATTCCCAAGCCATGTTGCCATAATGGTTGAGGTACATGCGTGTCAGGTTTTCGGTTTTCACTGGACTCTCCGCTGCATTCAGCCCAAACAGTCCGATTTCGGAGGAGATCAGAAGGTATTCTAAAAAAGGCGGGAGAGTAGTAGGCATTAGCAAGAAGAGGAGAGAGCAGAGTCAATGAGAATGATAGATTAGAGGGGCTTGCTAGCACAGAACTTTCAGAAGATGGGGGACCTATTTGTACTGAAGCTAAGACCCACCCTATGGGTGGTCCCACTCCAAAGACCCACCACGATTAAGGCCCTTGGTTTTTTTCTATAAATTCAGGCTGCTCTTTAAAATGATGTTTCGTTTCGAATTTGGGGGCATTTGTATGGGAGTCAAACCTGGTCAAAGCAAGATTTCTTGCCAGCTATAAGAGGGAAAACACGTGAAACCCGTGATTTTGACACATGATCTGGTGGGTCTTTAAAGACCCCGCACTGTCAAAATCACGGTTTCCACGTGTTTTCCCTCTTATAGCTAGTAAGGAATCTTAAAGACACACTGACGCACCACGATTAAGTCCCTTGTTTTTTTTCTGGGTAGCTGTGACCCACATACAAATGTCCCCAACTTCAAATTGAGGCTGTTCTTTAAAATGATGTTTCGTTTTCAATTTGGGGACATTTGTATGGGAGTCAAACCTGGTCAAAACAAGATTTACTTCCAGTTATAAGAGGGAAAACACATGAAACACGTGATTTTGACACGTGATCTGGTGGGTCTTTAAGACCTAAATGGCAGCTGTCATACACAATCAAGTTATTGTTGCTTATTATGCAAGACTAAAGTAGACTACACACATGCTCCAAAGAACTCGAAATTCACGATAATATAAGTTATACCCTACATACCCTAGATGAAAGAACATTCAAGGTTACTTACAAACAATGCGCAGGAATTAAAACGGTGCTACATATAATATATTATCCTTCAAAAACAACAAAAACAACAAAACGACCACATACATCCGCTACATAATCGAAAACTCGTGTGGGTAAGTATTAATAGCCTACGAATTCAAGTAAAAACTTGTGTTCATTAATACGTTTCGCCCGTCAGATTCAAGAGTGACGTGATGACTGCTTATGCTACCAAGTAAAGCGGCAGAAAAACAACTCTTTCAAAGTGGCCCGAAACTGATAATTGAGCGTCACATAAGCCACAAAGTTGACGGCAGAATTGAGGCAGGACATAATCCAGACAAACTGGAAAACCACCACGACCGTGTTGTGATACTTCCGAAACACGTTGTAGTCCTCAACGAAATGAACCACCAGAGAGGAAGACGTCTCGATCACCAGGGACACGACATACAACAGACAAAGAACCAGCAACATCTTGGTGATCCTTTTTCTCGTGACATCGTTGTATCCACCACCACCATCATTATTATCATCGTCCTTGTTTCCTTGTAGTGTCATTTGAAGCCTTTTTCGTGAGGCTTTGCGCAGTTTGGTGACGGTGATGGCGCAACAAGTGACCATGGTGACCAGGAACGAAGGTTTAGCTACCAGCGCGAATTTGTTGCCCAGTTGGTGGGAGATGCTTCTGGCGATGGGGAACCCGGTGGACGGGTGGGTGTAGGCCGTGGTGCGGTTGGTTGTAGGGTCCGTTGTCCAGGACACGGTCCAGTGGAAGAAAGAGGGCAAGGAAAGCAGCAGGGTCACCGCGTAACAGAGGAATATGGTTATCACCATCACTCTGCGGTAAAAAAAAGTTTAGTAACAAATTATAACGTGACGTGAAAAACAACCAACCAAGCAAAACTAACTTCTGGTGTTTTTTTTATATCATTCAGACAGTCTCCTGTCCTACGACCGTAGACGCGTCATGCTGCCGTTATGCGCCTAACTAAAGAAATTGTTAGGCCCAGTATGTTCGTCTTCGGCCGGAGAACATCTTTGTAAGGGTTTCTAAAAAAAGAAAGACAGGAGAATGGACCAGTAAGGGAGAACGATAGTAGATGACAGGAGCTAAAATATGTTGGTGCCATGTAGACACCTTCTTCGTGTCCGATTTCATAGACGCGTCCAAGGAAAATTAATGAAATACCATGGATTTATTTATTTTTTTATTCAGCTACATTATAGTGCTGTGTTGTTGACGATGTTGTTGACGATGTCAAACAAATAAGCTGAATGTTTTGTGCTTCAACATTGTCAACAAATCAAACAACAACAGAGAGAGAGAGAGAGGCAGGGAGAGAGAGAGAGAGATAAATAGATAATATAGATATATAGAGAGAGAGAGAGAGAGAGAGAGAGAGAGAGAGAGAGAGAGAGAGAGAGAGAGAGAGAGAGAGAGAGAGAGAGAGAGAGAGAGAGAGAGAGAGTACAAAGACAGTCAGACAGAGACGGCGTTGCGTTATATATGTTAACAGAATCAGTAATCACGAAAGTATGTCTAGAGTTCTCTTTATAAACAGTTATATTGTCACATTGGCCAACCGTCTCATTTTATTTTATTTTTCGCTCACCTGTGTAAACAAAGCGAATCTATGTAATTTGGCTATAATTACAATGGTAATGGGTGCTCGGTGGAAAGCCTAAATGAAGCAAGTCCAACCAACAGGTTACAAAACAACATTTTGGCTGGATGCTTCATTTTGGCTGATTACGAAGGTGTCTAAGTGCACTCCCCTTTTTTGGAGGGTGGTGTACCCTCTTGGGGTGACTAGGGAAAGACCTAAGAAATAAGATCACAATACATCCTGGGACTCTTTTCTGAGGCATATAAAACCGTAAAGGTGAGAGCCTGTGGCTTTGTCTGGAGATGCACGAGCCGCGCCTGTCCTTGGGGGAGGGGGGGGGGGGGGGGGTTGGCGGCACGGATTGTCTCCGCTGCACAAATTGTCTCCGAGACAATCCGTGCAGGGAGACAATCCGTGCCGCCTAGACGGCACGGATTGTCTCCGCTGCACGGATTGTCCACCTGTGTCGACCCTTGCAGCACGGATTGTCTCCAGTGCTAGCTTTCGTGTGAAGTTTTTAAAAAAAGTCCGGTAATAAAACTATGCATCCGAATGTTACGATATTTACCATTCCGACGTGTTTGTGTATGATTTATACCATTATAGTTGAATGATGTAAAGACTTAGGAGTATTTGTCGATTTTGTCACATGGTCGATTTTGACACAAAATTCGTGGCCTCTTTATTCTGGTTCAAACTGGATCACGTAAAAAAAAAGGCTCCTTTGACTCAAATGTTTTTTCACGTGACAAGTTGTCTTTTAGAGTAAAACCCGCCTAAAATGAAGATAGATGACTTTGATTCTAAAAAAAAGCGCTTTGTAAGGGAGAAATAGAGTAACAAGAGACTAAGTAGAATTAACGTTGTCCTTTTTTTTAGTTTCCTCATTTCCAAAAGTCTTCGCATAACACAAAACCATAT
>CM065703.1:19932183-19939498 GCA_017654935.2 Phymorhynchus buccinoides
CCATGGATTTATTTTTTATTTTTTATTCAGCTACATTATAGTGCTGTGTTGTTGACGATACCCTCTATTTGATAACCAACCAAACAGGAAAACCACTGGATTCTCAACTTATTTCAAACACACTCAAAGAGAACAGAAAGAGAGAATACAAACACTGTACGAATAAGTATATGAAGATTTGTAATGAGGGTCAAACGAATAAGCTGAATGTTTTGTTTTTCAACATTGTCAACAAATCCAACAACAACAACAGAAAGAGAGAGAGAGAGGGAGAGAGAGAGAGAGAGAGAGAGAGAGAGAGAGAGAGAGAGAGAGAGAGAGAGAGAGAGAGAGAGAGAGAGAGAGAGAGAATAGAGCAGGAGGGAGAGAGAGAGTACAAAGACAGTGAGACAGTGAGAGACGGCGAAGCATTATATAGGTTAACAGAATCAGTAATCACGAAAGTATGTCCAGAGTTCTCTTTATAAACAGTCATAATGTGACATTGGCCAACCGTCTCATTGCTTGTTTTGTTTTTTGGCTCACCCGTGTAAACAAAGCGAATCTATGTAATTTGGCTATAATGATAATGGTAATGGGTGCCCGGTTGAAAGCCTACATGAAGCAAGTCCAACCAACAGGTTACAAAACAACATTTTCGCTGGATGCTTCATTTTGGCTGATTGCGAAGGTGTCTAAGTGCACTCCCCTTACTTGGAGGGTGGTGTACCCTCTTGGGGTGACTAGGGAAAGATCTAAGAAATAAGATCACAATACATTCTGGGACTCTTTTCTGAGGCATATAAAACCGTAAAGCGAGAGCCTGTGGCTTTGTCTGGAGATGCACTGGCCTCGCCTGTCCTTGGTGGGGGCTGTTGGGTGCGTGCTGGTTTCTGAGTGGGTGTCCTTTTGCCGGTGGGCTCTGCAGTCATAAAAAAACGGGCTGGTACACCCATGGGGACATTTCGCAAGGACTCCTCTGCATCGTATCCGATGGTCACCAAGCCGGGAGTAGCTATGTGCCTTTGTATACTTAATGGAATGTCCTGCGTGTGCCTGCTCCCCAGTAACACAACACGGACTTCCAGGGCTGGAGTAGGGCTGCTCTCGTGTTGATAGGGGCAGGCGTGGCTAGTGCATCTCTGGGTCCCATCAGCACCTTCGGGTGTTTCTTTTTCACTGTGATGGTTTTGCATGTTCGGGTCATCTGTACAGATATTGTGCTTCCAACTCTTCCAGACTGCATGTGCTTATTATATTATATAATGTCACAACTCGATGGTGTGAATCTCTACTGTATGTCTTGGTCCTGCGATCCTGTGAGTGTTTCAACAAACACTACTAGCCAATTCTACCACTTCATGGTGCTGGGTCAAATACTCTCTCTCTCTCTCTCTCTCTATCTCTCTCTCTCTCTCCTCCTCTCTCTCTCTCCCTCTCTCTCTCTCTCTCTCTCTCTCTCTCTCTCTCTCTCTCTCTCTCTCTCAGCATAACCATTATGCCTAATTGCTTAAATTATTTTGTATGCCTGTTTCTCGCACATTGACATGGGCATGTGGCCTAATCAATTAAGCTATTCAGACTTAGACTATCTATCTCTCTCTGCTGTGTCTCTCTGTATGTGTGTGTGTGTGTGTGTGTATATGAGTGCGTACGTGCGTATATGTGTGTGCACGCTTGAGCGTGTACGTTTGTGTCTGAGCAACCATGGCTACTTTCTTTTACCGTTGATTTTTGACGATGTTTTTGCTTTTTCTTGGCCAGCTGTCCTTCTGTTTACCAGTCAGCCTGTTTATCTGTTTGTGGGACAAGTGGTCTCAATCATTTATGAATGAATGTAATTCAATGTATTACAGGGTGAGGATATCAATAAAACAACAACAACAACAACATTACATTGAATATTACATTTGATAAGTATTCGGAATCAGGTGCAAAAAACTTCAAATCAGTTTGTTAATACTCGCTTGATATTTAGCTGATTGTTTTGAAACTTATGAGCAGGTTTTGATGAAGTGTAAGAGAAGAGTAGAGAAATATTAAAGAAATAAACCACGAAGGTTTTCAATTAGACAGAGCTATGTTTTGAAGACAATGAGTCAATAATGTTGCTGCTGTCCCCTATTGCAAATGCTACCTTTTAAATGCACCAAAGCATTATGAACGTTTCATGTTCAGCAACCTTTCTCTCTTGACCTCCAAACTTTTACAGTATCTGTTAAAGACCCCCCACGTCACGTGTCACATTCCCTCTTATGCTAGGAAGATTTCTTAAGATTTCTTACCACCTATAAGAGGGAAAACACGTGAAAACCATGGTTTTGACACGTGACGTGGTGGGTCTTTAACCCACCAGACAAGACTAGCTATTTTCCTTGCTCATTGTGAAACTTACGTGAGAGTTCTGTACAAAGAAAGTCTGTCAGACTGGCTTTGTTTTCATCAAGAGAGATGAATCTGCCCCATTGACCAATTGCTTGACCTTGTGAATGAAGCCAACGTTTGATAGCTTGCTTTCCTTCAATTCTCTTGGCCCATGCTGCTGACTTGATTGTGCACTCATTGTACCAGTCAAAGGCCAAGTCAACCCTGCTACACGAATCTGAGTAGAGTGTTTCCACATGTCTTGCAAAATTGTCAAACAACTGCCCAAATATATTCATGCCTCCACGTTTTCGAACTGCTTGGACCATGGTCAAGGGTACACAATTGGCGGGTAGGAGAGTGTCATTCTGTTGGAGGCCTTGCTGGAGGATTTTGGTCAGTTCAGCTTTGTTCGTAGATGCAATCTTCAGTCTGCTGTTGCAAGAGAAGAGGAACTCAACAATGATCTTTCGCCAGCTCTCTGTCAACATCAACGTCCCTTTCTGCTTTGAAAGTAATTATGAAAATAACTTCAACACGCCTAAAGAATTATCTTTCTCCCTTAACTGCAACAGCTTTCACATTCCCTATATTGATTTGAATTGTATGCATGCTGTCAAATGTTTGGAGTTTTCTTGCCTTTATACGGCTATGAAAGCTCGTATGTTTTGGACACAAAGTCAATGATGGTTTAATACCCAGTTTCTTCAGTTGTCAGCAAATCACTTACCACACCACCACTTGCTGCATCGCTCATGGTAAGTGCTGAAAGCTCCTGACTTGTGCAAGTGAAGAGTTTGAACGTTTGGAAGAAATTGGCCAGTTTTTGCACATGGTTATTGGTCTCTTTTCAGTCTCTTCAAAATCCTTGTGTGAGGATTCGTGTTCCTTCGTCATCAATCATCAGGTTAAAGTTTGTTCTAGTATCACTTGTGAGTTGTACCATTTCATTGAAATTAATGCAGCCCCTATCTCTAGCTGTATCGTTTCTGGCAATTCCAACAAGACCCCTAGCAACCTTTCCTGTTTTGTTCACGTATTCAATAGCCTGATAACCTGGAAGTTTATTGAACAACTGCTTGGTCTCTTTTGTGAAATGTCACCTTGTTCTGCAAATCCTTAATGCACCTCTAGGGCTGTCACTGGGAGCATCTTCCTCGCAGCCTAGAAAAGTCTCCCCCTTCCCTTCATCAAGTGTGATGGAAATTGTTGAAAGCACCAAACCAAGGCAGCTGTTGACTCCTTGGTTTAAACTCCAGGCGCCCAGACTCCATGACTGGTACAACACATTATAATGGCCTTTGCAAGACATTGTGTACTCGTAATAACAGGATTGCATTCTTAAACAATCTCAAAATATTTCATGAAGGAACATAAGTGGTTTCACCAAATAACCCTCTCTTACACTATAAATATCGTTTTAAGCAAGCAATTTACAAAAAAACAATACTTCCAAAAGGTAATCTACAGACAAATATATTAATTTTGTTGCTTTGTTGCACCTAGCGAGAAATTTGTTGTATCGCTTTACATTTTCAGTCTGATAAAAAAACAAAAATGAATCAGACCGAAAATGAATGAAATACATTTCCAATCACTTTTGGGACTATATAATTATTGTGATTTAGCACCCTACAAAACATATAATTAGCCACTGAGATGGCAAATGTATTCCAATAAATATGCAAGATATAGAGCGGTTAGTCCATTTTAGCCGCCATTTTGAAAACTGTCATGGCGGCCATACTTCATGAATACAGAAGCAACATCCACGTGGAATACATTATTCTACATCCATACATTCTATCCCAGATAGATGATTGCTTCTAACCAGCAACGTTTAGGTGGTTTCACTTTTTGGAAGATTGCTTCTTGACTATCAATCTTAATGTGTAGTACAACCTGCAATAAACATAATTATTAGCCAATCTTTTAGAATTCTACAATCTTTAGTAGTTTTAGGAGTGCAGCTTTTTTATGAATTTACCAAAATCAGGTGGTGGAAAAGCTCCATTCCAGAACATGGACAACAGCATCAACTCAATATATACATGGTGTTTTTCACGCTCATTGATCACTTGTAAGTATATGTACTTGTCTTTACACAGCGTCTCTCTAAGTTAAAAACAAAATGCAACAAGAAAACCAGAGCAATGGCACTGATATAATGATGAACTAATTTTACACACAAAAAGCACACAAAAAACACAATTATCTCACCAATGATGGCAGTCGATTAATCATTGCACTTGGCGTTGTGGTCCCGTGTCAAAAACATTATTATCAGCTAAAGAGGAATTGTCATAATTGTGCATTTTCAACGTACAAGCATGACATTTGGCATGATGGTTTCTTATGGTGTGTTTATTAATTTCTGATGTAGGTACATTTGCAATTCAGCCTTTAACCCTTTTAGCGCCAGAGGTATTTTTATTGCGGACAACTTTAATTTTTTTTTAATTCTAGTGGTGTGCATTTTCATGACACAAGCATGAAATCTGGCACGACAGTTTTTTATGATGTGTTTATTAATTTCTGACGTAGGGACATTTTCAATTCAGCCTTTATCCCATTCAGTACCAAGGGAATTTTGCTCGCAGACAGTTATAACTAAATAAAATTCTAGTGTTGGGCATTTTCATGTAATAAGCATGTAATTTTCAGCCTTTTAACCCCTTCAGTGCCAAGGGTATTTTGATCACGAACAGTTATAGTTTTTTTTAAATTCTAGTGTTGGGCATATTCGTGTAAAAAACATGAAATTTGGCATGATGGTTTCTTATGGTTGTGTTTATCCATGTCTAACGTAGGGACATTTTCAATTTAGCTTTTAACTCTTTTAGTGCCAGGGGCATTTTATTGCGGACAACTTTAATTATTTTAAAATTCTAGTGGTGTGCATTTTCATGAAGCAAGCATGAAATTTGGCATGATTGTTTCTTATGATGTGTTTATTAATTTTTGACGTAGGGACATTTTCAATTCAGCCGTTGACCCTTTCAGTGCCAATGGCATTTTTGGCAGACAGTTATAATTAAAACATTCTAGTGGTATGCTTTTTCTCGAAATAAGCATAACATTTGGCATGATAGTTTCTTATGGCATGTTTATTGATTTCTGACGGAGGAACATTTTCAATTTAGCTTTTAATCCCTTCAGTGCCAAGTGCATTTTACTTGCGGATGGTTATAATAAAAATATTCTAGTGGTATGCTTTTTCTCGAAATAAGCATGACATTTGATATGATAGATTATTATGGTGTGTTTATCAATTTCTGACAAAGGAACATTTTCAATTCAGGCTTTAACCCCGCTTTTTCAATCTCTAAACTTAACAATCTTTAGCAATCTTCTGTCGATCATTTCCAAGAAAAATAAAATCGATTCATCAATGCTTCATTTTATTTGCTTCAGATCGCCTTTAAGGCTGGGTCAGCCCAATCAAACATAGGCTAGAACCCCAGGGCTACATCAAAATGTTGTTGTGCTCTTCATAATTATGCGGGGATTGTCTTTAAATATGACAAGCTCTTAGCATAACTTCGTCAGTCTCCCAAATCCCCTGAAGACGGAGTGTGGCTGACAACGTATCAGGGTAAGCAAAAGCGGTCACCCACAAATAGTATTCTCATTCCTAGCTGGTGCATTTACATTTGTTGGGAATATTCCTAATGTCTTTTTTAGCCAGGGCTTGACGACGACAACAACAACATGTTGCTTCAGTAAAGTAACAAATGGTTTATGCGATGGGGTAAAAACAATACAGTACTATAATCAACCACATAATTTGACACAGCACTCACACAACATACATAAAAAAGAAAAAATTACTCCCTCCCACATCACATCACATCTCTTCTGTTCAAGATGTCAACGTTTATGAGTACACCAACCCCACACACCACACACACACACACACACACACACACACCACACACACACACACACACACACACACACACATACACCCGACACACGCACGCACGCACGCACAGGCACACGCACGCACACGCACGCACACACACAAGCATGCACGCACACGCACACAAACACACACACACCACACCACACACACACACACACATCAAATCACACACACACACCAACAATCTCTCTCTCTCTTTCTCTCTCTCTCAACACACACATCCGCACGCACGCACACGCACACACAAACCCACATACTCATACGACATAATCATATATTATTTCCCTCTTATATCTGGTAAGAAATCTTAAGGAATCTTCCTAGCATCAGAGGGAATGTTACTCGTGACGTTGGGGGGTCTTTAAGGGCCATCTAATGCATCTGGAGAAAACAAATTTCGTTTTCCAGGATTAACATGCCATGGAATTTGCTGTGCATACTTGTAATGTTGTCTGATTATTTGTGGCATGTTAAACTGTTATAAAGAATTATTATTGAAATCTACATTTGTATTATGTGTAAATATATTTCCAAATTATGTTTAGTTAGGAAAATTATCGGCAGAAACTAAATCAACAAAACAATCCAAAAGTAAACCAATATGGGGCGTACAAGGGCCGCGAGGCCCCTATCAGCCATAAAACTACTACTACTACACTACTACTACTACTACTACTACGACTAATACTACTACTACTACTACCACTACGTAGTGGCACAGACGTAAACGCGTTCGCCTCGTGCACAATAAACCAGAGTTCGAACCTGGGCATGGGGGATTTTTCCTCACACTCTGCACTAGGCCTTACGGCCTGAAAATGGAGTCTTTCGGATGAGACAATAAACCGAAGTCCCGTGTGCCCATACACTTAGCACACATTAAACCCAATGGCAACAACGAAAAGTGTTATTTGGTCACATTTTTTTTTTTTTATTATTTTTTTTATTTTTTTTTTTTTTTTTTTTTTTTTATTAGTTTTTATTTTTGTATTCATGGGGGCTAGGTTTTTGGATCGTTTTTTCTTGTCTTCTTAGTGATTTGTCTGT
>CM065703.1:19939998-19962498 GCA_017654935.2 Phymorhynchus buccinoides
TTTGCAGTATATTTGTATAAAGCCTTTAAAATCAGGTCTACCTTATGCATTAGAGGTTGATGATTCCCACATGTTATGCTTATGTTTTGCTTTGTGTGTACTTATTATTTATTATGTCTGATTATGCCTGACTATGTTATATTGTATCACCCCTCATGAGGGGCTATGGCCTTGATTGAGTAAATATCCGTATCCGTATCCGTATCTCTCTCTCTCTCTCCCTCTCTCCCTCCCTCTCTCTCTCTCTCTCTTCCTCCCTTCCCCCCTCCCCTTAACTATATCTCTCCCTTTACCCATCTCCCAGCAAGGTGTCATGAGGGACAAGGTCACTCTCCTCCTCTTTTGGCTGGCCGTGGCCGATCTGACCAGCCTCCTGACCCACGCCTTGCTCCTGCCCGGTTGCTACCTCCGGGACCTCGTGCACCTCAACAACTGGACCGCCGTGGTTAACGCCAAGATCGGCCGCGTCAGCAGGTGGTCAGCGTTCGTCCCAGGGGCTCTCATGGTGGTCGTCAGCGTGGAGCGCTGTCTGTGCGTGGCCGTGCCTTTCAAAGCCAGGAGGCTTGTCACTTACAGGTACAACTATAGTATTTGGTATTTGATGCTTTATAGCCACAGTGCCGTCCCCCCAAAAAAAAAGAAAAAAAAAAGAAAAAGGGTAGGCGCTGCACTTGCGGCGACGCGCTCTCCGGGGTAGAGCAGCCCGAATTTCACAGAGATAAGTCTCTGTGACTAGAATATATCAAAAACCAGATACCAAGTACAGAGACGACTCTGTGAAATTCGGGTTGCTCCCACCTGGAGAGCGCGTCGCAGCCAGAGGCGCGCCACCCATTTTTTAATTTTGTTTTGCATGCGACTTTTGTATGACTGATGAGGAAGAAAATGGGGGTGGGGGGGGGGGGGGGTAAATGTTGACCAAATAACAACTTTTTCGTTGTTGCCACTGGGTTTAATGTGTGCTAAGTACATATGGGCAACGCGGGACCTCGGTTTATCGTCTTATCCGAAAGACTACACGTTCAGACCGTAAGGCCTAGTGCAGAGTGTGAGGAAAAATCCCCTGTACCCAGGTTCGAACTCGGGTTTATTGCGCACGAGGCAAACGCTTTACGTCTGTGCCACTACGTAGTGGTAGTAGTAGTAGTAGTAGTAGTAGTAGTAGTAGTAGTAGTAGTAGTAGTAGTAGTAGTAGTAGTTTTATGGCTGATAGGGGCCTCGCGGCCCTTGTACGCCCCATATTGGTTTACTTTTGGATTGTTTTGTTGATTTAGTTTCTGCCGATAATTTTCCTAACTAAACATAATTTGGAAATATATTTACACATATACAAATGTAGATTTCAATAATAATTCTTTACATCAGTTTAACATGCACAAATAATCAGACAACATTACAAGTATGCACAGCAAATTCCATGGCATGTTAATCCTGGAAAACGAAGTTTGTTTTCTCTGGATGCATTAGATGGCCCTTAAAGACCCCCCACGTCACGCGTCACATTCCCTCTTATGCTAGGAAGATTTCTTAAGATTTCTTACCAGCTATAAGAGGGAAATATATATGTATTATGTCTGTATTGATGTATGTGTGTTTGTGTGTGCGTGTGCGTGCGTGCGGATGTGTGTGTGAGAGAGAGAGACAGAGAGAGAGAGATTGTGTGGTGTGATGTGATGTGATGTGATGTGTGTGTGTGTGTGTGTGTGTGTGTGTGTGTGTGTGTGTGTGTGTGCGTGTGTGCGTGTGCGTGCGTGTGCGTGTGTGCGTGTGCGTGCGTGTGCGTGTGCGTGCGTGCGTGCGTGTGTGCGTGTGTGTGTGTGTGTGTGTGTGTGTGTGTGTGTGTGTGTGTGTGTGTGTGTGTGTGTGTGTGTGTGTGTGTGTGTGTGTGTGTGTGTGGATGTACTCATAAACGTTGACATCTTGAACAGAAGAGATGTGATGTGATGTGGGAGGGAGTACTTTTTTCTTTTTTATGTATGTTGTGTGAGTGCTGTGTCAAATTATGTGGTTGATTATAGTACTGTATTGTTTTTACCCCATCGCATAAACCATTTGTTTCTTTACTGAAGCAACATTTGTTGTTGTCGTCGTCATACCCTGGCTAAAAGACATTAGGGATATTCCCAACAAATGCAAATGCACCAGCTAGGAATGAGAACACTATGTGTGTGACCGCTTTTGATTACCCTGATACGTTTGCAGCCACGCTCCAACTTCGGAGGATTTGGGAGACTGACGAAGTTATGCTAGGAGCTTGTCATATTTAAAGACAACCCCGCATAATTATGAAGAGCATAACAACATTTTGATGTAGCTTTGGTGTTCTAGCCTATGTTGATTGGGCTGACACAGCCTTAAAGGCGATCTGAAGCAAATAAAATGAAGCATTGATTGATCGATTTTATTTGTCTTGGAAATGATCAACAGAAGATTGTAAAAGATTGTTAAGTTTAGAGATTGAAAAGAGGGGTTAAAGGCTGAACTGCAAATGTCCATACATCAGAACATTGATAAACACACCATGAGAAACTATCATATCAAATGTCATGCTTATTTCGAGAAAAAGCATACCACTAGAATATTTTTATTATAACCATCCGCAAGTAAAATGCCCTTGGCACTGAAGGGGTTAAAGGCTGAATTGAAAATGTTCCTACGTCAGAAAATCATAAGCACACCATAAGAAACTATCATGCCAAATGTCATGCTTATTTCGAGAAAAAGCATACCACTAGAATGTTTTAATTATAACTGTCTGCCAAAAATGCCCTTGGCACTGAAAGGGTTAAAGGCTGAATTGAAAATGTCCCTACGTCAGAAACAAATAAACACACCATTAGAAACTATCATACCAAATTCCATGCTTGTTACATGAAAATGCATACCACTAGATTGTTTTAAATTATAACTGTCCCTGATAAAATGCCCTTGGCACTAAAAGAGTTAAAGGCTAAATTGAAAATGTCCCTACGTTAGAAATTGATAAACACACCATAAGAAACCATCATGCCAAATTTCATGTTTCTTACATGAATATGCCCAACACTAGAATTTAAAAAAAACTATAACTGTTCGTGATCAAAATACCCTTGGTACTGAATGGGTTAAAGGCTAAAAATTACATGCTTATTACATGGAAATGCCCAACACTAGAATTTTATTTAGTTATAACTGTGTGCGAGCAGAATGCCCTTGGTACTGAAGGGGTTAAAGGCTGAATTGAAAATGTCCCTACGTCAGAAATTAATAAGCACATCATAAAAAACTGTCATGCCAGATTTCATGCTTGTTTCATGAAAATGCACACCACTAGAATTTTTTATAATTAAAGTTGTCCGCAATAAAAATGCCACTGGCACTGAAAGGGTTAAAGGCTGAATTGAAAATGTCCTTAGGTCAGGAATTGATAGACACATCATAAGAAACCATCATGCCAAATGTCATGCTTGTACGTTGAAAATGCACAATTATGACAATTCCTCTTTAGCTGATAATAATGTTTTTGACACGGGACCACAACGCCAAGTGCAATGATTAATCGACTGCCATCATTGGTGAGATAACTGTGTTTTTTGTGTGCTTTTTGTGTGTAAAATTAGTTCATCATTATATCAGTGCCATTGCTCTGGTTTTCTTGTTGCATTTTGTTTTTAACTTAGAGAGACGCTGTGTAAAGACAAGTACATGTACTTACAAGTGATCAATGAGCGTGAAAAACACCATGTATATATTGAGTTGATGCTGTTGCCCATGTTCTGGAATGGAGCTTTTCCACTACCTGATTTTGGTAAATTCATAAAAAAGCTGCACTCCTAAAACTACTAAAGATTGTAGAATTCTAAAAGATTGGCTAATAATTATGTTTCTTGCAGGTTGTACTACACATTAAGATTGATAGTCAAGAAGCAATCTTCCAAAAAGTGAAACCACCTAAACGTTGCTGGTTAGAAGCAATCATCTATCTGGGATAGAATGTATGGATGTAGAATAATGTATTCCACGTGGATGTTGCTTATGTATTCGCGAAGTATGGCCGCCATGACAGTTTACAAAATGGCGGCTAAAATGGACTAACCGCTCTATATCTTGCATATTTATTGGAATACATTTGCCATCTCAGTGGCTAATTATATGTTTTGTAGGGTGCTAAATCACAATAATTATATAGTCCCAAAAGTGATTGGAAATGTATTTCATTCATTTTCGGTCTGATTCATTTTTGTTTTTTTATCAGACTGAAAATGTAAAGCGATACAACAAATTTCTCGTTAGCTGCAACAAAACAACAAAATTAATATATTTGTCTGTAGATTACCTTTTGGAAGTATTGTTTTTTTGTAAATTGCTTGCTTAAAACGATATTTATAGTGTAAGAGAGGGTTATTTGGTGAAACCACTTATGTTCCTTCATGAAATATTTTGAGATTGCTTAAGAATGCAATCCTGTTATTACGAGTACACAATGTCTTGCAAAGGGCCATTATAATGTGTTGTACCAGTCATGGAGTCTGGGCGCCTGGAGTTTAAACCAAGGAGTCAACAGCTGCCTTGGTTTGGTGCTTTCGACAATTTCCATCACACTTGATGAAGGGAAGGGGGAGACTTTTCTAGGCTGCGAGGAAGATGCTCCCAGTGACAGCCCTAGAGGTGCATTAAGGATTTGCAGAACAAGGTGACATTTCACAAAAGAGACCAAGCAGTTGTTCAATAAAATTCCAGGTTATCAGGCTATTGAATACGTGAACAAAACAGGAAAGGTTGCTAGGGGTCTTGTTGGAATTGCCAGAAACGATACAGCTAGAGATAGGGGCTGCATTAATTTCAATGAAATGGTACAACTCACAAGTGATACTAGAACAAACTTTAACCTGATGATTGATGACGAAGGAACATGAATCCTCACACAAGGATTTTGAAGAGACTGAAAAGAGACCAATAACCATGTGCAAAAACTGGCCAATTTCTTCCAAACGTTCAAACTCTTCACTTGCACAAGTCAGGAGCTTTCAGCACTTACCATGAGCGATGCAGCAAGTGGTGGTGTGGTAAGTGATTTGCTGACAACTGAAGAAACTGGGTATTAAACCATCATTGACTTTGTGTCCAAAACATACGAGCTTTCATAGCCGTATAAAGGCAAGAAAACTCCAAACATTTGACAGCATGCATACAATTCAAGTCAATATAGGGAATGTGAAAGCTGTTGCAGTTAAGGCAGAAAGATAATTCTTTAGGCGTGTTGAAGTTATTTTCATAATTACTTTCAAAGCAGAAAGGGACGTTGATGTTGACAGAGAGCTGGCGAAAGAGCATTGTCCAGTTCCTCTTCTCTTGCAACAGCAGACTGAAGATTGCATCTACCAAGGAACAAAGCTGAACTGATCAAAATCCTCCAGCAAGGCCTCCCACAGAATGACACTCTCCTACCCGCCAATTGTGTACCCTTGACCATGGTCCAAGCAGTTCGAAAACGTGGAGGCATGAATATATTTCGGCAGTTGTTTGACAATTTTGCAAGACATGTGGAAACACTCTACTCAGATTCGTGTAGCAGGGTTGACTTGGCCTTTGACTGGTACAATGAGTGTACAATCAAGTCAGCAGCATGGGCCAAGAGAATTGAAGGAAAGCAAGTTATCAAACGTTGACTTCATTCACAAGGTCAAGCAGCTGGTCAATGGGGCAGATTCATCTCTCTTGATGAAAACAAAGCCAGTCTGACAGACTTTCGTTGTACAGAACTCTCACGTAAGTTTCACAATGAGCAAGGAAAATAGCTAGTCTTGTCTGGTGGGTTAAAGACCCACCACGTCACGTGTCAACACCATGGTTTTCACGTGTTTTCCCTCTTATAGGTGGTAAGAAATCTTAAGAAATCTTCCTAGCATAAGAGGGAATGTGACACGTGACGTGGGGGGTCTTTAACAGATCCTGTAAAAATTTGGAGGTCAAGAGAGAAAGGTTGCTGAACATGAAACGTTCATAATGCTTTGGTGCATTTAAAAGGTAGCATTTGCAATAGGGGACAGCAACAACATTATTGACTCATTGTCTTCAAAAGATAGCTCTGACTAATTGAAAACCTTCGTGGTTTATTTCTTTAATATTTGTTTACTCTTCTCTTACACTTCATCAAAACCTGCTCATAAGTTTCAAAACAATCAGCTAAATATCAAGCGAGTATTAACAAACTGATTTGAATTTTTGTGCACCTGATTCCGAATACTTATCAAATGTAATATTCAATGTAATGTTGTTGTTGTTGTTGTTGTTGTTGTTTTATTGATATCCTCACCCTGCAATACATTGAATTACATTCATTCATAAATGATGGAGACCACTTGTCCCACAAACAGAGAAACAGGCTGACTGGTAAACAGAAGGACAGCTGGCCAAGAAAAAGCAAAAACATCGCCAAACATCATCGGTAAAAGAAAGTAGCCATGGTTGCTCAGACACAAACGTACACGCTCAAGCGCGCACACACATGCACGCACGCACGCACGCATACACACACACATACAGAGAGACACAGAGAGAGATAGTCTAAGTCTGAATAGCTTAATTGATTAGGCCACATGCCCATGTCAATGTGCGAGAACAGGCATGCAAAATAATGTAAGCAATTAGGCATAATGGTTATGCTGAGAGAGAGAGAGAGAGAGAGAGAGAGAGAGAGAGAGAGAGAGAGAGAGAGAGAGAGAGAGAGAGAGAGAGAGAGAGAGAGAGATTTGACCCAGCACCATGAAGTGGTAGAATTGGCTAGTAGTGTTTGTTGAAACACTCACAGCAGCGCAGGACCAAGGCATACAGTAGAGATTCACCCCATCGAGTTGTGACATATTATATAATAAGTTTTGCAGTCTGGAAGAGTTGGAAGCACAATATCTGTACAGATGACCCGAACATGCAAAACCATCACAGTGAAAAAGAAACACCCGAAGGCGCTGATGGTACCCAGAGATACACCAGCCACGCCTGTCCCTGTCAACACGAGAGCAGCCCTACTCCAGCCCTGGAAGTCCGTATTGTGCTACTGGGGAGCAGGCACACGCAGGACATTCCATTAAGTATACAAAGGCACATAGCTACTCCCGGCTTGGTGACCATTGGATACGTTGTAGAGGAGGCCTTGCAAAATGTCCCCATGGGTGTACCAGCCCGTTTTTTATGACTGCAGAGCCCATCGGCAAAAGACACTCACTCAGAAACCAGCAGGCACCCATCAGCCCCCACCAAGGACAGGCGAGGCCAGTGCATCTCCAGACAAAGCCACAGGCTCTCACTTTACGGTTTTATATGCCTCAGAAAAGAGTCCCAGGATGTATTGTAATCTTATTTCTTAGATCTTTCCCTAGTCACCCCAAGAGGGTACACCACCCTCCAAAAAAGGGGAGTGCACTTAGACACCTTCGCAATCAGCCAAAATGAAGCATCCAGCGAAAATGTTGTTTTGTAACCTGTTGGTTGGACTTGCTTCATGTAGGCTTTCAACCGGGCACCCATTACCATTATCATTATAGCCAAATTACATAGATTCGCTTTGTTTACACGGGTGAGCCAAAAAACAAAACAAGCAATGAGACGGTTGGCCAATGTCACATTATGACTGTTTATAAAGAGAACTCTGGACATACTTTCGTGATTACTGATTCTGTTAACTTATATAATGCTACGCCGTCTCAGTCTCACTGTCTTTGTACTCTCTCTCTCTCTCTCTCTCTCTCTCTCTCTCTCTCTCTCTCTCTCTCTCTCTCTCTCTCTCTCTCTCTCTCTCTCTCTCTCTCCTCTCTGTCTCTCTCTTTCTGTTGTTGTTGTTGAATTTGTTGACAATGTTGAAAAACAAAACATTCAGCTTATTCGTTTGACCCTCATTACAAATCTTCATATACTTATTCGTACAGTGTTTGTATTCTCTCTTTCTGTTCTCTTTGAGTGTGTTTGAAATAAGTTGAGAATCCAGTGGTTTTCCTGTTTGGTTGGTTATCAAATAGAGGGTATCGTCAACAACACAGCACTATAATGTAGCTGAATAAAAAATAAAAAATAAATCCATGGTATTTCATTAATTTTCCTTGGATGCGTCCATGAAATCGGACATGAAAAAGGTAAATGGCACCGAAATATTTTAGCTCCTGTCATCTGCTATTGTTCTCCCTTACTGGTCCATTGTCCTGTCTTTAAAAAAAAAAAGAAACCCTTTCAAAGATTTTCTCCGGCCGAAGACGAACATGCTGGACCTAACAATTTCTCTAGTTAGGCGCATAACGGCAGCATGACGCATCTGCGGTTCGTAGGACAGGAGACTGTCTGAGTGATCGAGGAAGAAACAGAAGTTAGTTTTGCTTGGTTGGTTGTTCTTCGTCACGTTACAATTTGTCACTATTTCTTTTCTTTATTTTACCGCAGAGTGATGGTGGTAACCATATTCCTGTGTTACGCGGTGACCCTGCTGTTTTCTTTGCCCTCTTTCTTCCACTGGACCGTGTCCTGGACAACGGACCCTACAACAAACCGCACCATGGCCTACGCCCACCTGTCCACTGGGCTCCCCATCGCCAGAAGCATTTCCCGCCAACTGCTCAACACATTCGCGCTGGTAGCTAAACCTTCGTTCCTGGTCACCATGGTCACTTGCTGCGCCATCACCGTCACCAAGCTGCACACAGCCTCACGAAAAAGGCTTCAAATGACACTGCAAGGAAACAAGAACGGTGATAATAATGATGATGGTGGTGGAGACAACGATGTCGCGAGAAACAGGATCACCAAGATGTTGCTGGTTCTTTGTCTGTTGTATGTCGTGTCCCTGGTGATCGAGACGTCTTCCTCTCTGGCGGTTCATTTCGTTGAGGACTACAACTTGTTTCGGAAGTATCACAACACGGTCGTGGTGGTTTTCCAGTTTATCTTGATTACGTCCTGCCTCAATTCCGCCGTCAACTTTGTGGCTTATGTGACGCTCAGTTCTCGCTTTAGGGCCACTTTGAAAGAGCTGTTTTTCTGCGGCTTTACTTGGTGGCGTAAGCAGTCATCACGTCACTCTTGAATCTGACGGGCGAAACTTATTAATGAACACGAGTTTTCACTTGAGTTCGTAGGCTATTAATACTTACCCACACGAGTTTTCGATTATGTAGCGCATGTATGTGGTCGTTTTGTCGTTATTGTTGTTTTTGAAGGATAATATATTATATGTAACACAGTTTTATTTCCTGCGCATTGTTTGTAAGTAACCTTGAATGTTCTTTCATCTAGGGTATGTAGGGTATAACTTATATTGTCGTGAATTTCGAGTTCTTTAGAGCATGCGTGTAGTCTACTTTAGTCTAACGGAGCAGACATTCTATATACCATGCGATCCGATTGTGACGATGTCTGTGAGTCATGATTCACGTGAAATACTTCCATCTAAAAATAATTCTACTGTTTCCGTTCACTATACTCACGCACAGATACCCTATACACAAATTACATACAATGTCTGATACAAAAATACAGAGATTTCAATAGATTCGTGTAGGGGGGACTACAAATACAGTGAACAAAGCTAATATGATTTCATCATATTCGTTTAAACAGTAGAATTTCACGAGAATCATGCCTCACGAATGTCACAGTCGGGTTGCATCGCATGCAGTGTGTCTGTCCCTTAAAGTTTCAAATTTAGTGTGGCGGTGCATCACGGTACACGAAAGGTCCCATGTAAAAATAATAACCACGCTGACCTTGACCTTGAAGTTTGACCTTGAAAGCGTACATCTCTTCTTGTGGCGACATCTTTCACATAGTTGGACTCACAGTGTTTAAATTTGGTGTGCGGATGCATTGGCTTATGGTAAGTCCGAATATTAAGTACAAGGAAGGTCAAAGTCATGGTCACACATGAACTTGCCACACACACACACACACACACACACACACACACACACACACACACACACACACACACACACACACACACACACACACACATACACGTATACACGCGCGCGCGAGTACGAATTATCATAGTGCAAGTACATGCCCTTCGATTTTTCTGTAGGACCGTACATTCGATTTCATAAAATAGTAGATTGATAAAGGAAATCATTACAGCGAAAACAAATAGTTCTGTTTACACAACATACAAAGTATTATTTTCTTTCTTGTGCGTGTGTGCGTGTGTGCGTGCGTTCGCGCGTGCGTGCGTGCGTGTGTGTGTGCGTGTGTGTGTGCGTGCGTGTGTGTGTGTGTGTGTGTGTGTGTGTGTGTGTGTGTGTGAGAGAGAGAGAGAGAGAGAGAGAGAGAGAGAGAGAGAGAGAGAGAGAGAGAGAGAGAGAGAGAGAGAGAGAGAGAGAGAGAGAGGAAAAAACCGAGACAAACAAATAAGAAGCAAAGAGAGAGAACAAAAACTGAAAGAAAAACAGACAGGCAAACGGAGATAAAAAGACTGAAAGAGAGACACAAATAGGTCCCCCATCTTCTGGAAGTTCTGTGCAAGCAAGCCCCTCTAAGTTATCACTCTCTTTGACTCTGCTCTCTCCTCTTCTTGCTAATGCCTACTACTGTTCTGCCTTATTGGCCCACTCTCCCGCCTTTTTCCAGAATGCCTTCTAATCCGAATTATTGTACCTCTGATCTCCTCCGAAATCGGACTGTTTTGGCTGAATGCAGCGGAGAGTCCAGTGAAAACCGAAAACCTGACACGCATATACATCAACCATTATGGCAACATGGCTTGGGAATGCAGAAGAAGAAGAAGAAGATGGAGGAGGAGGAGGAGGAGAGGAGGAGGAGGAGGAGGAAGAAGAAGAAGGAGTGTGACTGTTGGATGTGCGCTGGGTGTCTGAGTGGTTGTGTCTCTTGCTGGTGGACCCAACATTCGGCTGGCACACGCATAGAGGCACTTTCACAAGGACTCCTCCACGCACGCACGCACACGCACACGCACACACACACGCACACGCACATACACACACACACACACACACACACACACACACACACACACACACACACACACACACACACACTCACTCTCTCTCTCTCTCTCTCTCTCTCTCTCTCTCTCTCTCTCTCTCTCTCTCTCTCTCTCTCTCTCTCTCTTTCTAATACAAACATGAAAAATCGGTTCATAAGTTTGTGGAAATTGAATTAGTCTTATATTTCTTTGAAACATTTTAATTAAAAAATGGGCACATGGAAACACAGATAAAACCACTCAACATCAATATCATAATTTTTATAAAATCATCATAAGTCCCTTAAGCAACGAGAAATGTCTGAAACGTTGCTGGAATAATCAAATCAATTACATATAAACAAGGTATGTCGCCATGCTTGTTTTTCTTATAGCAAACACCTTATCAACAATCAATATATTGACCACGATCGCGATCAGTTTCTAAACTCACCATAAATCCCTTAAAAGTAACGACAATTTCCTGCAACTTTGCAAGAATAATGGTCAATACATGTTTCTGACATACAAAGCAAAAAGCAAGGTATGCTGCCATGCTTAGGGGAAGACGGGGTAAAAAGCGCATGGGCGGGTAAGAAGCCCACCCCAATTATCTCATGAAATAAAGAAAATTTCAGTCAAACTTGCCCATGAGACGAATGCTAGACATTAACGCTCGTCTCATGGGCAAAATGAGACTGACATTTGCTTCATTTCATGAGATAATTGGGGTGGGCTTCTTACCCGCCCATGCGCTTTTTACCCCGTCTTCCCCTATTTATTTTTGCTTTATATAAAAAAAAAGACTTATTTAACACGCAACCGGAATTCAATATTTTAACCTCCAGCAGAGACTACAATCATTATAAGTCTGTCAAATGTAATGACAATTCCCTGCTATTTTGCAGGAATAATGTTTAATGTGTTCTTGTCACATAAAAACCCAATTAAGGTACATCACCATGTTAACTTTTAAAAAAAAGAAAAGAGGAAACATATCCAAATCCACTGAAAAATCAAAATTTTGACCACGATCAGAGACTAAAATCGCCATAAGTCTTTCAAAAGTAATTACAATTGCCTGAAACTTAGTAGGAATAATTGTTAATATGTTTCAGACATACGAAAGTAAAAAACCAAGGTATGTCACCATGCTCATTTTTTAAATAACGAAGAAAGACTTATTAACCCCCAACCTAAAATCAATAACTTGACCTCCATCAGATACTAAAATAATCATAAGTCCCTTAAAAGTAATCACAATTACCTGATTCTTTGCAGGAATAATGTTTAATATGTACTTGTCACATAAAACAACAATCAAGGTACATCATCATGTTTATTGGTTTTACATACAGAGCAAATACAATCCAAAACCATGAAAGATCAAAATTTTGATCATGATCAAAAATCATCATGAGTCCCTTAAAATTAATTATAATAATTGCCTAAAAATGTGCAGGAATAATGATCAATAATTTTGTTATATTACTGTCATATAGAACAAACAACCAAGATACATTGTTATGCTCTGAAATAAAGCGGTTATGAATTACTGCTCTACCTCCATTTAAATCCGTACTACGATCAGAGATCAAAATTATCTTAAATTTGAGACCTTTAAAAAGTAAAAGGATTAGCCTGAAATTTTGCTGGAATAATACACTCGTACATAAACGCAAGCGCACGCACACAAACGCACACACATACGCACGCACGCACACACACACACACACACACACACACATACACACACACACACATGCGCGCGCGCATGCGCGCACAGACATACATGTATGTATGTTACCGAAGTGTTGGTGAGTTTTTACCTTCACACACACGCGCGCACTCGCGCGTGTGCAAACACACACATACATAGATCAGAAACCAAAGTCATCATGATCAGTGCGGATAAAGCCACAGACCTTAAAGTATTTAACATCCGTGGGATAAAGCATTATTATTAACGTGACGTAATCCTTATTCCTGACCCCCACCCATCTCCTCCAAAGCATGTGCAATAAATTTATAATTTTATGACTTAGACAATTTTTAGTGCTTTGTTCATTCTACAAAACTATTTAGTACAGGGAATATGGTTTTGTGTTATGCGAAGACTTTTGGAAATGAGGAAACTAAAAAAAAGGACAACGTTAATTCTACTTAGTCTCTTGTTACTCTATTTCTCCCTTACAAAGCGCTTTTTTTTAGAATCAAAGTCATCTATCTTCATTTTAGGCGGGTTTTACTCTAAAAGACAACTTGTCACGTGAAAAAACATTTGAGTCAAAGGAGCCTTTTTTTTTACGTGATCCAGTTTGAACCAGAATAAAGAGGCCCTCAATTTTGTGTCAAAATCGACCATGTGACAAAATGGACAAATACTCCTAAGTCTTTACATCATTCAACTATAATGGTATAAATCATACACAAACACGTCGGAATGGTAAATATCGTAACATTCGGATGCATAGTTTTATTACCGGACATTTTTTTAAAAACTTCACACGAAAGCTAGCACTGGAGGAGACAATCCGTGCTGCAAAGGTCGACACAGGTGGACAATCCGTGCAGCGGAGACAATCCGTGCCGTCTAGGCGGCACGGATTGTCTCCCTGCACGGATTGTCTCGGAGACAATTTGTGCAGCGGAGACAATCCGTGCCGCCAACCCCCCCCCCCCCCCCCCCTCCTCCCCAAGGACAGGCGCGGCTCGTGCATCTCCAGACAAAGCCACAGGCTCTCACTTTACGGTTTTATATGCCTCAGAAGAGAGTCCCAGAATGTATTGTGATCTTATTTCTTAGGTCTTTCCCTAGTCACCCCAAGAGGGTACACCACCCTCCAAAAAAGGGGAGTGCACTTAGACACCTTCGTAATCAGCCAAAATGAAGCATCCAGCCAAAATGTTGTTTTGTAACCTGTTGGTTGGACTTGCTTCATTTAGGCTTTCCACCGAGCACCCATTACCATTGTAATTATAGCCAAATTACATAGATTCGCTTTGTTTACACACAGGTGAGCGAAAAATAAAATAAAATGAGACGGTTGGCCAATGTGACAATATAACTGTTTATAAAGAGAACTCTAGACATACTTTCGTGATTACTGATTCTGTTAACATATATAACGCAACGCCGTCTCTGTCTGACTGTCTTTGTACTCTCTCTCTCTCTCTCTCTCTCTCTCTCTCTCTCTCTCTCTCTCTCTCTCTCTCTCTCTCTCTCTCTCTCTCTCTCTCTCTCTCTCTCTCTATATATATATATATATCTATTTATCTCTCTCTCTCTCTCTCCCTGCCTCTCTCTCTCTCTCTCTGTTGTTGTTTGATTTGTTGACAATGTTGAAGCACAAAACATTCAGCTTATTTGTTTGACATCGTCAACAACATCGTCAACAACACAGCACTATAATGTAGCTGAATAAAAAAATAAATAAATCCATGGTATTTCATTAATTTTCCTTGGACGCGTCTATGAAATCGGACACGAAGAAGGTGTCTACATGGCACCAACATATTTTAGCTCCTGTCATCTACTATCGTTCTCCCTTACTGGTCCATTCTCCTGTCTTTCTTTTTTTAGAAACCCTTACAAAGATGTTCTCCGGCCGAAGACGAACATACTGGGCCTAACAATTTCTTTAGTTAGGCGCATAACGGCAGCATGACGCGTCTACGGTCGTAGGACAGGAGACTGTCTGAATGATATAAAAAAAACACCAGAAGTTAGTTTTGCTTGGTTGGTTGTTTTTCACGTCACGTTATAATTTGTTACTAAACTTTTTTTTACCGCAGAGTGATGGTGATAACCATATTCCTCTGTTACGCGGTGACCCTGCTGCTTTCCTTGCCCTCTTTCTTCCACTGGACCGTGTCCTGGACAACGGACCCTACAACCAACCGCACCACGGCCTACACCCACCCGTCCACCGGGTTCCCCATCGCCAGAAGCATCTCCCACCAACTGGGCAACAAATTCGCGCTGGTAGCTAAACCTTCGTTCCTGGTCACCATGGTCACTTGTTGCGCCATCACCGTCACCAAACTGCGCAAAGCCTCACGAAAAAGGCTTCAAATGACACTACAAGGAAACAAGGACGATGATAATAATGATGGTGGTGGTGGATACAACGATGTCACGAGAAAAAGGATCACCAAGATGTTGCTGGTTCTTTGTCTGTTGTATGTCGTGTCCCTGGTGATCGAGACGTCTTCCTCTCTGGTGGTTCATTTCGTTGAGGACTACAACGTGTTTCGGAAGTATCACAACACGGTCGTGGTGGTTTTCCAGTTTGTCTGGATTATGTCCTGCCTCAATTCTGCCGTCAACTTTGTGGCTTATGTGACGCTCAATTATCAGTTTCGGGCCACTTTGAAAGAGTTGTTTTTCTGCCGCTTTACTTGGTAGCATAAGCAGTCATCACGTCACTCTTGAATCTGACGGGCGAAACGTATTAATGAACACAAGTTTTTACTTGAATTCGTAGGCTATTAATACTTACCCACACGAGTTTTCGATTATGTAGCGGATGTATGTGGTCGTTTTGTTGTTTTTGTTGTTTTTGAAGGATAATATATTATATGTAGCACCGTTTTAATTCCTGCGCATTGTTTGTAAGTAACCTTGAATGTTCTTTCATCTAGGGTATGTAGGGTATAACTTATATTATCGTGAATTTCGAGTTCTTTGGAGCATGTGTGTAGTCTACTTTAGTCTTGCATAATAAGCAACAATAACTTGATTGTGTATGACAGCTGCCATTTAGGTCTTAAAGACCCACCAGATCACGTGTCAAAATCACGTGTTTCATGTGTTTCCCTCTTATAACTGGAAGTAAATCTTGTTTTGACCAGGTTTGACTCCCATACAAATGTCCCCAAATTGAAAACGAATCACCATTTTAAAGAACAGCCTCAATTTGAAGTTTGGGACATTTGTATGTGGGTCACAGCTACCCAGAAAAAAACAAGGGGCTTAATCGTGGTGCGTCAGTGTGTCTTTAAGATTCCTTACTAGGTATAAGAGGGAAAACACGTGGAAACCGTGATTTTGACAGTGCGGGGTCTTTAAAGACCCATCAGATCATGTGTCAAAATCACGGGTTTCACGTGTTTTCCCTCTTATAGCTGGCAAGAAATCTTGCTTTGACCAGGTTTAGCTCCCAAACAAATGCCCCCAAATTCGAAACGAAACATCATTTTAAAGAGCAGCCTGAATTTATAGAAAAAAACCAAGGGCCTTAATCGTGGTGGGTCTTTGGAGTGGGACCACCCATAGGGTGGGTCTTAGCTTCAGTACAAATAGGTCCCCCATCTTCTGAAAGTTCTGTGCTAGCAAGCCCCTCTAATCTATCATTCTCATTGACTCTGCTCTCTCCTCTTCTTGCTAATGCCTACTACTCTCCCGCCTTTTTTAGAATACCTTCTGATCTCCTCCGAAATCGGACTGTTTGGGCTGAATGCAGCGGAGAGTCCAGTGAAAACCGAAAACCTGACACGCATGTACCTCAACCATTATGGCAACATGGCTTGGGAATGCAGAAGAAGAAGAAGAAGATGGAGGAGGAGGAGGAGGAGGAGGAGGAGGAGGAGGAGGAGGAGGAGGAGGAGGAAGAAGAAGAAGGAGCGTGACTGTTGAATGTGCGCTGGGTGTCTGAGTGGTTGTGTCTCTTGCTGGTGGACCCAACATTCGGCTGGCACACGCATAGAGGCACTTCCACAAGGACTCCTCTGTGTGGTATGATGGTCACCGAGTCGAGATCAGCTACGTACCCTTGTGGACTTAACCCTTTCAACGCCAGCCATTTTTTCTGCCAAAGCTTTCCATTAAGCTTACCTGGGTAGTGAAGATTTGTGTCTGCAATACTGGGGATTCCTCACTGACATGCATAAAATAGGGCCTGTCCTTACCTCCCAAAATTAAGAACATAAGGTCACTGATTAAGAGATCCTCATTTGATGCCTTTTAGTGACATGGGTGTTAAATCATTGTGGTGCCAAGAGGCGACAGTGGTGATGAAAGGGTTAATGGAATGTTCTGTGTATGAAGGTGTAGAATGGCACAGTGGTAGCTCGTTCGCCTCGTGTCAAGTAAACCCCGAGTTCCAACCTGGGTACAGGGGATTTTTTGCACTAGTCCTTACGGCCTGAACGTGGAGTCTTTCGGATGAGACGATAAACCGAGGTCCCGTGTGCCCATGCACTTAGCATACGTTAATCCAAGTGGCAACGAAAAAGTTGTCGTTTGGTCAAAATGTACCCCACACCCTTTCCTTCCTCATCAGTCACACAAAAATCGCATGGCCCCCCCAAATTAAAAAAAACCCACACAATTGGGTGGCGCGTCTCTGGCTGCGACGCTCTTTCCAGGTGGGAGCAACCCGATTTCACAGAGACGCCTCTGTGACTATGATTTACCTAATACCTAATGCCTAAAAAACCCACAACAGGTGCTTTCGGGATTGACGTAGGGCTGCTCTTGCGTTGGTAGGGCAGGTAGGGCAAGGGCGTCTGTGGGACATACGAAATTGTCGAAATGCAGAAAGGCGTTAAGGCTGTGTGAAACTTTAAACTTCACAGATGATATAAAAAAAATTAATTGATAATATAATGAAAAGAAAATCGATGGCCATAATATTATTACCACGCAAAATTCGAAGCCATTCTACCCACTGGTTCATGAGATACAGCTCGGACATGAAGGAAGGAAATGTCGGTTTTGCGAGTCTTCCTTGGCGGAGGTTTGCACTGTTCGCCTCGTATTCAATAAACCCGAGTTCGAACCTGGGTACAGGGGATTTTTCCTCTCACCCTGGTCCCGTGTGCCCATGCACTTCCTTTAGTCCCTTGACCTCCGTGGTCGTTGGGGGGAGGGACTGATGGGCAGCAGCAGCTGACAGGGTCCTTCCATTTCTCTCTATGGTGTGCAACAGGGATCATGCACTTAGCACATGTTACGTGGCAACGAAAAAGTTGTCATTTGGTCAAAATTTACCCCACCCCCACCCTTCCTTCCTCGTCAGTCACACAAAAATCGCATGTAAATAAAAATGGGTGGCGCGCCTCCGGCTGCGACGCGCTCTCCTGGTGGGAAGCAACCCGAATTTCACAGAGACGCCTCTGTGACAATAAAGTACCAATTACCAAATATTCAGAACATATTATTGAGCCAAATCATGAAGTTCCTTCATCCATCACAAGAAGAGAAACGAGAAAGAAAAGATACCAAAGCAACTTTCATTCATTCTTTTTGGCTCACTCGTGTTAACGAACTGAGTCTATGTTCTCATGATTGTGTGTCCGGGTGGGGGGGGGGGGTGGGGGTGGGGGGTTGCGTCTGTTGTCCAAACTTTAACGCAGGCTTTTTCTCGGGAACTAGAAGGCGCACATTGTTCAAACTTTTTACATACACATAGATGTTTATGCAAGCTTTCAAGAAAGATGACTAAGATTTGCATATTAAAATTAACCATTGACCTTGACCTTTGACCTTTAACATATCATTTTTGTCTTGGACATATCATTCACATTTTCACAGTCAGTCCCCAAATTTGGCATGTTGGTGATAAGGTGATAAGGTATAGATTAAGGTGATAAGGTATGCACAGTGACTTTTACCCTATTTACCTTAACCTTGACCTTGAACCTTTAACATCGTCAATTATTTGTTTTAATAATAATAATGACAATAATAATTACTAATGCTTATATGACTTTTACCCTATTTACCTTAACCTTGATCTTTGACCTTGAACATCGTCAATTATTTGTTTTAATAATAATTAAGAATGCTTATATTGCGCATAATCTTGCTAAGCAACGACATACGCTTTTCTCTCACCATTCGTGCAAACATTTCCAACAGACTGGCTCACGTAGCATCACCATGTTTTGGCCATATCTTTTACATTATGGCAGATACAGTTTCCAGTTTACATTAGACTAGCTTAAAAATCACATGGAATGCTAAGCATTGTGGACCTCGATGACCATGATGGCCTTGACCTTTGACCTTGGATTTTTGTCTGTCACAATATGACATGAACTGCTGCACAGAATCGCCTAAAATGTTGTACGGTGGCATACCACATCAAGCTGATGTGTCCAGTATATAAATTGTACCCTTTGACCTTGACCTTTGACTTTGACATTTGGAGTGTGTTTGAATGTGAACAATCTGGAATAAGGTCAAAAATTGAGGCCTTTGGTCAAAAGTCAAGGTCACTGGAGCCGAAAATGCTGCTGCGCGGCTGATGATCCAGCATTGTTTTTAACGCTCTAAAACAAAATGTGATAGTGCATGGGAAAAACAGACGTAATGGAATTTTTGCATAAACTGAGATAAAAACATTTCATGATGGAGCAAAGATTCCTTGTTAATACACGGAAATCTACATTGACTTATCTTAGATCAATAGTTAATGCGTTCCCTGTGTGGTTTCCAGCAAGGTCTATCGGACAGAATCAACCTGTTGCTGTTCTCCTTGGCTGTGGCTGATCTGCTCAACCTCATGTCGCACGTGCTGCTGGTCCCTGACTGCTACATGACAGACTACATCGACGTGCTCAACTGGGCCACCGTTGTCAACGCTAAAACCATTGTGTTCACACTGTGCGCCAATCTTGTCACAGGGATTCACATCCTCCTCGTCAATGTGGACAGGTGTCTGTCTGTTGCTGTGCCTTTGAAGGCGAGAAGTCTGCTGACATACAGGTAAAACACAGGGAAACGGGGTTGGGTGGGTCGGTGTATTTTAGCTTTATTCAAACTTACCGGTGACTCTAGTTTATGTGCTGAAAGTTTTAAATTATCCAATTGTTTTCGCAGCTCGCTTACAGTTTCTGAACTTCTTGTATTACACCCATTGTCAGTTTGTTAATGGATGATAAAAACAAAACTGGACGGCACATATTCCCCTGTTTTATGCTGGTAGTACATGCTGTAAAACCAGCTAGATTCTTACAGTATCTTGTTCTTGTTTAAACAATATTATGCAAACTACAGACACACTCATGCAATTTTTCTATTAATGTAATTAGTATTTATAATAGGCTGACGCCAATTACGGTTAATGGAGGCAAAGGCCTTTTTAAAATCAATAAAGTTGACATGCAGAGAGAGAGACCAAGAGTGACGGGCTGACAGATTGGGGGCAGGCTTATTGGTAATTCAAAACACATTTACTATGCTTTCTGATTGATCTTACCCAGAGGCTTGCTCGTGGTCATATTCATGTCCTACATTATCCCCATACTGGTGCTCTTGCCTGAACTGCTGGCTTTTACTGTGAAATGGAGGACAGACCCGTTGACCAATCGCAGCGTCGCTTACATGGAAGAGTCAAAATGGTTTCCTGGAGGGAGCGCACTTGGTTTAGACATCAGCAAATCTATGTCCTTCGTCTTCAAGCCCGTCTTTCTGGTCACGATGGTTACTTGCTGTATCGTCATTGTTGTGAATTTACGTCGAGCAACATTCAAACGACTTCAGAGGAAGGGGGACGCAAATGAAGGAAACGATGAGCGTGATAACAGAATTACCAAAATGCTGTTGTTCCTCTGCGTCTGCACCGTTTACGTCATCCTTATCTTCCCTGACGTGTGCAATGACGTTGCCATTGTAGTGTTTCCTGCCTACTTCGTGTACACAAAATACCATAACACTTTCATTTCGTTGAACCGGCTCCTTTGGGTGGCTTCGTGTTTGAACTCGACGGTCAATTGTTATGCCTATGCTGTGCTGAGTTCTGCCTTCAGGAAGACTCTGAAAGAACTGGGTGGCTGCTGTCGCTAAAAAAACCATTTTTATCCAAGTCGTCAGTAGGGGGATGAGTAGGTATTGTCCTGCGTGTGTTAGCTCAGAACAGGCTCCACTGAACTCAACAGATGTGATTCAGCAGCAGCGAAGTGTCTCCTCTGGAGGTTACCTCTTGACAGCTTAATGACATTTATTAATATATTTATTCATCTATAATAACAATCGATTGAAAATTAAATATTTCTTTTAATAAGATGAATTTTTAAAAATTGTGATAGTGTTTCAATTCCTTAGTAAAACTTCGACGAAACGCGATTGTCCCTTGAATGTATGAATTGCTGGATTTATTATTTTCTGTTAGCAAGAAAAAACATTTTGTGATAAAATATATTTTGGAAAAAAACCTGATGAATATAATAGGCCTGCTCTGAAAACAAAAACCAACAACAACAAAACACCATTATCAAAGGCGTGACTGGATATGTGTACAGTTATTTAACGATGTGAATATGCAAATAAAATCAAGAGACAATATGCCAGAAATTGCGTGTGTGTCTGTGCGCATCCATGTGTGTATGCAAGTTCATGAATTACTTAGACGCACGTGCACTTACATACAAGCACACACGGGCATTTTTTGTTGACATAATTTGAACATCCTTTAGAAAAGGTTCTAAAAAGTCATTACATAATTTGTTCAATAATTCGATGGCTTAGAATCAAACTGGACTAACTTCAGATACTCCATTTTTTATTATTACAGAAACAAATGCGAAAAAAAAATCTTTGTCGTCCCAAAGTTTCATTTTGATATCTTAATAAATAAAAAAGCTATAAATGTTGTTCTCTTTTGACTCAAAAATAAATCAACATTTTTTGGTCAAACAAGATTAACTTCAGACGGTCTGCTTTTGACTAAAAAATCACAAGACATTTTAGCAGTCTAATTTTGAGTCAAACCGGGCTTTGTTACAATTAAGTTAGTTTGACTCAAAATATTTGACTCGAAAAGTGGCCAAAGTTTTCAGTAAAAATCAGACAAAAAATAAATAATCGTTTTTGATACAAAAATTATTGTTAATATCAGTACTTTTATTTTGAGTCAAATTTGGACATTTCCAGATAACCTGGTTGTTTCTTGTAACAAACCTGTGTTGATTTTGGAGTCAAAACCAGACAATTCATGTTTGTGTGTCCGCATGCGTACGTGTGCACGTGCCTTTATTGCGGGGTATAGTATAGTATTGAGGGGTATAGTATATAGAATCTTTACAGGGACGATATTAGGAGAAAATAAAATAATAGTGGTGTTATTGTTGTTTTATTGTTGTTGTCAGACCCTGGCTATATAATACTCCAGGGATCCTCGCAATAGCAGAAGCCCTTGAACTCCAAAAACAGAGAGGTTGTGTGAATCAGAATCAATGTTTATTGCCCTTTAAAACCAATACAAGGTTTTATATGACACTAATACTAATAATAACGATAACGATAATAATACTTAAATACTTCTTTGTTCTTTCTTTGTACTGGTTGCGCTACTGCTTGAGGCAATTTAGGCACGTGTGTGTGTGTGTGTGTGTGTGTGTGTGTGTGTGTGTGTGTGTGTGTGTGTGTGTGTGTGTGTGTGTGTGTGTGTGTGTGTTGTGTGTGTGTGTATGTGTGTGTGAGTGTGTTATTTAAACTGCTTAAATATATATCCAATAAAATATAGCTGATAACTCAAACACTGAGTAAAGTCAAACATCTCTTCTCTGCCATAAAGCACACAGAGAGACATACACACTGTCACTCACTCACG
>CM065703.1:19967498-19979998 GCA_017654935.2 Phymorhynchus buccinoides
GGGCCCGTGTTTCCCCTCCTTGCTGCTGTTACTACGCAACTCTACAGCTCTACAGGGGACTTGTGTTTGCCCTATATGTTACCTCCGCTACGCTCAACACAGGAGGTTTGCGTTTCCGCGCCATTGCGTTGCTCCTGAACCACTTATCACTGGGGACCCTCATTACGTAGAAGCAAATGTTTAATTTATTAGCATGTCCACAGACCCTAGACCCGAACGTCCTCTAAAGTTCACTCCCAAAGGACTCGAATACAACTTGGACGTAAAAGCAAAGCAGTTCAAAGATCATCGTAGAAAAGTCTGTGAAATCCTGGACCAAGCTAGAGCAGAACTCGGCAATGAAGCACAGGACATTACTAAACTTCAAGCTTTAAAGCAAGAACTGTCCCTGCGAAGAAGTACTATGTCTTCCATTGCAGAAGAACTCGAACAACTTGATGCCGAGTATTCACTCATTTCTGCAATGACAGAGCTTCAGTCCTCTGTTCAGACCACAATTACAGACATTGTTAATGCCATCCCCGCTGGGAATCCTTGCAAACCCGGTCAGTCCAATGTGCTAGAGACCAAAAGCGATATCGGATCCTCAGTCTCTCACTCTCACCACGGTAACAGTAAATCATCGGCAGCCCAATCTAAGCATAACAGCACGTCTTCAATGAAAAGGGCAGCCAAACTAAGGACAGAACTCTTAGAGGCTCAAAGATTGGCTGACGTCGAAAGACAACAGCTTCAGAAAGAAATGGAGGATATGAAAGCTGAGGAGGAGCAGCGTCGAATCATGGAGAAGGCTGAGGACGAGCAGCGTGGACTGATGCAAGAAGCTGAAGAGGAACAGTGTAAAGCTGAGGAGAGAAAAAGAAAATTGGAGAGAATTGAATTGCAGAAAGAACTAGGGAAAAGGAGGATTCAGCAAGAGTTGGAAGTTAAACAGAAAATGGATGCCAAATTGGCAGCCATGCGAGATGAACAAATACAGCTGCAGTTACAGCAACAGCAAATTGTAATGGAAAATTGTAATGGATCAAGATCGGGAAGTTCTATCAATGTTCCTCTTGCGAAGGCACTTTCCCAGCTCCCCCCTATTTCCATGATTTCCCGCTTTTCAGAACCCTCTCAGTTCCCAGATCACACTGTTCCCCTAGATTCACCTTCATCCCAACCCTTTGCTTTCACCAAGACCTCAGCAAGTCAGCAAGTTGGTGTTACCACTCCTAAGTCTGTTCCTGCCGTTGTCTCCAGGTCATCAGTGATAGAGCGAAACATCCTCACCACCGCAGCGATGACAGCAGTTACTTTCTCAAGTAATGTTATTGCGAGTACAGCGACTGTCAGCTCCCACTCTGCGACATTTCCTCTGATGTCAGATGGAGCTTTCATTACCACGCAGAGAAGCCATGAGTCGATAACGTCAAGTGCATCTAAGCCATCGTCTTATCCATTGACTAAACCGATCTTCACTCTGTACGCTCAGTCCTTAGGAGGGTCTAGAGTGAGTCGTAGTGAAAATCACTTTGAGCATCTAAAGAACAATGATGGACTTTATGCTTCATCAGGCAATCATGAATTGGTCTCAACGAGTGCTCTGAATATCATGCGACCTGAAGCTACGCCATTCGTTCCAGGCACTTTGAGTTCAACACCTGCAGTGGGTCCCCCATCAGTTTACGCTGGTCAGGGTACACCAGCCTGTCCTACATGTTCTCGAAGAGTCCACTTCGAATCTCCCCTGATGTCTTCCTTCCCACGTGATCCCACGAATTCCTCTGCAATGGACTCCTCACTGGAAAGTATGACACAAACTTTGTCTGATGCTTTAACACTTAGCCGGTTGCCGATTCAAGAGCCAAATGTCTTCTCTGGTGACCCACTCACATACCCCACATGGAAATCCTCATTCTCTCTGCTGATCGAGAGGAGAAATATTCCAGCATCAGAAAAGATGTTGTATCTGCAAAGGTATTTGTCAGGTAGTGCTAAAGAGGCGATAAGTGGATTCTTCCTTCTGAGAGATGAAGACGCGTACTCACGGGCAATGACAGTTCTTGTACAGCGTTTCGGAAACTCCTACGTAATTTCTCAGGCCTTCCGCACTAAACTTGATGAGTGGCCTACTGTAAAGAGCAAGGACAACGTAGGACTAAGATCTCTGTCTGACTTTTTGATGCAGTGTGTCATAGCTTCAAAGGAAGTAGGTGGACTGTCTATTTTGAATGACGCCCATTACATTCGGAGGATTACAGAGAAGCTGCCTGATTGGATCGTCCATCACTGGATTAGGTGCGTTGCCTCCTACAAGAGACAACATCAGCGATATCCTCAATTTGAAGAATTTGCCTCTTTCATCGCTGACGAAGCCGATGTCGGCAATGATCCGGTGTTCAGTCTCTCTTCTTGTACGACTGCAGCTTCTAGGCCTCCAACTCGTTATGGTGAAGTCAAACCTCCCAACAAGAGTGTGTTGACAGTCAAGACGGAAACTCTCACATGTTTGTATGATGACAAGAAAGGGCATGAACTATCTGAATGTAGATCGTTTGATAGGTTGTCTGACAAGCAGAAGAAGGACTTTGTGTCAGAAAAACGGCTGTGTTTTGGATGCCTCAGTAACTCAAGACACCGAATCAAAGACTGTGAGAACAAGAGAGAATGCTCTAAGTGTCAAAGGCAACACCCTTCTGTGTTGCATGGTGTTGACATGCGTTTCATGCCCAATCTCAGGCCTTCCTCTCAAAATAATCAAAACACTAGTTCAGTCTGTGATTCGCACCCAGAGCAAACTCAGATTACTTCTAACCCTCAGAAGTCCGAATCGCCCTCTGTCTCTGTCCACATTGTGTCTACGAGTCAGCCCTCAATCAGGTCTGCGGAGCAAGCCTTGAATTCTACACCAACTGCTCATCAGGCACAAGCGCGAGGCGTTGCCGAAGAAGTCAAGGTCACACTGGAACCTCAACCAACGAATGAACCTCAACCGCAGCAACATCCTCGTCAGGTGTCTGTTCGTTGGTCTGCTGTTGCATCCACAACGTCGTTGACCTCGATGATAGTTCCCATCTTTATTTCCACAGAGTCCAACCCAAAGGAAGAAGTATTGGCTTACGCGTTGTTGGACACTATGTCACTGTCCAGACGAAATCACCCATCAAGTGTAGACGTTATGATGAACTTACGGTACGAGGAATTAATTCCTCAGAAGTTATTCGCCTACCACAGTCGTTCTCTAGAGATGAAATTTCCATCGATAAGTCGCACATCCCCACTAAGGATACTGTAAAACTTTACCCCCATCTGTCCCACTTAGAAGATGAGTTCCCGTGCTTCTTCAGTCGTCCTGTTGGTGTGCTCATTGGATATGACTGCGCTGAAGCTCTGGCTCCTCTTGAAGTTGTCCGCTGCAATGGTCAACAGCCCTTCACCATCAAGACAAAATTAGGCTGGTCAGTCGTCGGAGGCTCCATAGCAGAACCCTCTCGTAACTACCTTGTTGGGGTGAAAGACACTACTGTTTCCGAATTGACCAAGATTTTTGAGCGAGACTTTATTGACAGTGAAGTTCATTCTCTTTCTCAGGAAGATGCTCGGTTCATGTCGATTCTCACAGAGAACGTTCGAGTCAATGAAGAAGGCCACTACAAGATGTCTTTACCCTTTAAGAGTGGAAAACCCTCTCTTCCTGACAATCGAGAGATCGCCCGCATGAGACTGTGTGGTCTGAAGAAGAAGTTTCACACACACACACACACACGCACGCACGCACGCACGCACGCACGCACGCACGCACGCACGCACGCACGCAAGCACGCACGCACGCACACACACACACACACACACACACACACACACACACACACACACACACGGACACTTGGCTTATTACTAGATGATGATGCGTATGTTTCCCTTCTTTGTTCTTCTATCACATGATGTGTAAAAGCTAATTTCTCAGTAACAACAAGAGCACAATTAAAATTTAAAAAGAAATGATAAAAAAACACTAAACTAATTGGTCATCTCTTAATACTTTATGACTTGATGCCTTATCGATAAATGGGGAAGTTTTTAATTTAGGACAAAATAAAATTTAAAGGTATTAACTAGTATTTTAGAAACATAGTTGTTACATCTGATGGATTTATCAATGAACTGGTGTCTTTTTGTATATAAATAAATGCATCAACAAATTAAAAATTACTTAATTAATTACTTATCTAATTCATTAACTAATAAATAAATAAGTACATAAATAAGTAAATGAATAAATGTTATTGCTGCGCGGTTTGAAATTATAAGAACATCACTGCATTATCCTTCCATCAATTAACCGTATTCTGTAAACTTCATGAAAGCATTTGACAAAGTAAGTATATTGGCGTTAGCCAAGGCGAAGTACTTTCACCATTCTTTTTCAAGGCATTTATGAAATACATCAATAATTAATGCATGAATTTGACACTAGTTTAAGGGTGCTTTTCTTGTTGTTGTTGTCGTTGTTGTTGTTCTTCTTCTTCTTCTTCTTCTGCGTTCACAGGCCATACTAGACCCAGGGAAACCGCATTGCAAGAGTCATACAACATCTACAAGAAACATCATTCAAAGGGTCTATACCAGGATGTTCTATCACAAGAGGAATAAAGGAGGCTGATAGCACCTTCTGGCAAATGCCGTTGATGACAAGGCAAGGCAAGGCAAATGTTTTATTTCATACCCACTTGGGGCACAGAAATAGAAAACAAAGTACACACATAGTTAAACAATCGAACGTCAAAACAGAGTGATGTCTATATTGTGAACGACAAGAAAATAACTAGGACAAATATACCTATACCATTATTACAAAATAACAAAACATGTTACATTTTGTCCATACAAATCATCGAAAAGAACTGTTTATAACTGTAACAAAGTGCTTAAGTTTAATCAAAAGTTTCTTATTTTTTGAGGAAAACAAAGCATTAAATTTATACGCATTTGGTCGCACAAAAAAGTACCGTGGAAGATATATATTTTGTTCAGTATTATTGATGCTTTAGTACTTTACAGAAACTAACTTAGTGAGTTGTCGTATCGGCGTTAGCCAAGGCGAAGTACTTTCACCGTTCTTTTTCAAAGCATTTATGAAATACATCAATAATTAATGCATGAATCTGACACTAGGTGCTCTTCTTCTTCTTCTTCTTCTTCTTCTTCTTCTTCTTCTTCTTCTTCTTCTTCTTCTGCGTTCCCAGGCCATATGGCCTTAATGGGTAAGGTTCGTATGTGTCCGGTTTTCAGTTTTCACTGGTCTCTCCGCCGCCGACACATTCAGATTTCGGAGGAGCTCCAATGAAAAAAATATTTGCAAGATTTCTTTTTTAAAAAGGCAGGTGAATGGGCCAGTAAGTCAGAAAGATAGTAGATGATAGAAAGCAGAGGGAAAAGGCAGAGTCAAAGAGACTGACAGATTAGGGGAAGCTACAAGCACAGCACTTCCAGAAGGTGGGGGAACTATTATTACGAAAGACCCCCCCAGTGTCCCCACGGGGAGTAAGTGTGCTATATAACCTATGGTTTGGTATTGCAAACAAAGAAAACATTATATAAATCCTTCGATTGCATCTTTTTGTTTGTCAGTTCTTGAACTAATAGATATGTTGCGACATTGGTTTTTTTCTTAAATCCACATCACTTAATAGATGTAAAGTACTGCTTGAGCCTTTTCTTTTCCCAAGTGTTATCGGCTTGGTGTCCTTTAGATTTATCCCCCGTGCTCTAAACATGGTTGAAGAGATGATTGAATGTTTGTGTGTTTCTGTGTCTGTGCCAATGTACGTGCATGCTTGCAGCGTACATATGTGCATAATGTTAACAGCAAGGATTGTCAGACCGGATCAACCTGCAGTTTTTTTTCCTTGGCACTGGCTGATCTATTCAACCTGTTGTCCCACTTTCTGGTGGTGCCGGACTGTTACTTCACGGACCCAATTCACAAGAAAAACTGGCTTACGATCGTCAACGTTCTGGTCATCAACGTTTCCCTGTGCACCAACTTCATCACTGGTCTTCACATCGTCATCGTCAATGTGGACAGGTGTCTGTCTGTGGCGTTACCATTGAAGGTGAAGACTTTACTGACATACAGGTAAACCAATACCTTACTCCCTGCATTTTTGTTCGCTATGTCGTGTATATCCACTTGGCAGTCAAAGATTGCAATTATTCACCCCCAAAATCAAAACGATAGGTTTAGGTAGAATTAATTTCACACCATTAAAGACTACTGCAAAGTTTTATTATTCATTTTTTAAAAATGTGTCAATATTTTTTTTAACTCGTAAAATGTATCTTTTCAATGGTAGTCATGCTGAAATTTTTTTTTTTCAACCAGAAACAGAATACGATTTATAACGATTAACCCAAATCATGATAATAACAGATCAAAAGCGCTTGATGACTTAGTGAGATCTAAACATACTTCCTCGTGATAAATTCACCATTGAAAGAAATCACTCTTTTTGAGACAAGTGTCTTTAAGCAAATTAACCTTTCAGAATGTTTTAAGTTTCAGACTGTTAAACTCTTTTTAAATTAGGTATATTTTCAGTGTCCCCAGAAAGTGTGCATTTAAACTACGATGCACTTGGCTTCTTATTTCTTCCATGAAAGGAAAGGAAATGACTGTTGGAGTTTCAGTTTTTGGTTCTGCGGTTTTGTTTTGAGTCCTTTATTTATCTTGTGTTCCACTTGTTTAGCTTCTTAAACAACGATAGCAGCATTGCTACAATTGCTGAGGGGGAAAAACACATCAAACGATTAATGCAGAACCAATATTTCAATTTATTTGATATTTTTCTTCTAATAAAACCAACCAAAGTTACTCCGATGTGTGGCCTTCATTTTGGAATGATTAGATCTTTTGGGTGGTTACATTGAAACTTTGTTGTGTCGCTGACAATGTCAAAAGGTATTCGTGAATTTATAACTATCCTTCAATAATAAAGTAGATTCTATGTTAGTCGATCCCTTTCCTTAGAATACAATTTTTTTTAATGTAAAAAGTTAGTTGTGATCTTTAAAATTTGGCAACACTTGACAACGCAAAGTCATCCATTAACTTTAAATAGGCTTATGCATTTAAAGAGTGTTCCATTTCTATTTTGTTCAAAATATATGGGTATGTAGCCATCACATGGGTGAAGCTTTAGAATACCAAGAATAACTTGCACAGACTGTTGGTTTTGTTTTGTATTATTCTTCAACTAAAGACGATTGCTCAACCATTTTAAATTATATAAGATTCCACATGGCGCTCTATGCTATTCTCAACAATTTTTAAGATATGCACATTTTTGTGACAACTTTTTTTTAAGCTCAGAAAGTCAAGAGGTTACTCTCTAGACAAGGTGTCATTTTTAAAATCTTTTTTTTACTAATGCCTGCACACAAGTTAATATTTCGCCAATAAAACAAATGTTTAAAGCGCTGTAGTGGTCTTAAGTGTGTGGTGCACATATTGGGTGCACCAGCTTATCATTGGCATACATTATATGATATGCTGTGCATTTGATGTTGATGCATCACCTCCACAGCGTTTGTCCGATTGGGATGGATGCTGGCTATTTAGGTTCTATGTTGTTGTTTGATTGCTTCGAGTATATGAAAGTGCTTGGGTTCATTTTGGTATTTGGTATATTCTAGTCACAGGGACTTATCTCTGTGGAATTCGGGATACTCTCCCCAGAGAGCGCGTCACCGCAAGTGCAGCGCCTACCCTTTTTTTTGGGAGGGGGGCACAAGGTGAGGAGGGGGGGGGGGCACACTTGGAAAACCTAGCTATCAATTTGGCCATACCAGGCAGCGGGGTTTCTCCCTGCTCTTACCGACTTTCAACTGCCGTGGGATTTTTACGTGCGTAAAGCGCACGCGGGACAGACTAGCTTTAAGTCCCCATCTGAAGGACTTGAGGTTCAGTTCGATTTTCCTGTCAAACTAGAAAGAAAGGGCGAGGCCGGGATTCGAACCCGGGTCACTCACGCTGCAGTCATGCATTACATTTGGCAGGCGAACGTCTTAACCACTCTGCCACCTTTCTCCATGTTCACGTGTTGTCTAATCACTAGTGGTTGAAGATGGTGACCGCCAGGCTTTGTAGTGAAGATGACATCACTGATTAAACTGAGCAGTTAGAACTGTGCACATATATTAAATTGGTTTATAAGAAGAACAGAATAATCTAAGCATCTTTTATACTCGGTATCATTCAGTTTATAGGTGGTGACCTGCATAAATATGTTTGATCAGGAGCATTGAGCAGTTAGAACTGTGCACATATATTAAATTGGTTTATAAGAAGAAGAAAAATAATCTAAGCATCTTTTATACTCGGTATCATTCAGTTTATAGGTGGTGACCTGCATAAATATGTTTGATCAGGACAGGCTCCTTTGAACTTCATCGAAATGACTCAGCAGCAGCAGCGCTGTATCCATTCTTGTCGAAGACCTAACATTAAATTTGTATTCTTTTCGTTTTCATGAACTGTTCCTTGGTGGGTCTGAATTCGGATAAATCAAGATGTGGTTGAATGTTAGCATCTACTACAGCACCCCAAGGGAGAAAGATGGCAGAGTGGCTAAGACTTTCACCTGCCAAATGTAATGCGTGACTGCAGCGTGAGTGACCCGGGTTCGAATCCCGGACTCGCTCTTTCTTTCTTGTTTGACAGTAAAATCGAACTGAACGTCCAGTCCTTCGGATGGGGACTTAAAGCTAGTCTGACCCGTGCGCTTTACTTACACACATTATTATACTATACCATTATGCAAGCACACTCATGGGCACACAACACTTGTATCTAGATCTTTCTATCAAGCCTCAGCTTGAGTCTGTTTCTATCCGTTTCTGTCCGTTTCGGTGTCCGTTTCTGTCCGTTTCAGCCCGTTTCGGTGTCCGTTTCGGCCCGTTTCGGTGTCCGTTTCGGCCCGTTTCGGTGTCCGTTTCTGTCCGTTTCGGTGTCCGTTTCTGTCCGTTTCGGTGTCCGTTTCTGTCCGTTTCAGCCCGTTTCGGTGTCCGTTTCTGTCCGTTTCGGTGTCCGTTTCTGTCCGTTTCGGTGTCCGTTTCGGTGTCCGTTTCGGCCCGTTTCGGTGTCCGTTTCGGCCCGTTTCGGTGTCCGTTTCTGTGTATTTGGAGGTACCTGCGTGTGTTCGCCTGAAGCAAGACTGAGAGAAAATTAGAAGCCCCAAAGTTTGTCTGCGTGCGTACGTTGTGTGTGAGGGTGTTTGTGTATGTGTGTTGGTGTATGTGGTCAGTCCGTGCGGCTCGGTTGCTGTGGCTTACTGAATGGGGTATGAACGAGTTGGCGTCCATAAATATGTGTGTGTGTGTGTGTGTGTGTGTGTGTGTGTGTGTGTGTGTGTGTGTGTGTGTGTGTGTGTGTGTGTGTGTGTGTTTGTGTGTGTGTGTGTGTTAGAGAGAGACAGAGAGTTGCTTTGTATATGCGTTGTTGCTGATTGATGTCATTCTTGAATGCTGCTTTTGTTGTCTGTTGATGAATAATTGATTGTAAAGCGCTTTGGGCTCATCTGAGGTAAAGCGCTATATAAATGTATTATTATTATTATTATTATTATTATTATTATTATTATTATTATAAAGCACCAATAATAAGATTCAATTCCATAGAGTCAGATTAGAAGATTGTACAGACTATGTTTACTCTGCTGTTGCTTACAATGTAAAGGCGCAGTATGCCCCAGTAGTAGCAAGCTGACATTGATCAAAGTGGAAGTGAAAACTAGTAAACTGGGTAGTAGGCTATACGAGCGTGTGCACTGATCCGTCAGTGGCCTCTCAGCAGCCGACGCTGACGAAGGGAGCGTGACGCCCCCGAAAGCTCCGAGGTGAGCCTACATTTTTACTGAGTGAAACTGTTATAAAATTCGTTTTATCAGGCTATGAATAGGTTGGGTTTATGCTATTTGATATAGACTTAAAATTTATCAACCAAAAAAAGGAATGGCTCCAGCAAAAAAATAGTATAAGTGCATGGCTTTGTACATCGATTTCTCGTCAAATATGTAGATTTACACCCTCCTGCTCTATTTCTTGGTTCTTTCCATGGTTAGGGATAGGGTTAGGGATAGGGTTAGGGATAGGGTTAGGGATAGGGTTAGGGATAGGGTTAGGGATAGGGTTAGGGTTAGATGGTCTTTTCTTTTGCCACAAGCATCTGTATTTCTGGTCAAAATCATCTATTTTTTGGGAGCATTAAATCGCTGCCTCTATGATATAGGATTGTGAAATACCGTATGTCTTTCTCTCTCTCTCTCTCTCTCTCTCTCTCTCTCTCTCTCTCTCTCTCTCTCTCTCTCTCTCTCTCTCTCTCTCTCTCTCTCTCTCGTCTCTCTCTCTCTCTCTCTCTCTCTGTGTATCTGTACGTGCTCTGTGTGTGTCTGTGTATCTGTACGTGCATGTGTGTGTGCGCGTGTGTATGTGCGCGTGTGTGCCTGCGTGCGTATATGTGTATGTGTGTATGTACGTGCGTGCGTGTGTGTGTTGCACATGTTCACGATTTTCAGGACATTGACCTTGAATCAGGACACATTGTCCTATAAAGGGTCCAACAAATGTGTATCACTGGTATGTGTGTGAAGTCTTTATAAATATGTATGTGTCTGCTTGTCTCATTTGCATTTTTAAGTTAATTAATTAATACACGTAAGCCTACATTAAAACTCTTTCAACGCTAGACATTCGTCAGCCATAATTGACCATTAATCTTACCCAGGTAGAGAATAGATTTCGTCTGCAATATTGGGGATTCATCTGTCACATGCATAAAATAGGGCCTATCCTTACCTCCCAAAATGAAGAACATAAGTTCACTGTATACCAGACCCTCTATTGATGCACTTTAGTGGCATGGGTGTTAAATCATTGTGGTGCCAAGAGGCGACAGTGGCGATGAAAGGGTTTGAATTAATGAACTAATGACGATGTGCTTTTGTCAGCGTTATGTTCATCAACGAAAAGCAAGCGGAAGAGTTTGCTGGTATCATAGTACCCACAATAGTCTTTTTTTTTCCTTCCATGAAAGAAACCAGAAGGTGCTGATCGATGGGACCCAGAGATGCACCATCCACGCACGCCTGCCCTATCAACACGAGAGCAGCCCTGCTCCAGCCCTGGAAGTCCGTGTTTTGTTATTGGGGAGCAGGCACTCACGGGGCATTTCATTAAGTATTAAAAAAAGGCACATAGCTACTCCCAGTTTGGTGACTATCGGATGGTTCTAGGACATTTCCCCCCACCCCTGGACGTTTTCCCCCCTGACAAATCCCCCCAGACAATTCCCTCCGGGACAATCCCCCCCCCCTTAGACAATTCCCCCCTGGGACAATTCCCCCCTAGGACAATCACCCCCGATGTCAATTCCCCCCCGAGACAAATTCCCCCCGCCCCCCCACCCCCCCCCCCCCGTTTCCCCACCCGCCCCCCCCCCCCCCCCGTTTAAAAAACCGCAACAGTAAAAGCATGCATAATAACTTTTTTTTATTTAGCCAAAAATGTCCTCAATAAGCTATAAAGTCATTGATTAAAACAAAAAAAACAGTACCCTGATGTAGGTTGCCTCCCGCTTATTTGGCATCAACACAAAAATGCAAGGCACTATTCTTCCTTCAAAGACTCCGTGCAACGTGTACAGCTGAACAAAATGCTATCAAACACTTGTACAAGCCAACAGTTAAAGACCTGCCACGTCCCGTGTCAAAATCATGGTTTTCACTCTTATAGCTGGTAAGAAATCTTAGGAAATCTTCCAAGCATAAGAGGGAATGTGACACGTAACGTGGGGGGGGGGGGGGGGGGGGGGGGGGGGGGGGGGGGTGTGTGTAAAAAAGCTCTTTATGACAAAAAACAAATGATGAGTATTCTCATTTTGATGTTTACTTTTAAGATTGTGTTCATGGAAGAGCTAATGGGTGGGAATTGTCCAGGGGGGAAATATCCTAGGGGGGTTAAGTCCTAGGGGGGGATTGTCCAGGGGGGAAATATCCTAGGGGGGTTAAGTCCTAGGGGGGAATTGTCCCGGGGGGGATTGTCTAGGGGGGGAATTGTCCGGGGGGGAAATGACCTGATACGCTATGGGATACGATCCAAAAGTGTCATGGAATGTGTCACGCACGCCCCACTTTCTCCTCTACACCCCCCCCCCCCCCCCCTACTATTTCACCCTGCCCCTCTTTAATCTTATCGGCATCGACCATCCTGTGACATCACAGGATTCCCCAATTACAAGCAGCATTTCTTTGTTCTCCCTTTTCCCCCCAGTCATGCGGTTTTGACATGGACATTGTAGTGCGAATCATGTGACGGCTGCTTAAACTAAGACGCATGATCTGTAGCGTTCTCTCTTGTCTACTACCCAGCCACTAAAAACACTCTACAGATTTGAAATCAAGTGGGAAATGCATAGTGGGAGGCAAAGCTCAACACATTCTCTTAGTCTAGTCAGAAGCAAA
>CM065703.1:19984998-19988214 GCA_017654935.2 Phymorhynchus buccinoides
GCCAAAGGTGGAAATTGCGTCTTTATGTTCCTGACAATTCATAGGAGCATTTGTATAGTGATGGTTATTATGACTTTTTCCATTATCTTCATCGTTGTCCATTTTTTTCTCTGTACATTTTTTGTTTTTCTAAGAGTCCTTCATTGCCACTATTTTTTGGGAGAATATATCTGCAAATGCTTCCGGCTCTGTTTCTTTATGTCTGTCGTATTAATCTCCCTCCCCCCCTTCCTTTGCTGGTTATGTATATATCAATCTGTAAATAATGTTCTTGGTTTTTTTAATGAATTGATGATTTCCGTATATGCCTTTCGTTTTCTTAATTTATTTTGTTGCTTATTTTCTTTGCTTTTTGCCTCAGGGCTGAGTATAAAAAAAAGTTGTATCTAAATAGCTTATCTCATTACCCTGAATAAATAATATTTCATTCGTTCGTTCGTTCGCTCTCTGTCTCTGTCTCTCTCTCTCTCTCTCTCTCTCTCTCTCTCTCTCTCTCTCTCTCTCTCTCTCTCTCTCTCTCTCTCTCTCTCTCTCTCTCTCTCTCTCCTCTCTCTCTCTCTCTCCCCCCCTCTCTCTCTCTCTCTCTCTCTCTCGTCGTTCAGTTCTGTACATACCTACTGACGTACTTACTTATCATACATGTACTCTCTCTCTCTGTCTCTATCTCTCTACCCCCCCCCCCCCCTCTCTCTCTCTCTCTCTCTCTCTCTCGTCGTTCAGTTCTGTACATACCTACTTTCTTATCATACGTGTACTCTCTCTCTCTCTCTCTCTCTCTCTCTCTCTCTCTCTCTCCTCTCTCTCTCTCTCTCTCTCTCTCTCTCTCTCTCTCTCTCTCTCTCTCTCTCTCTCTCTCTCGTCGTTCAGTTCTGTACATACCTACTGACGTATTTACTTATCATTCATGTACTCTCTCTCTCTCTCTCTCTCTCTCTCTACCCCCCCCCCTCTCTCTCGTCGTTCAGTTCTGTACATACCTACTTTCTTATCATACGTGTACTCTCTCTCTCTCTCTCTCTCTCTCTCTCTCTCTCTCTCTCTCTCTCTCTCTCTCTCTCTCTCTCTCTCTCTCTCTCTCTCTCTCTCTCTCTCTCCTCTCTCTCTCTCTCTCTCTCTCGTCGTTCAGTTCTGTACATACCTACTGACGTATTTACTTATCATTCATGTACTATATATGCTGGCCCTCTCTGGTCGTGTCGCTTAGTTTTTCATATTTTAAAATTTGGAACATTCTTATGTTCACACCTTTATTTAAGAGTTTTTTCATTTCTAATTTACTTGAGTGCTGCTTTGTCTTTTTTGAGCCTTTTACCAATATACAGGAAGAGACATTCCATTTGTGGAACAATCTCCTTGTTGAGGGGAGAGTAGGTTAAGACCCCATCCAGCGCCGAGCTGATGAGACTCCCTAGAGTCGAAACAGCTGTCCCCGGCTGGGTTCTGCCATTGCCTTCCTAATAAGGAGGAGAAACTAAGCTAGCACTCTATGGTTTTTTAAAACATAGATCAAGATGCCAAGTTAGCATATAACTGGTTTTTGGTTTCAAAGACATAGGGACAAAAAAGGTTTTAAACAATGTTCATATTATTGCATTTCAAAATAATGCTCTAACGTTTTGAGTCCTGTAGGCTGGAGGAACGGTGCCAGCAGTAAACTGAAAATTTTCATACCTATTTACATCCCTTTGGATACTAGTTCAGTTGCCGCCGGCCCTGTCTGGTCGTGTCACTTATTTTTTCATATTTTAAATTTTGGAACATTCTTATGTTCACACTTTTCCTAAAGATTTTTTATCATTTCTAATTTACTTGAGTGCTGGTTTGGGTTTTTTGGAGCCTTTTACCAATATACAGGAAGAGACATTCCATTTGTGGAACAATCTTCTTGTTGAGGGGAGAGTAGTTCCACCTTGGTAGGTTAAGATCCCATCCAGCGCCGAGCTGATGAGACTCCCTTGGGTCGAAGCAGCTGTCCTAGGCTGGGTTCTGCCATTGCCTCCCTAATAAGGAGGAGAAATTAAGCTAGCACTCTTTATGCTTTATAGAACATAGATCAAGATGCTAAGTTAGCATATAACTGGTTTTTGGTTTTAATGTTCGTTTCAAAGACATAGGGACAGAAACGTTTTAAGCAATTTTCCTATATTTAATTTGCTTTGATAAAACTTTTCTGTGTCCAATGTCTGTATTTGTGAACCTCAGAAACAAAACCAGTTAACATTAACTTTATGAAATGTTCCGTGTTCAAAACAAAATTGGAACATTGGACACAGAAAAGTGTTATCAAAACAAATTATTCTGCATTTCAAATGCACCAACTTTTCAGTCCTTCAGAGTAGGGGTACCGAGCTCAGCTATTCACTGATTCTATTCAATGTACTGCTGGGGTAAAGCAAGGTGATGTTTGCAGCCCAATTCTTTTTTTTCCATTATTCATTAATGAGTTAACATCTGAGGTTGTTAGTAAGGGACGACATGGTGCTCAATTAATAGGGGATATTTTGAACATTTGTATTCTTCTTTTGGCTGATGATATTGTTTTGATGTCTGAAACTGTTGTAGGACTGCAAGTACAATTGAATAGCTTATGTAATGCAGCTAACTCACTTCAGTTGAAAGTAAATATGTTTAAAAGCAATATCATTGTGTTTCGAAAAGGGGGGTATTTATGGGCTAGGGAAAAGTGGACTTATGGAGGAGTAGTTATGCCTGTTGTTAATGTCTATAAGTATTTAGGAATATATTTTTCAACAAAACTTAGTTTTGATGTAACATGTAGAGATTTGGCAAGTAGAGCTAAACGAGCATTGTTATGTATCATGCAGAAATTATCAAAGTTTGAGAATAAACCCCTTGCATTATTTTTTAAGTTGTTTGACTCACAAGTTCAACCTGTTGCTCTGTATGGGGCTGAAATATGGGGGCTTTATAACTCTGCAGTTCAGTGTGAAAAAGTACACTTATTTGCTTTGAAAAAGATTTTAGGTGTAACTATGTAGACATGAGAGGTAAAATTAATTGGGTGTCTAAAGTGAAATGTAAACTCTATGAACTAGGATTTGGTTATGTTTGGCTTAATGAAGGGGTAGAAGATATCAACAGTTTTATGTGTGTGCTACGTGCTAGGATGATTGATTGTCAGTGGCAGGAATGGTTTAGCCGAATTGATAATAGTAATAGATTTGACTTGTTTAGGCAAATTAATGTGAATCATTG
>CM065703.1:19988714-20006214 GCA_017654935.2 Phymorhynchus buccinoides
GTACCTCTACTCTGAAGGACTGAAAAGTTGGTGCATTTGAAATGCAGAATAATTTGCTTTGATAAACACTTTTCTGTGTCCAATGTCGAATTTTGTTTGAACACGGAACATTTCATAAAGTTAATGTTAACTGGTTTTGTTTCTGAGGTTCGCAAATACAGACATTGGACACGAAAAAGTTTTATCAAAGCAAATTATATATATAATGTTAACTCATATATATATAGCATGAAATAAAAATCTCAGTGAATAGCCAGCTCCGTACCCCTACTCTGAAGGACTGAAAAGTTAGTGCATTTGAAATGCAGAATAGTTTGCTTTGATAAAGCTTTTCTGTGTCCAATGTCTTTATTTGTGAACCTCAGAAACAAAACCAGTTAATGTTAACTTTGAGTAATGTTCGTGTTCAAAAAATAAAATAAAAAAATAAAAAAAATAAAAAATAAAAAGTTATATAAATTGTGCTGATTTACTTTTTCTCCCAATGGGGGGAGGGACAGTGCCTTATGCAAAGACAGCGTAGTTTCGATCTTGAGAAGATCTCATCAGTTTGCATGATTGGCCTGCAATTTGACTGTCCAGTGGATGTCAAATTGAGCAATAAGACATTCTACAAGAGAATGGTGTCTTCTCTGCATCAAATCGAAAATCCACAATAAAAGCAAACCAGCACAAAGTTAAACCAGAAATAGTAAAAATCTATTCACTGAGATTTTTCTTTCATGCTATTTTTATCCTTAATTTGGATACCATCTCAGTAGTTAGCCCTCCCTAGTCATGTCTATTAGGTTTTGAAATTAAAATTTCAGAACATTATTATTTTGTTCATTTTACATAAGATTTTCATAAGATTTTTACTATTTCTGGTTTAACTTTGTGCTGGTTTGCTTTTATTGTGGATTTTCGATTTGATGCAGAGAGGACACCATTCTCTTGTAGAATGTCTTTTTTGCTCAGGTTGGCATCCACTGGACAGTCAAATTTGCAGGCCAATCATGCAAACTGATGAGATCTTCTCAAGATCGAAACAGCTGTCTTTGCATAAGGCACTGTCCCTCCCCCATTGGGAGAAAAAGTAAATCAGCACAATTTATAACTTTTTAATTTTTTAATTTTTTTAATTATTTTATTTTATTTTTTGAACACGAACATTACTCAAAGTTAACATTAACTGGTTTTGTTTCTGAGGTTCACAAATAAAGACATTGGACACAGAAAAGCTTTATCAAAGCAAACTATATATATATATTCACTGAGATTTTTCTTTCAAAGCTATATATATATATATATATATATAGATATATATATATATATAGAAAAAGAGAGACCTGATACTTCTTAATGTATGATTTCAAACAAACAGGACATTTTAGCACATAAATGAAAAACATGTGGACCTGTATAAACATGAAAGACATACACGATGTAGTCCACATTAATATAGGACTAATTGCGTATGCGCACATTCAGATGAAGGACATTGTTCATTAATCACAAAACAGTTTTTCCTCCTGTCCCCTTCTCCCAATCTTTCCATCTCAGTCCCTCTTTCTGTCTCTTTCTCTTTCTCTCTTTCTATCCCGCTCTATCTCTCTCTCTCTTCCTTCTTTCTATCCTACTCTCCCTCTCTTTCTCTTTCCCTCTCTCTACCCCTCTATCTCTATCCTTTTCTCTTCGTCTCTCCCCCTCCTCTGCCTCCCTCTCCCCCACTTTTGCATCCCAAATACCACTCCCCACAACATTTACATATATTTCTCTCCTCTTCCCCCCCCCCCTATCTCATCTCTCTATCTCTCCCTCTCTCTCTCTCTCTCCTTCGCTCCCCCTCCCCCTCGCTCACGCTCTCTCTCTCTCCACCCTACCCCCACTTACCATCACCCCCCCCCCCTTGAACTCACTCATTCCATTCTACATTTCTACACAGAAGGAGCTACATGCATTATTTCCACTTGTTACTATCATTTGATCCACGTGCTAATCGTTCTTTTGCACCTCTTGTCTCTATATTATTCTGAACTCTCTCTCACTCTCTCTCTCTCTCTCTCTATCTCTCTCTCTCTCTCTCTCTCTCTCTCTCTCTCTCTCTCTCTCTCTCTCTCTCTCTCTCTCATCTTTCTCTCCTCTCTCCCTCTCTCTCTCTCTCTCTCTATTTCTCCCCCCCCCCTTCTTTTAATTACTTTATGTAGTTTTTATTATTTTTTTATTTTAAAAAAAATACTTTTTAAACAGAATATTGCTGAGTAGTGTTTAGGTTGGTTTGTGAAAGGAGCAAGTGTTGTTGCTTTTTTACATTAATTCCTAGAAAAAGCTACCAAGCGAAACGTTGGAATTAAAGTCTGGAGAACAAAAAGAGTTGCAGTGGTTTGTGTTTACTTTTTATTGTTTTTATATATATATAGGAAAATTGTTTAAAACGTTTTTGTGTCCCTATGTCTTTGAAACGAACATTAAAACAAAAAAAAAAACCCAGCTATATGCTAACTTGGCATCTTGATCTATGTTCTATAAAGCATAAAGAGTGCTAGCTTAATTTCTCCTCCTTATTAGGGAGGCAATGGCAGAACCCAGCCGAGGACAGCTGTTTCGACTCAAGGGAGTCTCATCAGCTCGGCGCTGGATGGGGTCTTAACCTACCAAGGTGGAACTACTCTCCCCTCAACAAGAAGTCTGTTCCACAAATGGAATGTCTCTTCCTGTATATTGGTAAAAGGCTCCAAAAAACCAAAGCAGCACTCAAGTAAATTAGAAATGAATAAAACTCTTAAGTAAAAGTGTGAACATAAGAATGTTCCAAAATTTAAAATATGAAAAAATAAGCGACACGACCAGAGAGGGCCGGCAACTGAAATAGTATCCAAAGGGATGTAAATAGGTATGAAAAATTTCAGTTTACTGCTGGCACCGTTCCTCCAGCCTACAGGACTCAAAAAGTTAGAGCATTTGAAATGCAATAATAGGAACATTGTTTAAAACTTTTTTGTCCCTATGTCTTTAAAGACCCACCACGTCACGTGTCAAAATCACGGTTTTCACGTGTTTTCCCTCTTATAGCTGGTAAGAAATCTTAAGAAATATTCCTAGCATAAGAGGGAATGTGACACGTGACGTGGGGGGTCTTTAAAACCAAAAACCAGTTATATGCTAACTTGGCATCTTGATCTATGTTATAAAAAAAAACATACAGTGCTAGCTTAGTTTTCCCTCCTTATTAGGGAGGCAATGGCAGAACCCAGCCGAGGACAGCTGTTTCGACTCTAGGGAGTCTCATCAGCTCGGCATTGGATGGGGTCTTAACCTACCAAGGTGGAACTACTCTCCCCTCAACAAGAAGACTGTTCCACAAATGGAATGTCTCTTCCTGTATATTGGTAACAGGCTCCAAAAAACCAAACCAGCACTCAAGTAAATTAGAAATGAAAAACATCTTAAATAAAGGTGTGAACATAAGAATGTTCCAAAATTGAAAATATGAAAAATTAAGCGACACGACCAGAGAGGGCCGGTATATATAGTACATGTATGATAAGTAAATACGTCAGTAGGTATGTACAGAACTGAACGACGAGAGAGAGAGGGGGGGGGGGTAGAGAGAGAGAGAGAGAGAGAGAGAGAGAGAGAGAGAGAAGAGAGAGAGAGAGAGAGAGAGAACCAGAAGAGAGAAGAGAGAGAGAGTACATGAATGATAAGTAAATACGTCAGTAGGTATGTACAGACCTGAACGACGAGAGAGAGAGAGGGAGAGAGAGAGAGAGAGAGAGAGAGAGAGAGAGAGAGAGAGAGAGAGAGAGAGAGAGAGAGAGAGAGAGAGAGACAGAGAGAGAGAGAGAGACACAGAGAGAGAGACAGAGAGATAGAGAGACAGAGAGAGACAGAGAGCGAACGAACGAACGAATGAAATATTATTTATTCAGGGTAATGAGATAAGATAATTAGATACAACTTTTTTTTACTCAGCCCTGAGGCAAAAAGCAAAGAAAATAAGCAACAAAATAAATTAAGAAAACGAAAGGCATATACGAAAATCATCAATTCATAAAAAAACCAAGAACATTATTTACAGATTGATATATACATAACCAGCAAAGGAAGGGGGGGAGGGAGATTAATACGACAGACATAAAGAAACAGAGGCTGAAGCATTTGCAGATATATTCTCCCCCAAAATAGTGGCAATGAAGGACTCTTAGAAAAACAAAAAATGTACAGAGAAAAAAATGGACAACAATGAAGATAATGGAAAAAGTCATAATAACAAATGCTCCTATAAATTGTCAGGAACATAAAGACGCAATTTCCACCTTTGGCTCAAAAACAAAATCAGTAGGACCGGATGCAATTTCCAATCACATGAGAAAGCATTTACCAGTTAATTTCATAATCTTTTTAACCCTATTTTTTAAAAACTTTTGGTCTGAAGGGGTTCAACCATCTTTGTGGAAACAATCAATCGTAACCCCTATCCCTAAAGAGGGTAAGGCAAAATCAGATAAACATAATTATAGACCAATTGTGCTTACCTCAGTCGCTTGAAAATGTGGGTTTTCAGCGAAAGTTTAGAATTTGCATCTTTTATCCTTTCAAACTGACACTGAACTAACCCTTATCCAAACCTGAAATCATCAAATCACACACACACACACACACACACACACACACACACACACCACACACCACACACACACACATACACACACACACAATTGAACGGCTTGTGACAAAACGAGAGAGAGAGAGAGAGAAGAGAGAGAGAGAGAGAGAGAGAGAGAGAGAGAGAGAGAGAGAGAGCGAGAAGAGAGAGACTGGGAGAGAAGAGAGAGAGAGAGAGAGAGAGAGAAAAGAGAGAGATAGAAGAGAGAGAGAGAGTTAAGAGAGAGAGAGAGATGAGAAAGAGAGAGAGAGAGAGAGATAGAGAGAGAGAGAGAGAGAGAGAGAGAGAGAGACGAGAGAGAGAGAGAGAGAGAGAGAGAGAGAGAGAGAGAAAACCCAACAACAACCCAGAAGCAGAAACAGAGAGAAAGGAAGACAATAAAAGAAAGAAAAGAAAACAAACAAACAAACAAAATTGAAGGAAGAATTATAAAAAAAAAAGAATAATGAAAGAAAGAAAAAAAGCAACAAAGACACAACGACGTCTCCATACAACGCTTTATTATATAGGCCCTATAAACAGTCGTCATGCCTTCAAGAAAACAGCGCAACAGAGGATGTTAGCCGGGATCCCGAACAGGACAATGCACTGACGAACGTAGCATTTCAGCACCATTTGCATCGTATCGCGGGTATAGGCGCTTATCAAAGGATCCATATAGTCCCAAGGATGAATGATTAGGTCTTCTTCTACCCCGTCGCTGAAACCTGTGTATTGGGAGGACTCAGAAGTGGTGGACATTGAAATAATGGTGTTTAGCGTGACGTTTGTCGACATTTTGCTGTCCTATTGAAATGATGTTTTGTAAGTTTTATATTTATTAAGCTGTAAATAAATATAAATACATTTTATTCATAGTTTATATTAATTCTATTTCTTAGTAATGAGTATGAGGGTTATTCCATCGCAGTGTTTCTGTTTTTTTGATCTAAGCGTGTTGGTTACAGTCATTGTTTTTATGATGAAGAGTTGATTAAGCGTGGACACGCTTGTTTTTATATAGGGCTAGCTAAGTTAGATTTTCATGTTTTAGTTAGCTATAAGTACATCGGAACAATAATCATTATTGATACACTCAATCAAAGACGAAGACACAGACAGGCAGACAGACAGACAGACAGGCAGACAGACACACACACACATACACGCACGCACACATACTCACACACAAACACACACAAAAACACACATTTACAGACGCACTCACAACACATACATACTTGCACACACGCACACAAAAACGCACACACGAACAAACACAAACGCACACACACACAAACACACACAAACAAGCACGACCCCCCACCCACACACACCTACCCTCACAATTCCACATACAAATTCTTTGTCTCTTTCTCTCTTTTCTCACTCTTCAAAATGTCCTACACACGCATGCATACTCTCAAACAAAAGCATTCAAATGCGCGTGCGCGCGCGCGCGCACACAACACACACACACACATGCACACACACACACACACACACGCACGCACGCACGCACACACACACACACACACCACACACACACACACACACACACACAACACACACACACACACACACACACACACACACAATGCACACACAAACACACACACGCGCACACACACACGCACACACATATACACACATGCTTGCACGATTCGCCAAAATATGTCCTCTAGCTAATTACTTTTTGTGAAAAGAGAATCAATGTAGGAAGAGAGAGAGAGAGAGAGAGAGAGAGAGAGAGAGAGAGAGAGAGAGAGAGAGAGAGAGAGAGAGAGAGAGAGAGAGAGAGAGAGAAGGGGGGGTAGAAAAATAGTAGAATCAATACAGTTGGATCAGTGCAGAAAGAGGGAGGTTGACAGCCGGTGTTAATTGAGGAATATGTTACTTTAAATACTGTCAAGGAATTATCGATTGCACACATAGACACACAGGGTCAGACACATCACACACGTACACGTACAGAGGCACATACACACACAGAGGCACATACACACACAGAGGCGCATACACACACACAGAGGCACATACACACACACACACACACACACACACACACACACACACACACACACACACACACAAACGCACACACACAAGCAGCGTACACACAACACACACACGACACACACACACACACACACCACACACACACACACACACACACACACACACACACACACAAACACACATGCCTGTTACTAGTACTATATTTGTAGCATACTGTACACACACACACACACACACACACACACATACACACACACACACACACACACACACCACACACACACACACACACACACACACACACACACACACACACAAACACACATGCCTGTTACTAGTACTATATTTGTAGCATACTGTACCACACACACACACACACACACACACACACACACACACACACACACACACATCTCAATGATTTATTTAGGAATTTGAATGATGAACCATATCGAACATAGCTCATCTCCTGTTGATAATAAAATGGCATACTGTCTTTTACTGTCTTTGGATAGATAGCTCGTCACCAACTCATTCCATGTTGTTATTCAGGCTGAGGTTGATCACTAGGTTGAATGCGTGCTGGTTTCTGAGTGGGTGTTTTTGTCCGGTAGGTACCTTCTGCAGTCATGAAAATGTAGAGTGGCACAGAGGTAACGCGTTCGCCTTGTGTCAAGTAAACCCGAGTTCGAACCTGGGTCCAGGAGATTTTTCCTCTCACTTTGTTTGCACTAGGCCTTACGGTTTGAATGCAGAGTATTTCGGATGAGACGATAAACCGAGGTCCCGTGTGCCCATGCACTTAGCACACGTTAATCCCACTGGCAACGAAAAAGCTGTCATTTGGTCAAAATATATCCCACCCCCCTTTTCCTTCCTCATCCGTCACACAAAAATCGCATGCTAAAGAACAAAACAAAAATGGGTGGCACGCCTCTGGCTGCCACGCGCTCTCCAGGTGGGAGCAACCCGAATTTCACAGAGACACCTATGTGACTATGAAGTACCAAATATAAAATACCAAAAACGGGCTGGTACACCCATGAATATATTTCACAAGGAATCTTTTTGTGACGAGGCAATGGGCTAAAGGTGAAGTCTCTAGGGGAAGACCTTTAAAGTGTTACATTTTCAATGAGAAAGTTTTCCTTTAGCCCACATCTCTAGGGTGTAGGAGATGAGCAACTTTCCCGGCCCCTTTTCATCTAATAAATTTATATTTTTGCCCGGGTTCTGGCTCGTATGATTTAAGGAAATACAAGTGGTAGATTTGCTCTAGAGAACAGACAAAGAGAAGTAGGTTTTTACATGAAAATTACAAAACTTCCACTCTCATCAGTCTGACCAAAGGGTTCAGAATTATTTGTACACTTGTATTTTATTTACTCACAAATCTGCATAGCCGATTATGCAGCAATGAGAAAAGCATCTCAATGGCGCCAAAACAAAATATGTATGAAAAATGAAATCCGAAAGGATTATACAAGACTTTTGTCTGTCTGAACAGCTTAGCCCCCAGCCGGAAGGGTCACTAACATTATCAAGTGTCCTGAGTAGTTGCAGTTCTTTGCACTGTCCCGAGGACTTAACTTGTTGGTTTCCTCTGTCAGGATCGGTGAGTGCTGTGGTGACTTTGCTGGCTCTTCAGCTGAGAGGTCGCCCAGTAGTCCTGAGTAGTTGCAGTTCTTTGCACTGTCCCGAGGACTTAACTTGTTGGTTTCCTCTGTCGGGATCAGTGAGTGCTGTGGTGACTTTGCTGGCTCTTCAGGTGACAGGTCGCCCAGTAGTCCTGGATGGGGTGACACGGGATGGTACAGCACAGGCGTGGTCCCTTCGCGGTTTCCAGGTGCGGTGGCAACTTGGCGGCGGCACCGTTTTGATGCTTGTGAGTCAGGGGTTAAGCATCTTGACCACGATGCCCTGCTGAGTATCATAGGAAAACATGGGAGTAGATCTCTATGGATTAGAGATAGGGGCTTCAGCCGGTGGGGATTAGTGGATCCCACCCGGCTAGAAGGCCGCCCTTGTACAATAGCACTATGAAAAATAATATGAATTTCAGTTGTCAAACTGAAATAAAACATGAAATGTGTACTGGAATCAACTGTTATGATTCAGTAACAAGCTAGATCAAAATCTATGATCAAACCAACAAATATCACTCTCAGTCCAACACTTGGAAAGGAATGTAAAGGATACTAGTCAAAAGCTGCAAGTTTGCAGCCAAGAAGTTTCACACATACACATAAAAAGGATAAATAAAATTAGGCACAGAATCCGGTTCTTGCACCAAAAGAGTTAAAGTAAAAATCAAACACAAGAATGAATATGTGTACATAATTAGAACAGCATATTTACCAATTCTTTTCACTGACACCTCTACTACTTACTCAACATGGAACATAGGATCTAGATCAAAAATAGAATCAAACAAAAGTAAATATAAAGCACTTATTTTTCTCCCAAACACATTCAATATTACTCACGAGTTGGGCTAATAGTATTACTGGCAGGTAACAGCAGAGGGTTTGTTCCTACAGTGTTGACTCAGCCAGGTTTTAGTTTGCTTCTGACTAGACTAAGAGAATGTGTTGAGCTTTGCCTCCCACTATGCATTTCCCACTTGATTTCAAATCTATAGAGTGTTTTTAGTGGCTGGCTAGTAGACAAGAGAGAACGCTACAGATCATGCGTCTTAGTTTAAGCAGCCGTCACATGATTCGTACTACAATGTCCATGTCAAAACCGCATGACTGGGGGGGAAAGGGAGAACAAAGAAATGCTGCTTGTAATTGGGGAATCCTGTGATGTCACAGGATGGTCGATGCCGATAAGATTAAAGAGGGGCAGGGTGAAATAGTAAGGGGGGGGGGGGGGTTGTAGAGGAGAAAGTGGGGTGCGCGTGACACATTCCATGACACTTTTGGATCGTATCCCATAGCATATCAGGTCATTTCCCCCCCGGACAGTTCCCACCCCCCTAGACAATCACCATCCCTACGACAATCCCCCCGGGACAATTCCCCCCTAGGACTTAACCCCCCTAGGATATTTCCCCCCTGGACAATCCCCCCCTAGGACTTAACCCCCCTAGGATATTTCCCCCCTGGACAATTCCCACCCATTAGCTCTTCCATGAACACAATCTTAAAAGTAAACATCAAAATGAGAATACTCATCATTTGTTTTTTGTCATAAAGAGCTTTTTCTCTTAAACCCCCACCCCCCCCCCCCCCCCCCCCCTTTACCCACCCCCCCCCCCCCCCCCCCCCCCCCTTACCCCTATGAGAGTGAAAGGGATGATTTTGACCCCCCCCCCCCCCCCCCCCCCCCCCCCCCCCCCCCCACGTTACGTGTCACATTCCCTCTTATGCTTGGAAGATTTCCTAAGATTTCTTACCAGCTATAAGAGAGTGAAAACCATGATTTTGACACGGGACGTGGCAGGTCTTTAACTGTTGGCTTGTACAAGTGTTTGATAGCATTTTGTTCAGCTGTACACGTTGCACGGAGTCTTTGAAGGAAGAATAGTGCCTTGCATTTTTGTGTTGATGCCAAATAAGCGGGAGGCAACCTACATCAGGGTACTGTTTTTTTTGTTTTAATCAATGACTTTATAGCTTATTGAGGACATTTTTGGCTAAATAAAAAAAAGTTATTATGCATGCTTTTACTGTTGCGGTTTTTTAAACGGGGGGGGGGGGGGGGGTTGCGGGGGGGGATTTGTCTCGGGGGGGAATTGACATCGGGGGTGATTGTCCCAGGGGGGAATTGTCTAAGGGGGGGATTGTCCCGGAGGGAATTGTCAGGGGGGATTTGTCAGGGGGGAAAACATCCAGGGGGGGGAGAAATGTCCTAGAACCATCCGATAGTCACCCAAACTCGGGGAGTAGCTATGTGCCTTTTTCCCCCCCACTATGTACTGCAGTACACCGCGATTTGTCACAGTTGTGGTTCGTTGCGTTTTTCCGTCTTATACGGTGGGGGGTAGGGTTAGGGTTAGGGCTAGGGTTAGGGTTAGGGTTAGTATTCCAAAAAGGTAATTAGCTAAAAATGTTCCTAAAATACAGCTTTATGTATGGTAAGAAAGGCAATAACGGAAAAATACAATTAACCGAGATAGGTAGGGGGGGTGGCACATCTTGACCTTTACCGCCTTTTTTAATACTTAATGAAATGCCCCGTGAGTGCCTGCTCCCCAGTAGCAAAACACGGACTTCCAGGGCTGGAGCAGGTCTGCTCTCGTGTTGATAGGGCAGGCGTACGTGGATGGTGCATCTCTGGGTCCCATCGATCAGCACCTTCTGGTTTCTTTCATGGAAGGAAAAAAAAAGACTATTGTGGGTACTATGATACCAGCAAACTCTTCCGCTTGCTTTTCGTTGATGAACATAACGCTGACAAAAGCACATCGTCATTAGTTCATTAATTCAAACCCTTTCATCGCCACTGTCGCCTCTTGGCACCACAATGATTTAACACCCATGCCACTAAAGTGCATCAATAGAGGGTCTGGTATACAGTGAACTTATGTTCTTCATTTTGGGAGGTAAGGATAGGCCCTATTTTATGCATGTGACAGATGAATCCCCAATATTGCAGACGAAATCTATTCTCTACCTGGGTAAGATTAATGGTCAATTATGGCTGACGAATGGCTAGCGTTGAAAGAGTTTTAATGTAGGCTTACGTGTATTAATTAATTAACTTAAAAATGCAAATGAGACAAGCAGACACATACATATTTATAAAGACTTCACACACATACCAGTGATACACATTTGTTGGACCCTTTATAGGACAATGTGTCCTGATTCAAGGTCAATGTCCTGAAAATCGTGAACATGTGCAACACACACACGCACGCACGTACATACACACATACACATATACGCACGCAGGCACACACGCGCACATACACGCACGCACGCACACACACATGCACGTACAGATACACATTCAGAGAGAGAGAGAGAGAGAGAGAGAGAGAGAGAGAGAGAGAGAGAGAGAGAGAGAGAGAGAGAGAGAGAGAGAGAGAGAGAGAGAGAGAGAGAGAGAGAGAGAGAGAGAGAGAGAGAGAGAGAGAGACAGAAAGACATACGGTATTTCACAATCCTATATCATAGAGGCAGCGATTTAATGCTCCCAAAAAATAGATGATTTTGACCAAAAATACAGATGCTTGTGGCAAAAGAAAAGACCATCTAACCCTAACCCTATCCCTAACCCTATCCCTAACCCTATCCCTAACCCTATCCCTAACCCTATCCCTAACCCTATCCCTAACCACGGAAAGAACCAAGAAATAGAGCAGGAGGGTGTAAATCTACATATTTGACGAGAAATCGATGTACAAAGCCATGCACTTATACTATTTTTTTGCTGGAGCCATTCCTTTTTTTGGTTGATAAATTTTAAGTCTATATCAAATAGCATAAACCCAACCTATTCATAGCCTGATAAAACGAATTTTATAACAGTTTCACTCAGTAAAAATGTAGGCTCACCTCGGAGCTTTCGGGGGCGTCACGCTCCCTTCGTCAGCGTCGGCTGCTGAGAGGCCACTGGCGGATCAGTGCACACGCTCGTATAGCCTACTACCCAGTTTACTAGTTTTCACTTCCACTTTGATCAATGTCAGCTTGCTACTACTGGGGTATACTGCGCCTTTACATTGTAAGCAACAGCAGAGTAAACAGTCTGTACAATCTTCTAATCTGACTCTATGGAATTGAATCTTATTATTGGTGCTTTACAATAATAATAATAATAATAATAATAATAATAATAATAATAATACATTTATATAGCGCTTTACCTCAGATGAGCCCAAAGCGCTTTACAATCAATTATTCATCAACAAATAGACAACAAAAGCAGCATTCAAGAATGACATCAATCAGCAACAACGCATATACAAAGCAACTCTCTCTCTCTCTCTAACACACACACACACACAACACACACACACACACACACACACACACACACACACACACACACACACACACACACACACACACACACATATTTATGGACGCCAACTCGTTCATACCCCATTCAGTAAGCCACAGCAACCGAGCCGCACGGACTGACCACATACACCAACACACATACACAAACACCCTCACACACAACGTACGCACGCAGACAAACTTTGGGGCTTCTAATTTTCTCTCAGTCTTGCTTCAGGCGAACACACGCAGGTACCTCCAAATACACAGAAACGGACACCAAAACGGGCCGAAACGGACACCGAAACGGGCCGAAACGGACCGAAACGGACACCGAAACGGACACCGAAACGGACAGAAACGGACACCGAAACGGACCGAAACGGACACCGAAACGGACAGAAACAGACACCGAAACGGACAGAAACGGATAGAAACAGACTCAAGCTGAGGCTTGATAGAAAGATCTAGATACAAGTGTTGTGTGCCCATGAGTGTGCTTGCATAATGGTATAGTATATGTGTGTAAGTAAAGCGCACGGGTCAGACTAGCTTTATGTCCCCATCCGAAGGACTGGACGTTCAGTTCGATTTTACTGTCAAACAAGAAAGAAAGAGCGAGTCCGGGATTCGAACCCGGGTCACTCACGCTGCAGTCACGCATTACATTTGGCAGGCGAAAGTCTTAGCCACTCTGCCACCTTTCTCCCTTGGGGTGCTGTAGTAGATGCTAACATTCAACCACATCTTGATTTATCCGAATTCAGACCCACCAAGGAACAGTTCATAAAAACGAAAAGAATACAAATTTAATGTTAGGTCTTCGACAAGAATGGATACAGCGCTGCTGCTGCTGAGTCATTTCGATGAAGTTCAAAGGAGCCTGTCCTGATCAAACATATTTATGCAGGTCACCACCTATAAACTGAATGATACCGAGTATAAAAGATGCTTAGATTATTTTTCTTCTTCTTATAAACCAATTTAATATATGTGCACAGTTCTAACTGCTCAATGCTCCTGATCAAACATATTGATGCAGGTCACCACCTATAAACTGAATGATACCGAGTATAAAAGATGCTTAGATTATTCTGTTCTTCTTATAAACCAATTTAATATATGTGCACAGTTCTAACTGCTCAGTTTAATCAGTGATGTCATCTTCACTACAAAGCCTGGCGGTCACCATCTTCAACCACTAGTGATTAGACAACACGTGAACATGGAGAAAGGTGGCAGAGTGGTTAAGACGTTCGCCTGCCAAATGTAATGCATGACTGCAGCGTGAGTGACCCGGGTTCGAATCCTGGCCTCGCCCTTTCTTTCTAGTTTGACAGGAAAATCGAACTGAACCTCAAGTCTTTCAGATGGGGACTTAAAGCTAGTCTGTCCCGCGTGCGCTTTACGCGCTTAAAAATCCCACGGCAGTTGAAAGTCGGTAAGAGCAGGGAGAAACCCCGCTGCCTGGTATGGCCAAATTGATAGCTAGGTTTTCCAAGTGTGCCCCCCCCCTCCTCACCCTGTGCCCCCCCCCCAAAAAAAAAAGGGTAGGCGCTGCACTTGCGGTGACGCGCTCTCCGGGGGAGAGCAGCCCGAATTTCACAGAGATAAGTCTCTGTGACTAGAATATACCAAATACCAAAATGAACCCAAGCACTTTCATATACTCGAAGCAATCAAACAACAACATAGAACCTAAATAGCCAGCATCGATCCCAATCGGACAAACGCTGTGGAGGTGATGCATCAACATCAAATGCACAGCATATCATATAATGTATGCCAATGATAAGCTGGTGCACCCAATATGTGCACCACACACTTAAGACCACTACAGCGCTTTAAACATTTGTTTTATTGGCGAAATATTAACTTGTGTGCAGGCATTAGTAAAAAAAAGATTTTAAAAATGACACCTTGTCTAGAGAGTAACCTCTTGACTTTCTGAACTCAAACAAAAGTTGTCACTGTGCATATCTTAAAAATTGTTGAGAATAGCATAGAGCGCCATGTGGAATCTTATATAATTTAAAATGGCTGAGCAATCGTCTTTAGTTGACATTAAGCTTGAAGAATAATACAAAACAAAACCAACAGTCTGTGCAAGTTATTCTTGGTATTCTAAAGCTTCACCCATGTGATGGCTACATACCCATATATTTTGAACAAAATAGAAGTGGAACACTCTTTAAATGTATCAGCCTATTTAAAGTTAATGGATGACTTTGCGTTGTCAAGTGTTGCCAAATTTTAAAGATCACAACTAACTTTTTACATTAAAAAAATTGTATTCTAAGGAAAGGGATCGACTAACATAGAATCTACTTTATTATTGAAGGATAGTTATAAATTCACGAATACCTTTTGACATTGTCAGCGACACAACAAAGTTTCAATGTAACCACCCAAAAGATCTAATCATTCCAAAATGAAGGCCACACATCGGAGCAACTTTGGTTGGTTTTATTAGAAGAAAAATATCAAATAAATTGAAATATTGGTTCTGCATTAATCGTTTGATGTGTTTTTCCCCCTCAGCAATTGTAGCAATGCTGCTATCGTTGTTTAAGAAGCTAAACAAGTGGAACACAAGATAAATAAAGGACTCAAAACAAAACCGCAGAACCAAAAACTGAAACTCCAACAGTCATTTCCTTTCCTTTCATGGAAGAAATAAGAAGCCAAATGCATCGTAGTTTAAAAAGACTGATTTATGATTTGTTGAGAATGTCATCGCTGTCCGCATATTGTCATTTTCCGCGAACAAACACACAGTTCCTTCAGAGTCCTTCGAAATGCTAAACTTAGAACAAGGTAAGCGTAAAAATTGACAGTAGAGTTCAAACAAGAAGCCACCCAGACGAATCTCTTTACCACAAGGACAGTATTGTGATATCTTCTAAATAAATAATACTCGGGGAAAACCATGATACAAATCTCATGGCAAACGTCAGGGATGATAAGCATGATATAAACAACACAAAGAAACAACAACATTTGTGTTATTCTATGATCTCTTTGGTCGTTCCTCTCTCACGTTGGTCCCATCATCCGCAGTCTTGTGTGTGAAGCTCGACGTAAACTGACGATGATGATGGTGCAACAGGCAATCATGAGGACCAGGCAGACAGGTTTGAAGAACAAAGAAAAAGACTTTGATATGTTAACAGCGAGGTCTGTTTCCCCCTGGCAGCCAGTTGAGGTGCTCCACGTAAACTACGCTGCAGTTGGTCAGAGGATCTGTTCTCCATTTCACTGCAGACGTCAGAAACTGAGGAGCAATTAGTATTATGGGCAGAGTGTATGACAGAACTAATCCTGACACCAGACGTCTGCTGAACATAAATCAGAAGTAAAGGCATAAGATTGAGTGTTTTTGTTTATATTACAGTGGAACCTCCCTTGTAAGACCTCCCGTTATAAGACTCCCTCCCACATAAAACCTACTTCTCTGAGACAGTGTCCTTCTTTGTAAGTACTAAAATTACCTCCCTTATAAGACCTCCAGTTATAAGACTCCCTCCCACATAAAACCTACTTCTCTGAGACAGTCCCCTTCTTTGTAAGTACTAAAATTACCTCCCTATAAGACCCCTCCCTTATAAGACCTCATATTGGATTATTTTTGAAGGTCTTCTAAGGGAGGTTCCACTATATAACATAAAAGGACTAGAAGATGTTTGAGGATAAAAATATGAATATTTTAAATATATAATTCGTTATTGATCTAACAGACTGCTCGATTTGATCATTAACTGCTGTTAGAATTAGTACCATTTCGAAGGGTGCCCGCAAGAAGTACTTATCATAAACAGAATAAAGAAGGAAGATAGGCAGTTCTTTGAGGCACCGCTTGAATGTTGCACTCTCCTATTCAAGTGCTACGCTTTTGTTTGTCCAAAAAGTTGCTTAAGTTTATCATCGACTTTGATCAATTTATGAAACAATGCACACTTTCTGGGGACAATGAAAATATACCTAATTTAAAAAGAGTTTAACAGTCTGAAACTTAAAACATTCTGAAAGGTTAATTTGCTTAAAGACACTTGTCTCAAAAAGAGTGATTTCTTTCAATGGTGAATTTATCACGAGGAAGTATGTTTAGATCTCACTAAGTCATCAAGCGCTTTTGATCTGTTATTATCATGATTTGGGTTATTCGTTATAAATCGTATTCTGTTTCTGGTTGAAAAAAAAATCATTTCAGCATGACTACCATTGAAAAGATAAATTTTACGAGTTAAAAAAAAATATTGACACATTTTAAAAAAATGAATAATAAAGCTTTGCAGTAGTCTTTAATGGTGTGAAATTAATTCTACCTAAACCTATCGTTTTGATTTTGGGGGTGAATAATTGCAATCTTGGACTGCAAAGTGGATATACACGACATAGCGAACAAAAATGCAGGGAGTAAGGTATTGGTTTACCTGTATGTCAGTAAAGTCTTCACCTTCAATGGTAACGCCACAGACAGACACCTGTCCACATTGACGATGACGATGTGAAGACCAGTGATGAAGTTGGTGCACAGGGAAACGTTGATGACCAGAACGTTGACGATCGTAAGCCAGTTTTTCTTGTGAATTGGGTCCGTGAAGTAACAGTCCGGCATCACCAGAAAGTGGGACAACAGGTTGAATAGATCAGCCAGTGCCAAGGAAAAAAGCTGCAGGTTGATCCGGTCTGACAATCCTTGCTGTTAACATTATGCACATATGTACGCTGCAAGCATGCACGTACATAGGCACAGACACAGAAACACACAAACATTCAATCATCTCTTCAACCATGTTTAGAGCATGGGGGATAAATCTAAAGGACACCAAGCCGATAACACTTGGGAAAAGAAAAGGCTCAAGCAGTACTTTACATCTATTAAGTGATGTGGATTTAA
>CM065703.1:20011214-20027894 GCA_017654935.2 Phymorhynchus buccinoides
CTCGTCTCCAACGCTTGCGGCTATACAGATCTGCAAGAGCGAAAGAACCAGGAGGAGGGGGGATGGGATCAAAATGGGACGGGATGAAGCATCTTGTGAGAGAAAGTTCTTTCAACTGACGTATTTCAGTCAGCCAACTCATCCACTCGGAGCGTAGACTTTCCGGCAGCTCATCATCCCAACCGAGGTGCTCACGACAGAGCTTCTGAAGAAGAACACGTCCTCCACGAACATGACAAAACGAAAGGAACACAAAAGGAACAACTGACATATTAGTGTATCTCTTTACAATTAAGAAAGCAAAACAAAAACAACAGATAACTGTTTCTCAAAACAGTATAATCATGCCTATCTTAGATAGGCAGGAACAATGCATCTACGTTCGTAATTGACAGAAACATGCATGATTGACCAAAGAAGAATTTAGAAGAAGAAAAAGAAGTACTACTCTCTCTCTCTCTCTCTCTCTCTCTCTCTCTCTCTCTCTCTCTCTCTCTCTCTCTCTCTCTCTCTCTCTCTCTCTCTCTCGCGTGCTCTCTGCGTGCGCGAGGTCAAAGTGAAAATGATTATGAAACACTCTTTCTGCAATAGGTCAAGATGTGCCCCCCCCCCCCTACATTTCAGGGGGGGGGGGGGGGGGCAGGTGCGCGCGCGCGTCGCTGTCTGTCTGTCTCTGCCTCTCTCTCTCTCTCTCTCTCTCTCTCTCTCTCTCTCTCTCTCTCTCTCTCCTCTCTCTCTCTGTCTCTCTCTCTCTGTCTTTGTCTGTCTGTCTCTCTCTCTCTCTGTCTGTCTGTCTCTCTCTCTGTCTCTCTCTCTCTCTCTCTCTCTCTCTCTCTCTCTCTCTCTCTCTCTCTCTCTCTCTCTCTCTGTCTGTCTGTCTGTCTGTCTGTCTGTCTGCCTCTGTGCCTGCTCCGGGCGGAGGACGGGGGCTGAAGGGGGAGGAGGGCTGGAGGGGAGAGGGGGGCTGGTGGGGAGGAGGGGGGCTGGTGGGGGAGGGGGGCTGGTGGGGGGAGGGGGGCTGATGGACGGGATGGTGGAGGGTGTTCAAGGGGGGGGACGGGGGGATGGTTGGTGGTGGGGTACGGTGGGGGGTGTTCATGGAGAAGAATGAATGCTTTTTTTGTTTTAGTTGTGGGTCCCCAGATTTATTAAAACGGAGCTACAATGGTTGAACCACAGATTAAGAACCTCTCTGGTTTAACTAAGTAGGCTTTCAGTTCGTTTTTCCTTTTAGTCCTTTGCCGATCTACGATCGCAAAGGAGTATGTTTTCGTTCAGGTTTGTTTCCTTTGTTTGTTTGTTTGTTTGTTCTTCTTTTCTGTCTGTCCCAAGGATCTCCCGAACCGCTTGACCGAATCGCTTCAAATTTTGTGTGGTTGTGTGTCCCCATGAGAGGAAGGCATCCACGCAAATATTTTTTGCCGCCCTGACCTTGACCTTGGCGTATGACCTTGAAAACCGAAAACCGTTAAGGGGCCATAACTTCCACACTGCATGTCCTAGAGTCTTCAACCTTGGCATGGAGGTACTTTCCTTTATGGCCGTTCTGCTGATGGCGTACCAATGAAGGTCAAGGACAAGGTCAGGGAGATCGGTATGCCTTGAAAGTGGTAGGGGTCTAATAATTGGGGTTTTCTGTCCCACGCATATCTCCCGAACCGCTTCACCGAATCGTTTCCAATTTTGTGTGGTGGTGTGTCACCATGAGAGGAAGGCATCCGCGCATAAATTATTGCCGTTGTGACCTTCACCTTGGTGTATGGTCTTAGGGACTTCAAACTTGGCACGTAGGTACTTTGGCTTACGGTTGTTCTGATGATTGCATACCGATCAAGGTCACGGTCAAGGTCATGGAGATCGGTAGGCCTTGAAAGTAGTAGGGGTCTAAAAATTGGGTTTTCAGCCACAAAAGCAAAAATATAATATTTCACGGAAACCGGTACTCAGCGTTACCGGTACTTGGCGTTACCTGTACTAGGCGTTACCGGTACTAGGCGTTACCGGTACGGGGCGTTGCGCTAGTCAATATAAATATTTCCCATTTAAACAAGGCATTTATTAAAGGGGCACCCTGACTGATGAGTTTTTGTAAGAAACCGTCCAGATCACAGGAAAACACCCTTTACAGATATTGCAACACTCACTTTGCTCTGGTTTCCTAGAAATCAAACCGTCAAATCGGCGATTCCTCCTTGGCGGAGGTGCTGAAAGTCAAATTCTTTCACCCAAAGAGAAGGCATGTGCCGTCTCTTTTCTAATGGCCGCCTGCGTTTAGACCAAATCGTTTGCACGAAATTTTCGCAATGGAAGCTTTTTTATTAATTTTTTTTTTTCTCTCTAAATTTTATACAGATTAGCTAAAGGAGTTTCGCTCGCAACAAAGGAAACAGCTCCAATTACCTTTAACTGCACTACAAAAAAAAAAGAAAACGCTTCAACCACAATGAGTGACCTTCCCCCACCCCAACCAAAATGGCTACTCTCTCCGGCATCTTCGCCAAGGAGGAATCGCTGCTTTGACGGTTTAATTTCTAGGAAACCAGAGCAAAGTGACAAGGCTGTCTTTCTGGTGATCTCGACGTGTTTCTTGCAAAAGCTCATCCGTCAGGGTCCACCTTTAACTTTCATTATTCAAATAGCCAGCACCTTCTTAAAGACAACACATGAGATGAGGTTTCCCGGAGTTCCCACAAAGGCCAGGAACTGTCGCGCGTAGCATTTGGTCAGCAGTCTGGCCAGTTCTCCTACATGGGCGCTGACCAAGGGGTCAGAGCTGTCCATGGGGTTAGATAGTGGTTCGAGTGTGTCATCAAGATCATCGCGGATTGTTCTGGCCTGGCTTACACTGATAGTGCTTTGGTTAAACATCGTGGGTGTGTTCTTTAGTATTGAGGCGCGCAGTGAAAAAGGTGCTCTTATTCTGTCTCTGTTCCTTTCTCTCTGTCTCTCTCTCTGTGTCTCTCTCTGTCTCTCTCTCTCTGTTTTATCTCTCTCGATGTGTTTTTTGTCTCTTTCTCTCTGTCTCTCTCTCTCTCTCTCTCTCTCTCTCTCTCTCTCTCTCTCTCTCTCTCTCTCTCTGTCTCTCTCTCTCTCTCTCTCTCTCTCTCTCTCTCTCTCTCTCTCTCTCTCTCTCTCTCTCTCTCTCTCTCTCCTTTCCCCCTCTCTCTTCATTTCACCTCACTTCGTCTCTCTTTCTCTCTCTCTGTTATCTGACGATCTGTCTCTCTATCTGTCTGTCTGTCTCTGACGCTTCGTTCTCCTTCATCCTCAATATCATTAATCAGTACTGTGTATGCATGCACGTGTTCGTGTATGTGCGTATGTGTGTGAGTGTGTGTGTGTGTGTGTGTGTGTGTGTGTGTGTGTGTGTGTGTGTGTGTGTGTTTATCTTTGTGTGTTTATCTTTGTGTGATTGTGTGAGTAATGTTAGGTGTCCGTGAGTGAGTGACAGTGTGTATGTCACTGTGTGCTTTATGGCAGAGAAGAGATGTTTGACTTTACTCAGTGTTTGAGTTATCAGCTATATTTTATTGGATATATATTTAAGCAGTTTAAATAACACACTCACACACACTACACACACACACAACACACACACACACACACACACACACACACACACACACACACACACACACACACACCACACACACACGTGCCTAAATTGCCTCAAGCAGTAGCGCAACCAGTACAAAGAAAGAACAAAGAAGTATTTAAGTATTATTATCGTTATCGTTATTATTTGTATTAGTGTCATATAAAACCTTGTATTGGTTTTAAAGGGCAATAAACATTGATTCTGATTCACACAACCTCTCTGTTTTTGGAGTTCAAGGGCTTCTGCTATTGCGAGGATCCCTGGAGTATTATATAGCCAGGGTCTGACAACAACAATAAAACAACAATAACACCACTATTATTTTATTTTCTCCTAATATCGTCCCTGTAAAGATTCTATATACTATACCCCTCAATACTATACTATACCCCGCAATAAAGGCACGTGCACACGTACGCATGCGGACACACAAACATGAATTGTCTGGTTTTGACTCCAAAATCAACACAGGTTTGTTACAAGAAACAACCAGGTTATCTGGAAATGTCCAAATTTAACTCAAAATAAAAGTACTGATATTAACAATAATGTTTGTATCAAAAACGATTATTTATTTTTTGTCTGATTTTTACTGAAACGTTTGGCCACTTTTCGAGTCAAACTAACTTAATTGTAACAAAGCCCGGTTTGACTCAAAATTAGACTGCTAAAATGTCTTGTGATTTTTTAGTCAAAAGCAGACCGTCTGAAGTTAATCTTGTTTGACCAAAAAATGTTGATTTATTTTTGAGTCAAAAGAGAACAACATTTATAGCTTTTTTATTTATTAAGATATCAAAATGAAAATTTGGGACGACAAAGATTTTTGTTTTCGCATTTGTTTCTGTAATAATAAAAAATGGAGTATCTGAAGTTAGTCCAGTTTGATTCTAAGCCATCGAAGTATTGAACAAATTATGTAATGACTTTTTAGAACCTTTTCTAAAGGATGTTCAAATTATGTCAACAAAAAATGCCCGTGTGTGCTTGTATGTAAGTCCACGTGCGTCTAAGTAATTCATGAACTTGCATACACACATGGATGCGCACAGACACACACGCAATTTCTGGCATATTGTCTCTTGATTTTATTTGCATATTCACATCGTTAAATAATTGTACACATATCCAGTCACGCCTTTGATAATGGTGTTTTGTTGTTGTTGGTTTTTGTTTTCAGAGCAGGCCTATTATATTCATCAGGTTTTTTTCCAAAAAATATTTGATCACAAAATGTTTTTTCTTGGTAACAGAAAATAATAAATCCAGCAATTTATACATTCAAGGGACAATCGCGTTTCGTCGAAGTTTTACTAAGGAATTGAAACACTATCACAATTTTTAAAAATTCATCTTATTAAAAGAAATATTTAATTTTCAATCGATTGTTATTATAGATTAATAAATATATTAATAAATGTCATTAAGCTGTCAAGAGGTAACCTCCAGAGGAGACACTTCGCTGCTGCTGAATCACATCTGTTGAGTTCAGTGGAGCCTGTTCTGAGCTAACACACGCAGGACAATACCTACTCATCCCCCTACTGACGACTTGGATAAAAATGTTTTTTTTAGCGACAGCAGCCACCCAGTTCTTTCAGAGTCTTCCTGAATGCAGAACTCAGCACAGCATAGGCATAACAATTGACCGTCGAGTTCAAACACGAAGCCACCCAAAGGAGCCGGTTCAACGAAATGAAAGTGTTATGGTATTTTGTGTACACGAAGTAGGCAGGAAACACTACAATAGCAACGTCATTGCACACGTCAGGGAAGACAAGGATGACGTAAACGGTGCAGAGGAACAACAGCATTTTGGTAATTCTGTTATCACGCTCATCGTTTCCTTCATTTGCGTCCCCCTTCATCTGAAGTCGTTTGAATGTTGCTCGACGTAAATTCACAACAATGACGATACAGCAAGTAACCATCGTGACCAGAAAGACGGGCTTGAAGACGAAGACATAGATTTGCTGATGTCTAAACCAAGTGCGCTCCCTCCAGGAAACCATTTTGACTCTTCCATGTAAGCGACGCTGCGATTGGTCAACGGGTCTGTCCTCCATTTCACAGTAAAAGCCAGCAGTTCAGGCAAGAGCACCAGTATGGGGATAATGTAGGACATGAATATGACCACGAGCAAGCCTCTGGGTAAGATCAATCAGAAAGCATAGTAAATGTGTTTTGAATTACCATAAAGCCTGCCTCCAATCTGTCTGTCCGTCACTCTTGGTCTCTCTCTCTGCATGTCAACTTTATTGATTTTAAAAAGGCCTTTGCCTCCATTAACCGTAATTGACGTCAGCCTAGTATAATGCTAATTATATTAATAGAAAAACTGCATGAGTGTGTCTGTAGTTTGCATAATATTGCTTAAACAAGAACGAGACACTATAATAATTTAGCTGGTTTTACAGCATGTACTACCAGCATAAAACAGGGGAATATGTGCCGTCCAGTTTTGTTTTTATCATCCATTAACAAACTGACAATGGGTGTAATACAAGAAGTTCAGAAACTGTAAGCGAGTTGCGAAAACAATTGGATAATTTAAAACTTTCAGCACATAAACTAGAGTCGTCGGTAAGTTTGAATAAAGCTAAAATACACCGACCCACCCAACCCCGTTTCCCTGTGTTTTACCTGTATGTCAGCAGACTTCTCGCCTTCAAAGGCACAGCAACAGACAGACACCTGTCCACATTGACGAGGAGGATGTGAATCCCTGTGACAAGATTGGCGCACAGTGTGAACACAATGGTTTTAGCGTTGACAACGGTGGCCCAGTTGAGCACGTCGATGTGGTCTGTCATGTAGCAGTCAGGGACCAGCAGCACGTGCGACATGAGGTTGAGCAGATCAGCCACAGCCAAGGAGAACAGCAACAGGTTGATTCTGTCCGATAGACCTTGCTGGAAACCACACAGGGAACGCATTAACTATTGATCTAAGATAACTCAATGTAGATTTCCGTGTATTAACAAGGAATCTTTGCTCAATCATGAAAAATTTTAATCTCAATTTATGCCAAAATTCCATTACGTCTGTTTTTCCCATGCACAATCACATTTTGTTTTAGAGCGTTAAAAACAATGCTGGATCATCAGCCGCGCAGCAGCATTTTCGGCTCCAGTGACCTTGACTTTTGACCAAAGGCCTCAATTTTCGAACTTATTTAAATTAATTTTTTCATTAAGAAAAATGTATTCAGTGTGTGCCTTTAGTCTCTATGCGCTTTACAAAATTACTAGAAAGTTAGAAACGAAACAAAGGCATATAATAGTACATATGGCCTACATATCCTAACTACCTACCTGCATGCAAAATGTGAGGGTCCTCGGTCCCTCCGTTTAAACGCTATCTTGTTAGAATAGAGAGATAGTCAGCCAGTCTGTCAGCCAGTCAGGAACAGACAGATAAACACCCATGAGAACATCACCAGCTTCGTGACGCGGCTGGTGAACATAAAAGACCTTCACCCTCCTCAAACAAACACATAACAAAAATAACAAAAAACAATTTGCATATTCTGTAAAACCATATATAGAAAAAGAAGGCTGGACACAAAGAAATTGGTTTGTATGTGTACTCGCTTTATGCTTTCGAAGATATATGCTAATGCCAGATTGTTCACATTCAAACACACTCCAAATGTCAAAGTCAAAGGTCAAGATCAAAGGGTACAATTTATTTACTGGACACATCAGCTTGATGTGGTATGCCACCGTACAAAATTTTAGGCGATTCTGTGCAGCAGTTCATGTCATATTGCGACAGACAATAATCCAAGGTCAAAGGTCAAGGCCATCATGGTCATCGAGGTCCACAATGCTTAGCATTCCATGTGATTTTTAAGCTAGTCTACAAACTTGCCAAATTTGGAAACTGTATCTGCCATAATGTAAAAGATATGGCCAAAACATGGTGATGCTACGTGAGCCAGTCTGTTGGAAATGTTTGTACGAATGGTGAGTGAAAAGCGTATGTCGTTGCTTAGCAAGATTATGCGCTATATAAGCATTCTTAATTATTATTAAAACAAATAATTGACGATGTTCAAGGTCAAAGGTCAAGGTTAAGGTAAATAGGGTAAAAGTCATATAAGCATTATTAATTATTATAATAATTATTATTATTAAAACAAATAATTGACGATGTTAAAGGTTCAAGGTCAAGGTTAAGGTAAATAGGGTAAAAGTCACTGTGCATACCTTATCACCTTAAACTATACCTTATCACCTTATCACCAACATGCCAAATTTGGGGACTGACTGTGAAAATGTGAAAGATATGTCCAAGACAAAAATGATATGCTAAAGGTCAAAGGTCAAGGTCAATGGTTAATTTTAATATGCAAATCTTAGTCATCTTTCTTGAAAGCTTGCATAAACATCTATGTGTATGTAAAAAGTTTGAACAATGTGCGCCTTCTAGTTCCCGAGAAAAAGCCTGCGTTAAAGTTTGGACAACAGACGCAACCCCCCACCCCCACACCACCCCCACACGGACACACAATCATGAGAACATAGACTCAGTTCGTTAACACGAGTGAGCCAAAAAGAATAAATGAAAGTTGCTTTGGTATCTTTTCTTTCTCGTTTCTCTTCTTGTGATGGAACTTCATAATTTGGCTCAATAATATTTTCTGAATATTTGGTCATTGGTACTTTAGTCACAGAGGCGTCTCTGTGAAATTCGGGTTGCTCCCACCTGGAGAGCGCGTCGCAGCCGGAGTCGCGCCACCCATTTTGCTTTATTTACATGCGATTTTTTGTGTGACTGATGAGGAAGGAAAGAGGGTGGGGGTGGGGTAAATTTTGACCAAATGATAACTTTTTCGTTGCCACGTAACGTGTGCTAAGTGCATGATCCCTGTTGCACACCACAGAGAGAAATGGAGGACCCTGTCAGCTGCTGCTGCCCATCAGTCCCCCCCCCCCCCCCCCCAACGACCACGGAGGTCAAGGGACTAAAGGAAAGGAAAGGAAGTGCATGGGCACACGGGACCAGAGTAAGAGGAGAAAAAAAAACCTGTACTCAGGGTACGAACTCGGGTTGATTGAATACGAGGCGAACAGTGCAAACCTCCCGCCAAGGAAGACTCACAAAACCGACATTTCCTTCCTTCATGTCCGAGCTGTATCTCATGAACCAGTGGGTAGAATGGCTTCGAATTTTGTGTGGTAATAATGGCGAGTAATGGAATAAATACTTGCAATAAATACAAAAACCAAAAAGCAGAAACAGGGTCATTTTAGACTAATGTGCACATAAGGACAAAAAGTCATCGAGAGGACTTAACAGACGTCTTAAAAAAAGACTTACCATCGATTTTCTTTTCATTATATTATCAAAAAAATTTTTATATCATCTGTGAAGTTTAAAGTTTCACACAGCCTTAACGCCTTTCTGCATTTCGACAATTTCGCATGGCCCACAGACGCCCTTGCCCCACCTGCCATACCAACGCAAGAGCAGCCCTACGTCAATCCCGAAAGCACCTGTTGTGGGTTTTGTTTAGGTATTAGGTAAATCATAGTCACAGAGGCGTCTCTGTGAAATCAGGGGTTTTTTGTGGGGGGGGGGGTGGGGGTTAATTTTGGGGGGGCATGCGATTTTTGTGTGACTGATGAGGAAGGAAAGGGGGGTGGGGTACATTTTGACCAAACGACAACTTTTTCGTTGCCACTGGGTTTAACGTATGCTAAGTGCATGGGCACACGGGACCTCGGTTTATCGTCTCATCCGAAAGACTCCACGTTCAGGCCGTAAGGACTAGTGCAAAGTGAGAGGAAAAATCCCCTGTACCCAGGTTCGAACTCGGGGTTTACTTGACACGAGGCGAACGAGCTACCACTGTGCCAGTCTACACCTTCATACAAGGGCGTAGGAACACACAGAACATTCCATTAACCCTTTCATCACCACTGTCGCCTCTTGGCACCACAATGATTTAACACCCATGTCACTAAAAGGCATCAAATGAGGGTCTCTTAATCAGTGACCTTATGTTCTTAATTTTGGGAGGTAAGGATAGGCCCTATTTTATGCATGTCACAGAGGAATTCCCAGTATTGCAGACACAAATTTCACTACCCAGGTAAGCTTAATGGAAAGTTTTGGCAGAACAAATGGCTGGCGTTGAAAGGGTTAAGTCCACAAGGGTACGTACGTAGCTGATCTCGACTCGGTGACCATCAGATACCACACAGAGGAGTCCTTGTGGAAGTGCCTCTATGCGTGTGCCAGCCGAATGTTGGGTCCACCAGCAAGAGACACAACCACTCAGACACCCAGCGCACATCCAACAGTCACGCTCCTTCTTCTTCTTCCTCCTCCTCCTCCTCCTCCTCCTCCTCCTCCATCTTCTTTTTCTTCTGCATTCCCAAGCCATGTTGCCATAATGGTTGATGTACATGCGTGTCAGGTTTTCGGTTTTCACTGGACTCTCCGCTGCATTCAGCCAAAACAGTCCGATTTCGGAGGAGATCAGAGGTACAATATTCTTCGGATTAGAAGGTAGAGTGGGCCAATAAGGCAGAAAAGTAGTAGGCATTAGCAAGAAGAGGAAAGAGCAGAGTCAAAGAGAGTGATAGATTAGAGGGGCTTGCTTGCACAGAACTTCCAGAAGATGGGGGACCTATTTGTGTCTCTCTTTCAGTCTTTCTATCTCCGTTTGCCTGTCTGTTTTTCTTTCAGTTTTTGTTCTCTCTCTTTGCTTCTTATTTGTTTGTCTCGTTTTTTTCCTCTCTCTCTCTCTCTCTCTCTCTCTCTCTCTCTCTCTCTCTCTCTCTCTCTCTCTCTCTCTCTCTCTATCTCTCTCTCTCTCTCTCTCTCTCTCTCACACACACACACACACACACACACACGCGCGCGCGCGCACGCACTCACGCGCGCACATACGCACACACGCACAAGAAAGAAAATAATACTTTGTATGTTGTGTAAACAGAACTATTTGTTTTCGCTGTAATGATTTCCTTTATCAATCTACCATTTTATGAAATCGAATGTACGGTCCTACAGAAAAATCGAAGCGCATGTACTTGCACTATGATAATTCGTACTCGCGCGCGCGTGTACACGTGTGTGTGTGTGTGTGTGTGTGTGTGTGTGTGTGTGTGTGTGTGTGTGTGTGTGTGTGTGTGTGTGTGTGTGTGTGTGTGGCAAGTGCATGTGTGACCATGACCTTGACCTTCCTTGTACTTAATATTCGGACTTACCATAAGCCAATGCATCCGCACACCAAATTTAAACACTGCAAGTCCAACTATGTGAAAGATGTCGCCACAAGAAGAGATGTACGCTTTCAAGGTCAAACTTCAAGGTCAAGGTCAGCGTGGTTATTATTTTTACATGGGACCTTTCGTGTACCGTGATGCACTGCCACACTAAATTTGAAACTTTAAGGGACAGACACACTGCATGCGATGCAACCCGACTGTGACATTCGTGAGGCATGATTCTCGTGAAATTCTACTGTTTAAACGAATATGATGAAATCATGTTAGCTTTGTTCACTGTATTTGTAGTCCCCCCCTACACGAATCTATTGAAATCTATGTAATTTTGTATCAGACAATTTATGCAATTTGTGTATTGGGTATCTGTGCGTGAGTATAGTGAACGGAAACAGTTGAATTATTTTTAGATGGAAGTATTTCACGTGAATCATGACTCACAGACATCGTCACAATCGGATCGCATGGTATATAGAATGTCTGCTCCGTTAGACTAAAGTAGACTACACGCATGCTCTAAAGAACTCGAAATTCACGACAATATAAGTTAATCCCTACATACCCTAGATGAAAGAACATTCAAGGTTACTTACAAACAATGCGCAGGAATTAAAACTGTGTTACATTATAATATATTATCCTTCAAAAACAACAATAACAACAAAACGACCACATACATGCGCTACATAATCGAAAACTCGTGTGGGTAAGTATTAATAGCTTACAAACTCAAGTGAAAACTCGTGTTCATTAATAAGTTTCGCCCGTCAGATTCAAGAGTGACGTGATGACTGCTTACGCCACCAAGTAAAGCCGCAGAAAAACAGCTCTTTCAAAGTGGCCCTAAAGCGAGAACTGAGCGTCACATAAGCCACAAAGTTGACGGCGGAATTGAGGCAGGACGTAATCAAGATAAACTGGAAAACCACCACGACCGTGTTGTGATACTTCCGAAACAAGTTGTAGTCCTCAACGAAATGAACCGCCAGAGAGGAAGACGTCTCGATCACCAGGGACACGACATACAACAGACAAAGAACCAGCAACATCTTGGTGATCCTGTTTCTCGCGACATCGTTGTCTCCACCACCATCATCATTATTATCACCGTTCTTGTTTCCTTGCAGTGTCATTTGAAGCCTTTTTCGTGAGGCTGTGTGCAGCTTGGTGACGGTGATGGCGCAGCAAGTGACCATGGTGACCAGGAACGAAGGTTTAGCTACCAGCGCGAATGTGTTGAGCAGTTGGCGGGAAATGCTTCTGGCGATGGGGAGCCCAGTGGACAGGTGGGCGTAGGCCATGGTGCGGTTTGTTGTAGGGTCCGTTCTCCAGGACACGGTCCAGTGGAAGAAAGAGGGCAAGGAAAACAGCAGGGTCACCGCGTAGCAGAGGAATATGGTTACCACCATCACTCTGCGGTAAAACAAAGAAAAGAAATAGTGACAAATTGTAACGTGACGAAAAACAACCAACCAAGCAAAACTAACTTCTGTTTCTTCCTCGATCACTTAGACAGTCTCCTGTTCTACGAACCGCAGATGCGTCATGCTGCCGTTATTCGCCTAACTAGATAAATTGTTAGGTCCAGCATGTTCGTCTTCGGCCGGAGAAAATCTTTGAAAGTTTGTTTTTTTTTTTTTAAAGACAGGAGAATGGACCAGTAAGGGAGAACAATAGCAGATGACAGGAGCTAAAATATTTCGGTGGCATTTAGGCACCTTCTTCATGTCCGATTTCATGGACGCGTCCAAGGAAAATTAATGAAATACCATGGATTTATTTTTTATTTTTTATTCAGCTACTTTATAGTGCTGTGTTGTTGACGATAACCTCTATTTGATAACCAACCAAACAGGAAAACCACTGGCTTCAACTTATTTCAAACACACTCAAAGAGAATAGAAAGAGAGAATACAAACACTGTACGAATAAGTATATGAAGATTTGTAATGAGGGTCAAACGAATAAGCTGAATGTTTTGTTTTTCAACATTGTCAAACAAAATCCAACAACAACAACAGAAAGAGAGAGGAGAGATGAAGAGAGAAGAGAGATGAGAGAGAGAGACGAGAGAGTGAGGAGAGATGAGGGAGAAGAGGAGAGAGACGAGAGAGAGTTGAGAGAGAGACGAGATGAGAGCATGATGAGAGAGAGAGAGCAGTGAGTACAAAAAACAGGTGTGTCAGAAACGGCGTAGCATTATATAAGTTAACAGAATCAGTAATCACGAAAGTATGTCTAGAGTTCTCTTCATAAACAGTCATAATGTGACATTGGCCAACCGTCTCATTGCTTGTTTTGTTTTTTGGCTCACCCGTGTAAACAAAGCGAATCTATGTAATTTGGCTATAATGATAATGGTAATGGGTGCCCGGTTGAAAGCCTACATGAAGCAAGTCCAACCAACAGGTTACAAAACAACATTTTCGCTGGATGCTTCATTTTGGCTGATTGCGAAGGTGTCTAAGTGCACTCCCCTTACTTGGAGGGTGGTGTACCCTCTTGGGGTGTCTAGGGACAGATCTAAGAAATAAGATCACAATACATTCTGGGACTCTTTTCTGAGGCATATAAAACCGTAATGCGAGAGCCTGTGGCTTTGACCACGAAATTTGGGGTCATTTGGTGCGCCGCTCATTGGGGAGAGGGGGGAACTCCCATTTTGGTTGGTGGCACGGATCAAAAAACTCAATCAAAAGCCAGGCCCTCAATCACAATCCGGGCAAAAATCTACTAGACATTTTGGGTCAAACCGGACCACATAAAAAAAAAAACTCAACCTATTGTCTCACCTGAAAAAACTTGTGGGGCACCTTTTTTTTCATCCAGTGGTAGACTCCCCCTTTTCAAATTTGTAAAAAATGATATCGCAACACAACATATCGCAAAATAATGTTATTATTTTTTTTTTTTTTTGGGGGGGGTAAAAAAAACGGGGATAAACTTTTCAGATAAATGGTTTTGAATTGACTTCGAATTTTTTTTTATATATTATCGAAATAAATAAAAATACGGTCAAGATTGAAAGCCTATCCATTATGGATGAATTTATATCACCTAAAAATATATTTTCCCTTGACTCAAATGTTTTTTTCACGTCTCAAGATGTCCACTAGGGAACACACCAACCCAACCTCACCATATCCCAATCTGATTCACACATGCAACACCATTTCAGGGAGCACACGAGTAACAAGAGTCAGTAAGTAGAAACAAGGCCGGACAGTCTCAAAACTCTCCCAACCAAGATACAATCAATCTTCACACATAAATCTCAACTCTCTATTCTCGACTGTACTAAAGCTGTGGTTGTTGGTCACAATTCATTACATTTAATATTGTGCTGATGCATTGCCTTCATTTGTAGGTGTACAATAAGCCACGTGTAATCCTGTCTGTGGCGGGGGTTGTTGGTGGAGGTGGGTTGTGGGGTGGATGGGTGGGGGGTGGGGGGGGGGGGGGGGGGGGGTTGGGGGGGGGGGGGTGGGGTGTGGGGGGGGGGGGGGTTGGTTGGGGGTGGGGGGGGGGGGTGGGGTGGGGGGGTGGGGGGGGGTGTTTGGGGGTTGGGTGGGTGGGTGGGGGGGGGGGGGGTGGGGTGGGGGGGGGGGGGGTACAGGTTTGGTATGATTTTATACTGTGTGGTGCTACGACTGAATAGGTTGTTGGGGAGTTGTCGGAGCAGGTTTTAATCATTTGTGCGGTGTGTGTGTGTGTGTGTGCTTAAGCATGCATAGCGGTTGAATGTTTTAATGGAACTCCCAGTTATAAGGAATTTTTTTTGTTACAATGCCTCTCTATAATTGTATTTCCAAATTGATTTAGATGGGGTATGGTGTGTAAGTTAATTTTGATCTCTAATCCAAATTTTGATTTTAGATGGGGGTGGGTAAGTATTTTCTCTTGGGTTTATTTCATGAGCATGGGATTGTATCTTGTTTGTTTTCTTTATATGACAAGAATATAACAAAATTATTGAACGTTATTCCTGCAAATGCTCAGGGAACTGTTGTTAATTTTAAGGGACTTATGATGATTTTAGTTTCATGCTCAAAAGTCAAAATATTGATGGTTTTAGAGGGGAGTGTGTTCTGTATGTAAAACCAATAAACATGATGATGTACCTTTTTTATTTGTGTTATATAACAGGAACATACTATAATATTATTCATGCAAAGTTTAATGCAACTATCGGTACTTTTAAGGGACTTGTGATTATTTTAGTCTCTGATCGTAGTCGAAATATCGGTTTTAGGAGGGGGGTGGGATAATTCATGTCCTTTTGATTTCAAAAATGAGCAAGGTGATTGTGTCTTGTTTATTTGCTTTCGTATGACAAGAACATAACAATACATTATTCCTGCAAAGTTTAAGGCAATTGTCTTTACTTTTAAGGGACTTATGATGAATTTTTTAAATCTCGGATCGTAGTCGAAATATTGATTTTAGAGGGGGGTAGGTTATGTGTTTCCTCTTGTGTTAAAATATTGCAAGGGATTGTATCTTGTTTATTTGCGTTATATAACAAGAACATAACTACCATTATTCCTGCAAAGTTTCAGGCAACTGTTGATACTTTTAAGGGACTTATGATTATTTTAGTCTCTGATCGTAGTCAAAATATTTATTTTAGAGGGGGGTAGGGTAGGTGTTTCCTCTTGTGTTTACAAAATGGCATTGGAATTGTACCTTTTTTTTGTATTTGTGCTATATAACTAGAACATACTAAATATTATTCCTGTAAAAGTGCAGGCAATTGTCAGCATCTACGTTTAATGAGACAGCGTTAATTCTGCTTCGTCTGCAGGGTCAAGTTTTGACTGAAATTTTCTTTATTCATGAGTATAAATTGGGGTGGCTTCTTACCCGCCCCATTGCGCCTTTTTACCCCGTCCTTTCCCCTAAGCGATGGCAGCAATACCTTGCTTTTTTGCTTTGTATGTCAGAAACATGTATTTGACCGATTATTCTTGCAAAGTTGCAGAAATTGTCGTTACTTTTAAGGGATTTATGGTGCAGTATTTAGAAAGCTTGATCGCGATCGTTGGGTCAATATATTGATTGTTGATAAGGTTGGTTTGCCTATAAGAAAAAACAAGCATGGCGACATACCTTGTTTTATATGTAATTGATTGGAATTATTCCCCGCAACGTTTCAGACATTTTTCTTCGTTGCTTAAGGGACTTATGATGATTTTATAAAATTATGATATTTGGGGGATGTTGATTGGTTTTATCTGTGTTTCCCATAGTGCCCATTTTTTTAATTAAAATTGTTTCAAAGAAATATTAAGACTAATTCAATTTCCACAAACTTATGACCGATTTTTTCATGTTTTGTATTCGAAAGAGAGCGAGAGAGAGAGAGAGAGAGAGAGAGAGAGAATAGAGAGAGAGAGAGAGAGAGATAGAGAGAGAGTGTGTTGTGGTGTGTGTGTGTGTGTGTGTTGTGTGTGTGTGTGTGTGTGTGTGTGGTGGTGTATGTGCGTGTGCGTGTGTTTGTGCGTGGCGTGTGCGTCGTGCGTGGAGGAGTCCTTGTGAAAAGTGACTCTATGCTGTGCCAGCCGAATGTTTGGGTCCCCGCAGAGAACACAACACTCCAGACACCAGCACATCCACAGTCCACTCCTTCTTCTTCTTCCTTCCTCCCTCCACCCCCTCCCTCCTCCTCCTCCTCCTCCTTCTTCTTCTTCTTCTTCTGCATTCCCCAGCCATGTTGCCATAATTGTTTGATGTTATTATGCGTTTCAGTTTTTCGTTTTTCACTGGACTCTCCGCTGCATTCAGCCAAAACCAGTCCGATTTCGAGGAGACAGAGGTACAATAATTCGGATTAGAAGGCTT
>CM065703.1:20028394-20033394 GCA_017654935.2 Phymorhynchus buccinoides
TTTACCAAAATCAGGTGGTGGAAAAGCTCCATTCCAGAACATGGGCAACAGCATCAACTCAATATATACATGGTGTTTTTCACGCTCATTGATCACTTGTAAGTACATGTACTTGTCTTTACACAGCGTCTCTCTAAGTTAAAAACAAAATGCAACAAGAAAACCAGAGCAATGGCACTGATATAATGATGAACTAATTTTACACACAAAAAGCACACAAAAAACACAGTTATCTCACCAATGATGGCAGTCGATTAATCATTGCACTTGGCGTTGTGGTCCCGTGTCAAAAACATTATTATCAGCTAAAGAGGAATTGTCATAATTGTGCATTTTCAACGTACAAGCATGAAATTTGGCATGATGGTTTCTTATGATGTGTCTATCAATTCCTGACGTAAGGGACATTTTCAATTCAGCCTTTAACCCTTTCAGTGCCAGGGGCATTTTTATTGCGGACAACTTTAATTATAAAAAATTCTAGTGGTGTGCATTTTCATGAAACAAGCATGAAATTTGGCATGACAGTTTCTTATGATGTGTTTATTAATTTCTGACGTAGGGACATTTTCAATTCAGCCTTTAACCCCTTCAGTACCAAGGGCATTCTGCTCGCACACAGTTATAACTAAATAAAATTCTAGTGTTGGGCATTTTCATGTAATAAGCATGTAATTTTCAGCCTTTAACCCATTCAGTACCAAGGGTATTTTGATCACGAACAGTTATAATTTTTTTTAAATTCTAGTGTTGGGCATATTCATGTAAGAAACATGAAATTTGGCATGATGGTTTCTTATGGTGTGTTTATCAATTTCTAACGTAGGGACATTTTCAATTTAGCCTTTAACTCTTTCAGTGCCAAGGGCATTTTATCAGGGACAGTTATAATTTTTTAAAAAATCTAGTGGTATGCATTTTCATGTAACAAGCATGGAATTTGGCATGATAGTTTCTAATGGTGTGTTTATTTGTTTCTGACGTAGGGACATTTTCAATTCAGCCGTTGACCCTTTCAGTGCCAATGGCATTTTTGGCAGACAGTTATAATTAAAACATTCTAGTGGTATGCTTTTTCTCGAAATAAGCATAACATTTGGCATGATAGTTTCTTATGGTGTGCTTATGATTTTCTGACGTAGGAACATTTTCAATTCAGCCTTTAACCCCTTCAGTGCCAAGGGCATTTTACTTGCGGATGGTTATAATAAAAATATTCTAGTGGTATGCTTTTTCTCGAAATAAGCATGACATTTGATATGATAGTTTCTCATGGTGTGTTTATCAATGTTCTGATGTATGGACATTTGCAGTTCAGCCTTTAACCCCTCTTTTCAATCTCTAAACTTAACAATCTTTTACAATCTTCTGTTGATCATTTCCAAGACAAATAAAATCGATCAATCAATGCTTCATTTTATTTGCTTCAGATCGCCTTTAAGGCTGTGTCAGCCCAATCAACATAGGCTAGAAGGCTACATCAAAATGTTGTTATGCTCTTCATAATTATGCGGGATTGTCTTTAGATATGACAAGCTCCTAGCATAACATCGTCAGTCTCCAAAATCCTCCGAAGTTGGAGTGTGGCTGCAAACGTATCAGGGTAATCAAAAGCGGTCACACACATAGTGTTCTCATTCCTAGCTGGTGCATTTGCATTTGTTGGGAATATCCCTAAGGTCTTTTAGCCAGGGTATGACGACGACAACAACAACATGTTGCTTCAGTAAAGTAACAAATGGTTTATGCGATGGGGTAAAAACAATACAGTACTATAATCAACCACATAATTTGACACAGCACTCACACAACATACATAAAAAAGAAAAAAGTACACCCTCCCACATCACATCACATCTCTTCTGTTCAAGATGTCAACGTTTATGAGTACATCCACACACACACACACACACACACACACACACACACACACACACACACACACACACACACACACACACACACACACACACACACACACATACACACACGCACACACACACACACACACACACACACACACACACACACACACACACGCACGCACGCACACACACACACGCACACACACACACACACACACACACACACACACACACACACACACACACACATCACATCACATCACATCACACCACACATCTCTCTCTCTCTCTGTCTCTCTCTCTCACACACACATCCGCACGCACGCACACGCACACACAAACACACATACATCAATACAGACATAATATATATATTTCCCTCTTATAGCTGGTAAGAAATCTTAAGAAATCTTCCTAGCATAAGAGGGAATGTGACGCGTGACGTGGGGGGTCTTTAAGGGCCATCTAATGCATCCAGAGAAAACAAATTTCGTTTTCCAGGATTAACATGCCATGGAATTTGCTGTGCATACTTGTAATGTTGTCTGATTATTTGTGCATGTTAAACTGATGTAAAGAATTATTATTGAAATCTACATTTGTATATGTGTAAATATATTTCCAAATTATGTTTAGTTAGGAAAATTATCGGCAGAAACTAAATCAACAAAACAATCCAAAAGTAAACCAATAAGGGGCGTACAAGGGCCGCGAGGCCCCTATCAGCCATAAAACTACTACTACTACTACTACTACTACTACTACTACTACTACTACTACTACTACTACTACTACTACTACTACGTAGTGGCACAGACGTAAAGCGTTTGCCTCGTGCGCAATAAACCCGAGTTCGAACCTGGGTACAGGGGATTTTTCCTCACACTCTGCACTAGGCCTTACGGTCTGAACGTGTAGTCTTTCGGATAAGACGATAAACCGAGGTCCCGCGTTGCCCATATGTACTTAGCACACATTAAACCCAGTGGCAACAACGAAAAAGTTGTTATTTGGTCAACATTTACCCTCCCACCGCCCCACCCCCATTTTCTTCCTCATCAGTCATACAAAAGTCGCATGCAAAAAAAAAATTTAAAAAATGGGTGGCGCGCCTCTGGCTGCGACGCGCTCTCCAGGTGGGAGCAACCCGAATTTCACAGAGTCGTCTCTGTACTTGGTATCTGGTTTTTGATATATTCTAGTCACAGAGACTTATCTCTGTGAAATTCGGGCTGCTCTACCCCGGAGAGCGCGTCGCCGCAAGTGCAGCGCCTACCCTTTTTCTTTTTTTTTCTTTTTTTTTGGGGGACGGCACTGTGGCTATAAAGCATCAAATACCAAATACTATAGTTGTACCTGTAAGTGACAAGCCTCCTGGCTTTGAAAGGCACGGCCACGCACAGACAGCGCTCCACGCTGACGACCACCATGAGAGCCCCTGGGACGAACGCTGACCACCTGCTGACGCGGCCGATCTTGGCGTTAACCACGGCGGTCCAGTTGTTGAGGTGCACGAGGTCCCGGAGGTAGCAACCGGGCAGGAGCAAGGCGTGGGTCAGGAGGCTGGTCAGATCGGCCACGGCCAGCCAAAAGAGGAGGAGAGTGACCTTGTCCCTCATGACACCTTGCTGGGAGATGGGTAAAGGGAGAGATATAGTTAAGGGGAGGGGGGAGAGAGAGAGAGGAGAGAGAGAGAGAGAGAGAGAGAGGAGAGGAGAGAGAGGAGAGAGAGAGAGAGAGATACGGATACGGATACGGATATTTACTCAATCAAGGCCATAGCCCCTCATGAGGGGTGATACAATATAACATAGTCAGGCATAATCAGACATAATAAATAATAAGTACACACAAAGCAAAACATAAGCATAACATGTGGGAATCATCAACCTCTAATGCATAAGGTAGACCTGATTTTAAAGGCTTTATACAAATATACTGCAAACATTTTAACGACTTGTTCATTGGTTGACGACATTAACATTCCTAATATAAACAAAGACGGTTGGCTGTAATACTTCCGGGGTATTAACTGAAACCTGAGATCACTCAATACAGGACAAGAAAAACCAAAATGAATTTCATTTTCTGAGGCACATTTACATAATGGACAAATAAGGTATCTTTCAATATGACGTATATAACGGTAGTAATGTATCAGTAGGTCAGAAACTCCAAATCTGAATCTAGTCATAATAAATTTAAATGTCTGTCAATATTCATAGATAAGCAATTCGGCTAAACCATTCCTGCCACTCACAATCAATCATCCTAGCACGTAGCACACACATAAAACTGTTGATATCTTCTACCCCTTGATTAAGCCAAACATAACCAAATCCTAGTTCATAGAGTTTACATTTCACTTTAGACACCCAAATAATTTTACCTCTCATGTCTAAAATGTACAACATATTATATGCCTTCTTTGGAAGTCCTGTATCTTCCATTCTAAGAATGTTGAACCAAAAAGAAAAAAACATTTACAAACAGAATTAACAGTTATATGGCATTGGTTAGTTTCACCATAGAGTAGGTCATTCGGGGTTTGCATAGTTACACCTAAAAACTTTTTCAAAGCAAATAAGTGTACTTTTTCACACTGAACTGCAGAGTTATAAAGCCCCCATATTTCAGCCCCATACAGAGCAACAGGTTCAACCTGTGAGTCAAACAACTTAAAAAAATAATGCAAGGGATTTATTCTCAAGCTTTGATAATTTCTGCATGATACATAACAATGCTCGTTTAGCTCTACTTGCCAAATCTCTACATGTTACATTAAAACTAAGTTTTGTTGAAAAATATATTCCTAAATACTTATAGACATTAACAACAGGCATAACTACTCCTCCATAAGTCCAGTTTTCCCTAGCCCATAAATACCCCACTTTTCGAAACACAATGATATTGCTTTTAGACATATTTACTTTCAACTGAATGAGTTAGCTGCATTACATAAGCTATTTAATTGTACTTGAAGTCCTACAACAGTTTCAGACATCAAAACAACATCATCAGCCCAAAGAAGAATACAAATGTTCAAAATATCCCCTATTAATTGAGCACCATGTCGTCCCTTACTAACAACCTCAGATGTTAACTCATTAATGAATAATGAAAAAAGAATTGGGC
>CM065703.1:20038394-20053394 GCA_017654935.2 Phymorhynchus buccinoides
ACCAGAATAAATGTATAGAAAAATATGATGTTGTGATATTACAAGCTAAAATGTTAGTGTTGTTCTTTTCTCATCTTCTCAGATGCTTATTGTTAGAGTCTTTTGAGAAGATGTTTCTTTTGCACAATATATACAAGGTTTTGTGAAGACTATAGGATGTGGTGTTCTAGTGTGTTATTCTTTTGTTTTATCCTGTCACTTAGCTGCTGGTTAGAGATGATTTCCGAGATGAAGTACTTGATCTTGAGGTACAGCACTTCGTTCTCTGATCCTCATGTAGTGGTGTTCAGACGTCGCACGTGGTGCAGTGATGACCACGTACTGGAGAGGAGTCGTAGTTGCATCGATGACGTATTACCAGAGACGTCTTGGAGTACAGCTAACAGGAACCGGGAAACCTGCAAGGAACGTGCAGTGTCAGTGCTCTGTGTGCCTAGATCCACACAGCTACTTTTCTCACTCACACTCACATCTTTTACAAATGCACAATCTTACCTCTTTCTTTTACTCTATAATCAAGAGTCACGAAATCAGATAAGGATTCATGCATCATTCATAAACTAAGATACTAATTCATGCTCGAAATAGATTCAACTCATGCAGATTCTAGAAAGAAGAGTACATGTTCTACATAATCAATGAACAAATGGGGATGAGGATGAAACAAGGCGAAGATGACATTCACTTGCTTTGTCGTGGTCATCGATCGATCATGTAGATCTGGCTAATGAATAATAATATTTTAGAAAAAGTACGGAACGCGAATACAACCCCGTTTGACCTGAAAGGAAATTGATACCTTGGAAGAATGAGTGTGATGACCAAAGACGATGCTAAAAGAATGAATGTGTAGCCTACCCCAAATAACTATGAATGCGGTTGAGAGTCAACGAGTCGTGGTGCCAGGTCTGCTTCTCCTGGTCTGCTTCTGTCGCAAGAAGTTCACGATCCGTGGCTCGAGTCAACCTCTGGTATCTCCCAATACAAGAGTGGCCTACTACTTGGGCGAGTTCTTTTCATTGTAGTTGTTGCATGGAACTGCTTTTGTTTGTTTCCAACTGCCGCAAATGTCTGACTGGGTTGGTGCTGGCTCCCTTCTGCTTCAGCTGCGATTATCCCAATGACAGTTGATGATGTGGCAGTCACGTGATCAGTTGTAAAAGATGTAGCACGATTGGCTAATAGGATCCAATGAGATGAATAGTTTTAGATAGGAGCATTTATACGTAAGAAGGCACACACACACATACACATACATACATGCATGCATTGGTACATTCCTACATCCATCTCACCATACATACATACAATATCATTTCCTATATACGCCCCTTCCACCCACAACAATACTGATGTAAACAGCAAGAACAGCACTAGCACTATCATTATCATCCTCATCCCTACCAAAGCCCCCAACAATAACACCAGCAACACTAACTCTCCGTTTCACTATTATCTCTATCTCTGCTTCCATTGCAATTCACCCCGACATCACCACCTCAACAACATCACCACCCCACCAGTCACCAACCACCATCATCACCACCCCACCACCGTCAGCCATCAACACTCCCACCCCATCATCACCAACATGTCACCACCACCCTACCACTGAACCATCACCACCCCCATCCCAACATCATCAACACCATCACCCCACCAGTCACCAACCACCATCATCACCACCCCACCAGCGTCAACCATCACCATTCCCCCCTCAACATCACCAACAGCAACATTATCTTCCACACCACCGTCCATGACACGCCGCCATATTCGTTTGTTTGTTGTAAGCTTTTCGGAACAGGATCAGCCAAGCAAAGGACGTGGGTAGTGGCATGGGTGAAGGGCAGGGACGGGGTGGGGGGTGGGGGGGGGAAGATGTGGGAAATCATCAGGAATGGTGCTCCTGGAAAAGAGGCAAGGGTCTATAAGAGTGTAGGGATTTGAGGACGTATGCAGGTATCTCTCACACACGCATTTTCTCATTCAGATATTCTGGTCTCCCTCTCACTGAGACCCCATTCAGATGAGCCCTGCTGCCCCAGAGCACGTCATACAAATAACCAGAGGGAGGGTCAATCTCTCACTGTCTCATACACTGACTCACACGTGTTCACTATCTTGAATGCCGGGAAAGGGAGATGAAGGCCGGATGGGAAGAGCAGGTGGGCATGTAAACATGTAACATGGTGAGGAATACATGCCCTCAGCAAAGGCTTATGCAGCTGGTTTTGGTTTCTCCCGAATGGTAAGTCCCAGGGGGGAGATGGTTTTTAGTTTTGTTACCCAAAACCACTCTCTCTTCAAGCGTTTCTCGAGCAGGTTCGAATGCACCCTTTCGATGGGGATGCACCTGAGGTCCTCCAGCGTGTGGCCCACAGAGTTAAAGTGTTTGGTCACCAGCGTGCCTTTGTTCACTTTAATGTTGGACCGGTGCAGATAGAACCTCATCCTCAGCGAGTTCACTGTCTGTCCCACGTATTGAGTATTTCTACATTTGTGGCAAAAGAGCAGGTACACAATGTTTGTGCTGTCACATGAGAAGGCGTTTCTCAGTTTGAAGGAATCCTGCGTTCTGTTACTGTGGAAACAGTCAGTCACCACCAGATGCTTGTCACAGATGACACACTGGCGCCTGCTGCATTTCTTTGTCCCTGGGATGTCATCAGGGGGCTGGGGGAGAACGGAGGGCATCAGCCGGGACCTTAGAGACCTGCAGTTGCGGCGTCCAAGGATGGGGGGCTCCGGCAGTACCTTGGACATCTTGGGGTTGGGGACAATTAGACTGGACTGCAACGTGTGCAGCCAATCCGCAATGGGGGGGTTGCTGGGGTGGTGCGTCACTACAAAGTGACAGCGGCTGGATGGATGGGGTTTATTGTATTCCAGGGTTTCTGCCCTGGGCACGGCAGCGGCTCTCTCCCTGGCCTGGGCGATCCTGGCTGGAGGGTATCCTCTGGCACGGAAGTGTCCTTCTAGCTCATCACAGCTCTGGTAGAATGCATCATCGTCCGAGCATAGCCTGCGGATCCTGAGGAACTGTGAATAAGGGATGTTCCTCAGGACGTGGCCAGGGTGGCAGGATCGATGGTGGAGGTACGCGTGTGCATCCGTCGGTTTAGTGTAGGGATCAGAGCGCAGGTAACCATCTTTGAGGCTGATCTGTATGTCCAAGAACGGGATGCTGCTAGCTGAAGACTGGGATGTGGATTTGATCGACCTGTGGTATGAATTAATAAAGTCGACGAAGGCCTTCAGATTCTCGTCCGAGCCGAACCATAGCATGATGATATCGTCTATGAAGCGCTTCCAAAAGCGTTCGTCTACAGGCACTGGGGAGTTGCCGATGAGCTGCTCTTCCAGCCAACCCATGAACAAGTTGGCCAGAGCTGGGGCCATTGGCGTCCCCATGGCAGTGCCAAAGGTCTGCAGATACGATTCCCCGTCGAACTGGAAGACGTTGTTCGCGAGGACGTGGTCAACAACGGGCAAAAGTTGACTTACTGGAGGGGTTTCGGGGAGGGTACCTTCTTTGAGGAAATGGGTGAGGGCCAGGCGAAGGTCGTTATGGAGAATATTGGAGTACAAGTCCGTGACGTCGATGGTAACCAGCGTGGCGTTGCGGAAGGGGCCATACCGGTGGTTCCACTCCTCCAGCTGTTGAAGCATGTGCGTGGTGTCCTTAATGTAGCTGGGCAGGGACACCACGTACGGCTGAAGCCAGTCATCGATGAGCCTGGAGAGGTTCTCTGTGGGGCCTCCCACACAGGAGACAATGGGTCTGCCGGGAGGGTTGGTTATTGTCTTATGAATCTTCGGTAAGAGGTGGAATTGATGGCACGTCACGCCCTTGGGATTCACCAAAGCCCAGCGCAGTGTGGTGCTGTCGATGTAGCCCCTGGTGTGCAGGTTTTCAGCCAGCTGATTTGACGTCTTGGCAATTTGGGAAGTCGTGTCCTTGCTGAGTTTCTTGTAGTGATCTCTGTTGCTCAGTTGTCGGTTTGCTTCGGTCACATACTGCTCCATGCTTTGAATTACAATCGCTCCTCATTTGTTGGCCCTGGAGATTCGGATGATGCGCTTGTTCACCATCTCTTGGAGTTCTGAAAGCGCCTTTCTATGGTCCCTTGACAGATTGTCGTTGAATCTTTGGGGAGCGACGTAGTCTTCTGTCCATGACTGCAGAGAGAGGCAGTATGTGTCGAGCGTTCTGTCTCTGCCAACGAGGGGAGTGAAGCCTGTTGGTTTGTAGAACTTTGGGGGACCGTTGACTTCATCAACAGCATCAGACAGAGGGTCGAAATGGAATTCTTTGAGGCGTACTTTGCGGCAGCCTTCTTCAATGTTGTCAGTGAGTTGTTGCTTGTTGTGAAGTCGAGGGGTGGGGCAACATTTGGGGCCTAAGTCGAGGAACTTTTGTTGTTCGCTTGTTAGCTGGATGCCAGAGAGATTTACTACTAAGCCACTTACAGTACCTTGTTTGGATGGTGGCTCCCCTGGCGTCACCGTATTTTGTCTCCTCTTGAACCTCCTTGTCTTGCGTTTGGGCTTGGGAGTCTGGTTGGTTGATAGTGGGTCTTGTCTAGACTTTTCTTCAAGCAGCTTTGATAGTTTCTTTTGCTTTTTCTTCTTGAGAAGGCCGTAGTTCTTGGTGTGACCTCTCTGTTTTTGTAGAACCTCAAACACTTCATAACTGACGGACTGTTGTGTGTTGTAAAGGACTTGGTGCGTCTTTTCCTCTTCTAGTTTTGTAAGGAGAATGTATGTGTCTCTACAGGCAGACAGGATTTTCTTGCTTGCGTAGAGTAAGGTATCATCCACTGTTTTTCTGAGGTATGTGGAATGGGGGAGGGCGTCTTTCCCGAATTTCAGTCTCATTCCGCGCGGAATTACATCATTTGAAATGCAGTTCTCTAGAAAGGTTGTGTGCGATCTGTACCTGTCTAGTCGATTCCTCATCCTTGACAGCATCGTGAGGGTGTCGTCAAGGCCTGTAGAGCCCATTTCTCAGTTATGAGATAATAAAGATGATTTGATTTGATTTGATTTGATTTGATTGTGCCGGATCTAGAGGATGCAGTGGAGATCTTTGATTGTAGGGGGTGAAACAGCACAACGCTCACTGAAGGATGGAGAAAGCTTTGTACAACTTGGATCAATAACAAGATTGATGCACGTCTGTCTTCAAGCATTCTTGAATATATATACAGTTAAAAAATAAATCCAATAGACCGGCGATCATCATCAGATGGTGAGCTGTGCAGGACAGATGAATCAAATAATACAGAAACAGATAACAGCCGCACAAGCCAAACTTCCCACTCCACACAACTCTGTAGGATTAAAAAGTTGGTGCATTTGAAATGCCGAATTGATGAAATTTTTCTGTGTCTAATGTCTGAATTTATGAACCTCAGAAACAAAACCAGTTAACGTTAACTTTATTAAATGTTCTGTGTTCCTGTAAAAACATTTTTTAATAAAATGTGCTGATTTACTTTTTCTCCCAATGAGGGAGAGACAGTGCCTTATGCAAAGACAGCTGTTTCGATCTTGTGAAGATCTCATCAGTTTGCATGATCGGCCTGCAATTTGACTGTCCAGTGGATGTCAACTTGAGCAAGAAGACATTCTACAAGAGAATGATGTCTTCTTTGCACCAAATCGAAAATCCCAAAAAATTAATGCAAAAGCTTCCAACCAAAATCTTCACATTAAAGTATGTGCGAGTCGCTGTGTGTGTGTGTGTGTGTGTGTGTGTGTGTGTGTGTGTGTGTGTGTGTGTGTGTGTGTGTGTGTGTGTGTGTGTGTGTGTGTGTGTGTGTGTGTGCGTGTGCGTGTGCGTGCGTGTGCGTGTGCGTGCGTGTGCGCGCGCTTGTCGCGCACGCGCGTAAGTGCTTATGTGTGTGCGCGCGTTTGTGTTTATGTGTGTGTGAGTGCGTGTGTGCTTGTGTATTCTTGCGCTTTTGTGTGTTTGTGTGCTTGCGAGCATGAACAATCACGTGTTTCTGTAAGCTTGAGTAGACATCTTGGGGTTTGTACAATACATTATTCCATGTACAGGTGTCTGAACCACCGGGTGCGTATCGCTTTCACCACGTCACGAAAGAACTACCCGTTGTTACCACTACGACCCACAGAGAAAACATTAATGATGACTGTGCCAGTCTGTCAGTTTGAATTCCGACAGACTAAGGCCGGGTTCACATTAGACGCGTAAGTTCCGTACGTGAAACCCTAAATAGTTGAAGAAAGAAGGATAAAAGTTTACGCGTATTGGGGAAATTCGGGCACGTGCGCAAATCTGTTCCCTTCTTTGTTTCACTTCTTTATGGATTGCGCACGGGTTTCCGCATGGACTATCCGCTTATGTGTATGCACAGCCTAACCCTATTCCTAACCCTAACCCGAACCCTTTCCCTAGCCTAACCCTATTCCTTACCTAAGTTTAGCCCTATTTTAAGCCTAACCCTAACCCTTAGTTGCCGAAGTGAATTAGCGAACGAAATTCTGCTTAACGTCTTCCGGTCTAGAACAGACACATATGAGACATTAGTAGATATAAAGATGGTGGGAACGATCCTGGAGGCAATGCCCAGAGGCAGTGAAACACCAGGAAAGTCCCGAATTTTTAACAATACAGATGTGTATTATGAATAATGCGCTTAAATTTTGTCCATCGATAAATGACACGTAAACTTCCTTTATCAGAGAACCCGTGACTTGATAACCCACTCATGTGCAAGTCATGTGCAGACTACTCAAGCTTACGAAAACACGGACAGAAAGTTACCACTTTCAGATTGCTATCATGCATTTTTCGGAAAGGGGTGACTATACAGATGTAAAAACAAATATACATGATAGCACCCCCCCCCCCCTCCTCCTCTCCCCAAATGGTAGTCATCCCTATCTAATAATAATAATAATAATAATTATTATTATTATTATTATTATACATAGTATTTATATAGCGCCTTTCCTTAGAATTAAACTCAAGGCGCTCACATTCACTGATTCACACGCAATTGAGCTAACATACCCCATCATTCAATCGTCCAAGAAGCCGAATTTACTGTTGGATTTTTGCAAAATGGCCCAAATTTTGCTCATTTTCAATAAAAGATTTATAGTTCTTTGTCTCCATTGACCTGACTTAAAGTTGTATCAAAATAAAGATCAATCTTTCGCCTTTTTCTGAATGTGATTGTTTACTTTGGTGTGCAAAATGTATTTTTTCGAGTGAAAGAGAAAGCGAGTGAACAGAACGTAAAATTTGCTATTTTGCGATGTTTTTTTGGTCGTGGTTGCAAGACGTATTTCACCGACTAGTTTCGACTGCAAATGGCTTTACACAATGGATGATCTAGATCTAGACGCATACGTCAAACGAAAGAAGAAGCTCCGGACTTCTCTTCGGTCAAACTTCTAAGCGGAAATTTAACCGTTAAGGCCGTTAACATTCCTTTCGAAAACAATACGTTGTATTGTTCAGCAAGTTTGAACACCTTCCGTTTCACTAAAAATCTTGAAAGTGAAAGAAAGAGAAAGCTGAATCTATCCGCTGTTCAACGATATGATTGTCGTTTTGATCTAAACTATTTGTGTAAAGCCATTTTGATCTGAAGATTCAAGGCCTAGACTGGGTGCGCCATTGGTAGCAGCGACACGCCGAGATCTGACTTCATTCGATCAAAGCTGTTTCTGATCCCGTGAAATCATTATAAATTGGCCAATTGTAAAAAAAAAAATGTGTTTCGAAACTTACAATGTATATAGGCTCATTTACATGCGCTATGAGAGCTGATCCAGCATTTATAAAGGTTTTATTTTACAAGAATTCAATGGCATTGGGTCGAAGATCGCCTCGCGGCGATTCGCGTGAGTCATAGTTTTGAGTGCTCAAGTTAATAATTTTTTGGAGGACGAATTTCGCAGCCCAAAATATATATTTACCAACATTTATATAGACGAAGTATCCAAGAACACTGCCAGATGACTGAGCTTTTCCAAATAAACAGTAGTAAAGCGCAAATCAAGAGGTTCTGTAGGTGTATTTCGCGAGTGTCATGCCTAAAAGCAGAAGCGAGGGCAGATAACTCTTAACTCAATTTCCTACTTCAACTTTCGCCCAAGGCCTAGATTTATTTGTTCAAACAATAATTTGTACTTTCTATCGTGATTTTAGGTATCTAGAGCAGAAAAACAAGTTCTTGCTGCTTTCTGATTAAAAGAATCAAACCAAATATGATTTAGAGAAGAAAACAAATTTGATTTAATGAAAAATTAAGCGTGCATTGGTCTACTTTCGCTTTCACCTGTAGGCCAAGACGTAGCTCAAAGTAGCGGTTTTTTCCCATCCAAGGAAATTTTAGCTTGTACTTTTGTGTTTCTTTGGAGCCATTGAAAGCTAAGCTTTATGACCGGGGTTTCCCCCCCCCCCCCCCCCCCCCCCCCCCCCTTCCCTTCTAAGTTCAGTTCAGTTCAGATTATTGCCAAAGAAAAATGTATTTCACTCAAATGTGCAGCAGCTTGAAAAGACAAAAATAAACAAATTCAATAGATGAACGCATGCGTGCACGCGCACACACACACACTCTCAGAGAGAGAGAGAGAGAGAGAGAGAGAGAGAGAGAGAGAGAGAGAGAGAGAGAGAGAGACATTTTGATAATTTTTGACATTTTTGACATTTTTGATCATTTTGACTTGACTTGACTTGACACACACACAGACACATACACCCCCCCCCCCCTCCACACACACACACTCACCCCCACCCCACCCCACCACACACAAGAACAACAACAAAGAGCGAAAGTACACAGAATTGTGATGTAAACTTCACACACACACCTTCCACATATTCACATACACTATTGTGCACACACCACGCATGAACACACACACACACACACACACACACACACACACACACTTCCACATATTCACAGACACTATTGTGCACACACCACGCATGAACACACACACACGCACACACACACACTTCCACATATTCACACACTATTGTGCACACACCACGCATGAACAACACACACACACACACCCTTCCACATATTCACAGACACTATTGTGCACACACCACACACGCGCGCGCGCGCGCGCGCGCACACACGCGCGCACACACACACACACACACGCACACCTTCCACATATTCACAGACACACCCTTCCACATATTCACAGACACTACACACACACACACACACACACACACACACACACACACACACACACACACACACACACACACACACACACACACACACACACACACACACATACACACAAAGTCGCGTTAAGAATCCTTTAATGTCTCTTGGGGACATAGAGGATGAACAGTCAGTACAAAACAGGAGGCCACATACAAAGTAGACATTACGCACAGTCATAACACAAGCTTAACTTACTGACAATGTATTGTCAAATTTGGTCTGTTTAATACATTTTGCTATTTGCAATTGGAATTTTTAACTTAAAACGAGAAAGAAAACAACAACCCTCACACACACACACACACACACACACACACACACACACACACACACACACACACACACACACACACGCACGCACACGCGCGCGCGCGCGCGCGCACACACACACGCACGCACGCACACACACGCACACACACACACACACACACACACACACACACACACACACACACACACACACACACACACGCACGCGCACACACGCAACACACACACGCACGCACGCACGCACACACACACACACACACACACACACTGGATTCTAAATTTCTTACTAAAACGAGCACAAACAGTTAGATACCAAAATACTCTCTCCTTCACAATGTGTGTATCAATTGGTTGCCCCCAAGATACTGTCCTATACCCGGTCTCCTTCACCATGTATACTAATGATTGTAAAGTCCACACCAGTTGTCAAATATTATTCAGATGATACAACTTTAGCTGATCTTTCCAACTCGGACAATACATATTTTGACCAGGTTGACAAATGTGTGTCTTGGTGTGAGGAGAACTATCTAGACCTTAATGTCACAAAAACAAAGGAATTGATTGTTGATTTTAGGAAATCTCCACCACTATGTCAGACCTTACTATTAACAGGGAGAAAGTTGAAAGGGTAGAAGAGTATAGATAGCCTACCTTGGGACAGTCATTGACAATAAGTTATCTTTTAGTTCACATGTTGACTATGTTTACAAGAAGTGCCAAACCAGAATGTATTGCATTAGGAAACTTACCTTCTTCAAGCTTTTTATTGCTGTTTTATTGAATCAGTTGTGACGTTTTCGTTCGTCGGCTGGTTTGCTGGTTTGAATTTAAAGGCCAAGAATGTTTTGAACTTGTGGGTACAAAACAAGAAACGTTGTGCAGTTTGGATGAAAAACGTGTGATGCGAAACGCCAGGGTGATTGTGAGTAATGAAACTGAAAGGCATGTCCTGTGAAAGTGTTATGAACTACTTCCATCTGACCGACGATACCGCTCTATTCGCAGTTGAACGCTTAGAAATGCATCTAGTTTTGCACCCAAATCAATTGAGGTACTCAACATACTTTCAAGAGATTTTGAGGTTTGAGATGCTGTGTGTCGTGTATGAGAAAGGAGATAGATATAGTAGTAATAGGAGGGGGCGGTGGCTGAGGAAGAGTGCGGTTGGGTGTAGAGAGCGATTGCTGTATGAAGGAGCATGTTGTGGGGAATGGGGAAGACTCAAAATTATACTGGCTCTGTGTGTTACCTAATTTTGTTCATGATTTGTACTAATGTGGGAGGGGACGGATTGGAGTGGATTGGGTAGAATGGTTGGGGATGTGAAGAGGATTGGAAAGGGGGGGGGGGGGGGTACATTCGTTGAGTATGAAGAAGGTTGTTTATTATTGGTAAGAAGAACTTTGCTTTTATTTTTGTGTTTTTTGTTGTTGATGGGGGTGTACCTTGATTTTTGTTCTCTGTTCTTTTTGTGTTGTTCAAATGCATGGATATTTTGTTTTCTGTTGTCCTTGTATCATAAGACCACAATGTAATTTATCTTGTTGAGATAATAAAGTAATTTTGACTTTGACAGAAAGAGAGAGAGAGAGAGAGATAGGGTGGGGGGAAGCTGTAAGTTTCCAAGGATGTACAATTACTACTTACAGCGTCACAAAATAAGCGCAACTCTGCACGTGTTGACTCAAGCACACGCATCACCACAAACATTAAAAGCAAAATATGGACTTAAAACAAGGATATATCTTTATGAAATAAAACCAAAACAAAACATTGTTTGAAGAAGCATAACGACATAACACAAAAAACAGGATAACAACACAACACCATATCACCAGCGTGACACAGAGGTAACACACACACCTCGTATACAATAAATCTGAGTTTGAGTCTGGGTACTGGGGATTGTTTCCTCTCACTCTGCACTAGGTCTTACGGTCTGAACAAGGAGCCTTTCGGATGAGACGATAAACGGAGGTCCCGTGTGCCCAGGCACTTAGCAAACATTAATCCCAGTGGCAATTAAAAAGTTGTGATTTGGTCAAAATTTACCCCCCCCCCCCCCCCCCCCTTTCATTCCTAACCAGTCACACAAAAACACATGCAAATTAAAACATGCAAATTAAAACACGTTCAAGTAATTTTCCCGTGTCAGTGGGTAATATATCACAACAAAACTACATGTAAATTTCATTTGACTTATACATATATTTATCAGGCACACATGTACACTCATGCGCACACATGTGGGCTACGAAACGCGCATGTATGTGTGTGTGTGTGTGTGTGTGTGTGTGTGTGTGTGTGTGTGTGTGTGTGTGTGTGTGTGTTATGTATATCTGAAAAAAAGGCTGAAGAAGTGATATTTTCTTGTGCAGGTAAATTATTTCTTTGCCTTTAAAATATAAAACAAGAAGTGAAAATGCCCCCTAAATTCCTGGCTGGGGATGAGCTTTACACTTAATTAAGAAAGGAGGAAACTAATAGCCCTGGATGAGTTCCAAAAAACAAGAAAACTACAACAGCTCAACTAGTTTTTCCATGGGGAAATTTTCAGCACACCAGCAACACTAGAGCAAAGGTGGCAGCTTTCCCATGGGAAACTGAATAAGATGTAAACAAGATTTAAATGTCAGGGTCAGCAAATTTATAAAGGACCGAGACGCGCTCTAGGTCCATGCAGAGCTTCAGGAGATATAATAATGTATGCCACAAACAAAATTAAACACTCAAGGTCAAAGTTCAATGTAAAGGAAAACAGATACTGTTTGGGACACAGTAGCTTTAAGTTATACAGTACTCTTCAAAATTTGGAACAAATGTACACAGCTGTTTATAAGATATAACAACATACAAGGAAGAAACACGGTCAAATGTCAAGGACACCCAAAGGTTGTTAATACTTTAAATAATAATGTCAGGTATGTACAACACCTTGAGCTATTGATCAACTTTTTGAAATTTGGGGACTAAAAATGCAAAAAATCTGAAAGATATGTCCTAATCATACAGACGATTATGCTCAAGGTCAAAGGTCAAGGTCAAGGTAATGAGGGTAATACATAGTTAACATATAGAATCGCCATAAGCCAATATACATACTTACCAAAAAAATTAGACTGTAGCTGCAAAGGTGCGAAAATTTTGATCTCCCCCCCCCAAAAAAAAAATGTGTTCAAGGTCAGCCTTCGAGGTCAAAGTCAACAAGGTTGTAATTTGCCTTTAACTGCCTTATGTTTCAGTTAATGCACCCGTATGCACAATTTGAATCAATTATTTACTGCAGTTTACAAGATATTTCTGGGAAAAACAAAGCCAGAAACAACGAGAGAAAAAAAAAGAATAAAAACATAGTCCTCCTTCTGTCTGTGGCAGAGGACACAAATAACAGAACATAGATTTAGAAAAAAAAGGTTATTGAGATTTGTCTAAAACGGAGAATTAAGATAATAACATTTCAAATTTCTAGCAACAGTAGACTTTGATTTGTGATGTATTGAAAAAAGTCATATTTCATGATTTTTACCAATTTTACAAAACTGGTTGATTTCGTTACCATGGTGATCGTTCAGTTTGTTACCGGGTGATCACTACTTTGCCTTGTTGTGTTTGACACATGCCTGTGATTAGTCATCCCAAAAATCAGAACTCTAGGCTTCTTAGTTATTTAATTACAACTCTTCAAAAACAGTGCATTTTGTTCACTTTTTCGATGTTATTTTATTTTCTCAATCTCACCCTGTTTCATGCAGGCACTGTATTCAAACCACAAAGCAGACAGTCTTGTATTTCTGTTTGTGGATAGAGTTAAGGTAGTAAAAGAAGACACCATAAATTCTAAATCGTTAATGTGTGTTGTTGGAGCTTCGTAAAATTCTAAACTTTGAACATGTAGCAAAAAGCTTAAAATGACGCAAAATTACCAAAATTAAACAAACTTTAAATTGCTACAACTCGGAAATTATTTGACCTACAGTCTTGATATTTTGCACATTTTCTAATCTCAACACGTTCTTTACATGGACATGCTTTTTAAAACTGCATTTTAGAAATCAGTTATTGCCTGGTACCACCTGATTAATGTGAAGAGTTAGAGAGACGAAGCTCTTTGAAACAAGTGAGTTTTCAATTGGGTTTTGAAAGCGGGAAGTGCTGAATTGTGACGGAGGTGAACAGGCAAGGAGTTCCAGACAGAGGGGGCGCAAAAACTAAAACTGCGTTGTCCAAAAGACTTTAAATTCACTTTAGGAACTTTCAACAGTTTGGCATGGGAAGACCGGAGTGAGCGAGGAGTGTAAGTTTGGAGAGCACTTGAGAGGTAGGATGGTAGGGTCTGTTCAAAGTGGCGGAATGCAAGGACTGCCAGTTTGTACTCTAAGCAAAACTGCACTGGCAGCCAGTACAGCTCCCTGAGGAGTGGTGTGACATGGTTACGCCTTCGCTTTCGGAGTGTGAGCCGAGCCGCGCTGCTTTGGATTCGTTGTAAACCATGAGTTTCTTCCTTTGGAAGACCGAGGAGAACAGAGTTGCAGAAATCGAGGCGAGGTGTGATAAGAGCTGTAGCAAGTCGGTTGCATGAGCTAATTGAGAGGAATGACCGAATGGACGCGATACGTCTCAGTTCGAGAAAACATGGGGGATCTACCTGATAGTAGAGTAACTTCCCCTGTTTGGCCGATTGAATCCGGCAAGATCACTCCCGTACACCATAAGATTACTCTCCTTAATAATTTTTCCGAACGATTACTATTAACGAGCATGCACCTTCTTGAAGACAATATAGGAGTTCCGACAAAGGCGAGGAACTGTCGCGCGTAGCATTTGGTCAGCAGCCTGACCAGTTCTTATACATGGGCACTGACCAAGGGGTCAGAGCTGTCCCAGGGACTAGAATCTGGTTCAAGGTCACCGCTGGTTGTTCTGGCACTTAAAGTGCTTTGGTTATCGCTGATTGCCTCTGTGCATTGGTTAAACATCTTGGTTTCTAGTGTAGGTCATTTGTTTGGTATAATTATACGCAAAAGATTAAAGAGATTTTGTCTTCTGTTTTGAGAGAGAGAGAGAAAACGAAAACGAAAAACGAAAACGAAATTTTATTTAACCAGGGAACATGAGATCTCCTCTACATGCTTTACTCTTCCACCCAGCCCTCTGGAGAGTAAAACAAAGAGATAGTCTCATTATCCTGTATAAAGAGAGAGAGAGAGAGAGACAGACAGAGACACACAGACACAGAGAGAGAGAGAGAGAGAGAGAGAGAGAGAGAGAGAGAGAGAGAGAGAGAGAGAGAGAGAGAGAGAGAGAGAGAGAGAGAGAGAGAGAGAGAGAGAGAGAGAGAGAGAGAGAGAGAGGTGAGTGGATAAAGAGTACGAGGTTGTTGTTACGTTTAGTGTTACATTTTGTTTGAAATGTTCTGGACAATGATGCATATTTGTAGAATTTACAGAATTTGCAATAAATTAATTGATATGTATGTATGTATGCATGTATG
>CM065703.1:20068394-20078394 GCA_017654935.2 Phymorhynchus buccinoides
GTTCCTGGTGGTCTGGGCGTGTTTCTTACAAAAACTCATCCGCAGGGTGGCCCTTTAAGATCGATATCCCTGTCTAAAGGAGCCAACCCACTAGCATGCGATCCAATCCAACTGTGATCCGACTGGAACATTTAGTGAGGCGTGATTCTCGTGAAATTCCACCGTCTGAATGAATCTGACGAAATCCTACTAGATCTCTTCTTCTTCTTCTTCTTCTTCTTCTTCTTCTTCTTCTTCTTCTTCTTCTTCGATCGCTCAGACAGTTTCCTGTCAATGATGAGCGCAGATGCGTCATGCTGCCGTTATGCGCCTAACTAAGAAATAGTTAGGCCCCCAGCGAGTCCGACTTCGGCTGGAGGAGGAAATCTTTTTGAAAGAGTTTCGTGGGGGGAAAAAGGCAGGAGAATGGAGGACCGGTTAAGGCAGAAAGATAGTAGATGACAGCAAGCAGAGTCAAAGATACTGACAGATTAGAGGAAGTTACGAGCACAGAGCTTCCAGAAGGTGGGGGAACTATTTATGCAAAGACCCCCCCCCCCCCGGTATCCCCACGGGGGGATCCTACTAGATGTGTTCACTATATTTGTATAGTCCCCCCCCCCCCCCCCCCCCCCCCCGTACACAAATCTGATGAAATATGTGCGTTTTTGTATCAGACATTTTATGCGATTCGTGTACTGGTGTCTACATGAGTACAGTGAACGAAAATAGCAGAAATAATTTTTAGACGGAATTATTTCACGAGAATCATGCCTCACACTCACAGACATCGTCACAATCGGATCGCAGTTGGATTGAGTCGTATGTAGCATGTCCAGCCCCTTCATTTAAAGACCCACCACATCACGTGTCAAAATCACGGGTTTCACGTGTATTTCCCCTCTTATAAGCTGGTAGGAAATCTTGTTTTGACCAGGAGTGACTCCCATACAAATGCCCTCAAATTCGAAACGAAGCATCGCTTTAAAGAACAGCCTTAATTTAAGTTGGGGGCATTTGTATGTGGGTCACAGTTACCCAGTGAAGAAAAAAAATGACTTAATCGTGGTGGGTCAGTGGGTCTTTAATGAAGGTTCTTAGCTACAAATACTTGATAAAAGCCTAATACCTAGTAGGCCCTATATGTAAGGGGAGAATTGGTGAAATAATAAAGTACCAGTACTCGCATCCTGAATGTATCATGTGCAAATGCAGTGAGAGGACATAGAACAAGAGAGGGCATCCGTTGAATGTTCAGTCATAGTGAACGCAGGATCAATAAAATGATTAGTATGAGTCCTGATTATTCTTTCAGGGTGCTATCCGAGCCTCTCTACCTGTCCTGCTCGGCATTCCACCTCTTCCTGCAGACCGAGCTGACGTCGCAGGAAATCCAGGATTACCTGGATGGCAAGATACCGGAAGACAGGATACAGCAAATCTGGACCAATCACGGCAAGCGTTACAACTACCAGCCTCACAAGTGAGTCGTAACGAATGTTTTCGTTGGTTTTTGGTTAGTGCAAAGGTTGTTTTGTTATTGCGGTGAAAGTTGTGTTCTTCTTTTTTTCTTTCTTTCTTTTTCTTTCTTTCTGTCGTTGTCGTTGTCTGTTGTTTGTTATTCTAGAAAGGGTGGGGATTCAGCTAGGGAGGGGGTTGTGAGCATGGGTGTACGAGAGACAGAATCAAAGAAAAAGAAAACAAGAAGAAAGAACAGGAAAAGAATATTTATTGAAATTGTATATGGAAATGTGTGTCTTTGTGTGCGCGTGTTAACGTTGAGCATTGTAAAAAAAACAAATATAGTCCACGTTCACTTGTAGTATAAACACGAATGATATTACAATTGCAAGATTTCTTCTTCTTCTTCTTCTTCTTCTTCTTCTTCTTCCACCTTCTTCTTCTTCTTCTTCTTCTTCTTCTTCTTCTTCTTCTTCTTCTTCTTCTTCTTCTTCTTCTTCTTCTTCTCTTTTTCTTCTTCTTCTTCTTTTTCTTCTTCTTTTTCTTCTTCTTCTTCTGCGTTCCCGGGTCAGGCTCAAATCTCCAATCAGATGGTGAGGGTGAAGTCTGCTGCTTTTTCAGCACCTTTGTGGATCCCCACAGCTTGAAGTTGTCTTTTTTTTCATAAGCACACTGTCCTAGAATCGAGAAAGAATACAAACGCACGTAGTAATTTACATGGTTTTATATTCAATTATTGTACAACCCTAAACAGCATGTCTCTATTTTCAGCAAGTGCATATATGTATAATTACCGGTGTTGTTTTTCAGTCGATACATGCGTGCGTGTTTGTCTAATACATAAGTAAAAAGTATATATACGTGTTTGTTATTATAGTCTTTAGAGAGACACGAAGTCAAACAAACAGTACACCACCGTAACTCTATCATAATTATCATGTTCTTCTCTGTCTTTCTTTCCCCTCTCACAGCCCTCTACACAACCCAGTTCACCAGTACCAGCACCATCAGCACCAACCTCGGGAGATCCTTTTCACGGAAGAAGAAGACTTGACCGTCCCCACTTTTCCTCCAAACCACTCCCCTACAACAGTCTCTCTCACCACCTTACCTCTCGACCATCCGCCCTCCATTCAACAACAGGCTTCGCGCTTCTTAGACCTAAGCAAGGATCAGGCAGAGGACACCACAAATCAAGACCGGCTCTTTATCTCTGACGCATCCTTCCAGCCACCTCACCATCCCAGGACCGACCAACGACTCCAGCCGGGACAAAAACCTCCGCTTCGTGGTCAGCAACCACAAGGCGTGGAAGGGCAACACCTTCTTCAAGAAGCTGAGCGCGACTTCGACAACGAGCGTGGAACGCCTGAGGACGATCAGTCAGAAAGAGAAAGAGAGTCCCCGCGAGTTGCTGTTGCTGTTGCTGTTGTTGATGATGAGCTGAGCTTGAAGCCTGAGTGCGAACAAGCATGGAGCAACAGCAGAAGAAGTAGTAGGAGTAGTAGAAGTAGTAGCAATAGCCACCAGGGCCCACCACAACCGCAATACAGTATCAATGGAGATTGAGAGTATGGCGGAAACTAACAAGTACTAAGATATCGCAAACCTCCGCTAAGACCTGCAATGCAGTTTTAGTTCGATTAAAATAGGTCGATGACACACAGCGAGTGAATAAATAAAGGGGGTGTAACTTGGGTGCGAGTAGCGTACATGCGTGCGTGTGTGTGCATATGTGTGCATGTAATAGCGCGTGCGCGCATACAAGTGTGTGTGTGTGTGTGTGTGTGTGTGTGTGTGTGTGTGTGTGTGTGTGTGTGTGTGTGTGTGTGTGTGTGTGTGTGTGTGTGTGTGTGTGTGTTCGTTCTTTAGTTTTACGTCTGTTCACCCGCAAGTGATATTAGACAACAACAGAACACACACAAAAACCTAACTGAGTGCATGTAAAAATTACATTAGCAGATATATAAGATGGGAGGGAGGGAGGGGGGGTGTGTGTGTGTGTGTGTGTGTGTGTGTGTGTGTGTGTGTGTGTGTGTGTGTGTGTGTGTGTGTGTGTGTGTGTGTGTGTGTGTGTGTGAGTGAGAGAGAGAGAGAGAGACTCAACTCAAAACATTTTTAATGATTAGACCATCTGCCCGTATCAAGAAGGGGTATACTAAAACTTTGTCGCAAGCCTCTGATGGGGAGGGGCGGGGAGGGGGGGGGGGTAAAGGGTATGCTAAAACTTTGACGGAAGCCTCTAGTGCTTTGTATTTAATTACCCAAAATGTTTACTTTGCTTGCTTTGTTGTTTTATTCAGTGTTATTTGTTTCAACGATGCTCGTCAACGTGTTGCTGTTCACGTTGTTTAATGATGATGATGATGATGATGAGGAGGAGGAGGAGGACGACGATGACAATGTGATTGGTGCTTGCTCGTGATGTATATTGTTTATATGATTAGGGAGAAATTGTTTTGTTTATCACTGGTTGACATTAGCCTGTAGAAAGGGCCAATAGTAAATGAGAGCTGTGCTATACATCATTTTCTACAGTATTATCGGAATATCATGGTACAGCTTAGTCTTTCGTGGAAGACGAAAGGGGGCATTTGCACTGGTGCTGCAGCCAATGGGATTGGTTGGCCTTTTTTTTGGGGGGGACCTTCCCCAACGCCAACTCTCGCCCTCAAATCCGAGAGATAAGAGTGGGGGTGTACCCTGGACAAGGCTTCTCCGCTGTAAACAAATAATAGCCCGGCCCGCCGGAATAGCAGCTGCACCCCTCTGCTATCTGGCAGTCATTGTCGGAAACGACAGACAGACAGACAGGCAGGCGACAAACAAGGACGAGGATGACGACGACGTTACGTTAGCGATGATTATGACGACGATGACTATTACGATGATGGTGGTGAGGGGGATAATTTGGGGAGGTGCGGGGGGTGGGGGGGGGGGTGAGGGTAGAGGAGAAGGAAGAAGATGGGGAAGAGGATAATTTCCTCCAAGGGGATGATCTTTCCAATGAAATCTAATCCATTTAATAATCCATGTGCTTTAATCCATTCCACAGAAGGGGTATTTTGAAGCTAATTACCAGTCACGTAGCGAAGCTGGTCATGTTTTTAGTGGTGTTGGTTTGTTCCTGACTGTTGTTGTTGTTGTTGTTGTTGTGTTGTTGTTGTTGTTGTTGTTGTTGTTGTTGTCGTACCCTGGCTTAAAGACTCCAGGGATCACCCCAACAGCCGAAGAAGCACTTGAACACTACGGTAGAAATGCACCAGCTAGGGAGGAGAACTTTACGTGTGTGTGTGACCGTTTTTTCTAAAATTACCCAGCCACGTGAGCAGCCACACACCGACTTCGGAGGATTTGGGAGATTGATTATGTTATGCTAGGAGCTTGTCATGACAAAAGACAGTCCCCAGCATAACTGTGCAGAGCATAACATTTTGATGTAGCCTTGGTGTTCTAGCTTATGTCGATTGGTCTGACGCAGCCTTATGCCAAGGCGAGCTGGCTGACTGAATGTATGTATGTATGTATGTATGTATGTATGTATGTATGTATGTATGTATGTATGTATGCATGCATGTATGTATGTATGTATGTATGTATGTATGTATATGTATGCATGTGCATGTATGTATGTATGTATGTATGTATGTATGTATGTATGTATGTATGTATGTATGAATGGTATCGTAATCAACTTTGGTGGAGGGGAGTTAATTAGAAAAAGAGAGTAATTACCCTTTGTTCAATTTCGTCATCTCCTCTCTTGGCCTCACTATTTCATTCTATGTATGATATCTACTATCTGGGGTACAAGTTGCACAAATTGGAACTTTAAAAGATGTAGTTTACAGTCATGAAATGATCAAAATTGCTACAGTCATATCCAGCTCTGGAATTGCAAGATTACTTTAGTTCATGAGTTAATTAACTTTAATTTTGTTTTCTTTTTCACTTTTTTTTATTTATTTGTTGTTATTAATTTGTTAGGGATTTGTTGCACACATATTCACATCATACGCGCGCACATACGCACACACACTTTTTTTTTTCCCCCCCCCCCCCCCCCCCCCCCCCCCCCCCCCCCCCGCCCGCCCACCCCCCCCCCCCACCCCCCCCCCCCCCCCCCCCCCCCCCCCCCCCAGTCTAATATCACCATTGTGTGAACAGACTTTAAATTAAATCAATCAAATCAAATATGTATGTATGTATGTATGTTAACATGATAACGTTTGAATGGAGGGACCTGGGAAGCTGAGATGTTGCATTCGCATAGACTACTTCGATATCTAGGCCACGGTTGTTGTTTTTTTAAAATGAAGGTCGTTGGTGTAAGGTCAAGTTCACTAGAGCAATAATTGTGACGCGCGGCTGGTGATATAGCGTCTTTACGCTCTAGTTCTATATCCATTTTTTTATGTTCAGAGTTGTGGAATTAGGCTCCTTGGGCTACGAATGAAATAATAAAACTACAATGGACTTGTCTGCCTCTGTGTGTGTGTGTGTGTGTGTGTGTGTGTGTGTGTGTGTGTGTGTGTGAGAGAGAGAGAGAGAGAGAGAGAGTAAATGTGTGTGTGTTGGGGGGGGGGGGGTGAGTGAGAGGGGTGTGTGTATTTAAGTGTGTATGTGTGTGTGTGTGTGTGTGTGTGAGTGTGTGTGTGAGCGTGTGTGATGTGTGCGTGCGTGCGCGCGTGTGTGTGCGTGTGCGTGCGTGCGTGTGCGTGTGCGTGTGTGTGTGTGTGTGTGTGTGTGAGAGAGAGAGAGAGAGAGAGAGAGAGAGAGAGAGAGAGAGTAAATGTGTGTGTGTTGGGGGTGGTGGTGAGTGAGAAGTGTGTGTGTGTATGTGAGTGTACGTGCATGCGTATGTGCATGCGTGCGCGTGTGTGTGTGCGCGCGCGCGTGCGTGTGTGTATGGGGTGGGGGTGGGGGACACAAAAAAAGAGAATTACAGTCATAAGGACAGACAAGCCTAGCAGACAGAAAACTCGAACTTGATGTGGAAGTCGAACTCGTAGCCGAGCTCCAACTGTAATAATGTTACTGAATATACCGCCCGCCCACCCCCACCCTCCATGAGGATACCAGGGGGGCCATGCAAATAGTTCCCTCATCTTCTGGAAGTTCTGTGATTGTAACTTCCTCCAATCTGTTACTCTCTTTGGCTCTGCCTTTCCCTTGGCTTACTATCATCTACTGTCTTTCTGCTTTCTACCTTATTGGTCCGTTCTCATGTCTTTTGGTTTTTTTTAAACTAACTCTAATAAACAAAGATTTTCTCCAACATAAGACGGACATGCTGGGCCTAATTATTTCTTCCAAGCATAATGGCAGCATGACGCATCTGAGCTCACATGACGGGAAACTATCTGAGCGAATGATGACGACGAAAAAGAAGATCATTTTCCTTCTCCCCCACGATGCCAAAATTTCTCTTTTTCCTTTCACAACAAAGTACCCTAGAAAAGTAGTATGCTTGTGGGCATAATTATTTGTTCTTTAGCTCGCTCAACGCATACTAGTTCTGCAAAAACAAACGCGAGGGTCCCGATTCGCCGTTTCTCCACTCGCCGTATAGGTGTCTACTCGCCGTACTCGCCGTCTTTAGTCCAAACCGCATAGCAGTATCAAATCGCCGGGTTTTTTCAGTGCTATTTCGCCTTATTCACTGTTTACTGAATTGATGCCATGAATTGTGTTCTTGCTTTTGGCCGTATGGCCGGTGTGGCGTTCTCAAAATGGATTTGCTCTCAACATGTCTGCGCATGTGCGAAGAGTTAGGGATAGGGTTAGGGTTAGGGATAGGTTTAGGGTTACGGTTGGGTTAGGGATAGGGTTAGGGATAGGTTTAGGGTCAATTTAATGTCGAATACACAAAAGATAAAATGTTACTACTGCTTCTTATCCCTGGTCTATGCGGCGAAATGCAACAGATTGTAAAATTGAAAAACTTATACGGCGAGCTAGAAAACGGCGAGTTGGGAGACGGCGATTCGGTATTTCGCCAAAAAAACAGTGCTTGGTGCTGTATACATGCTCACAGACTGCAGGCACGTGTAACGCAGTGTCTGAACGCTCCCACAGTAATTTAAAGCCGTGTCTGAACGTGGCCCACATTTTATTCTATAACTGAATTTGGGTTACTGTTTCACGTGCGCAAGAACAGAACTCACTGCTTATTTGTGTGTCTTGGATTGACAGGGCATTGGGATTTCACTCAGCATTTTACCTTGAACCTGAAAGGATCGAGTTAATGCGGGGCTGATTGTTGTCTCTGTCTTTTAGGTGAGTTACTGTGTGTAGGATCCTTCACATACTGGCTTTGAATATTTTGTTTGGTCCTCTGATAAGAGAAAGGTATTATGCTATTTTATTGAGTAAGTTATTCATGTGGAATGAATTTCCTTTTGAGTTAAAATGTGCACCAAATACTAACATCTTCAAAAATCGTCTTGATGAATTTCCAAAATTTATTAGTATATTTAGAAGCTTTGATTAATTTATTTTATAAAACAAATTTGTAGCCGTACAAACCTTGACCTAAATAATACCTGCTAAAGTTTAAAACGATGGGACTCCTAAAAAGCCTTACGGCTTGTTCTGTCCCTAACTACTACTAATTGGGGTGGGCTTCTACTACTACTACCCCGTCTTCCCCTACTACTACTACTACTACTCGTTAAATGTTTAAATATGTTTGTGTAGCAGCAGTTGGGCTGCTTTACATGGACATGTTTGGCGTAGTTTACCTCTTTGGAGCTAGCATGTCTAATTATAAAGGAATGTGAATGACATTATTTTAATGGTGTGCTTTTTGGATCTTATGTTCGTCTTAATTTCTTATAGAGACTTAAAGGGAGCTAAAGTGTAACCCAAATTCGGTTATAGAATAAAATGTGGGCCACGTTGAATTCATGTGGGCTTTAAATTACTGTGGGAGCGTTCAGACACTGCGTTACACACGCCCTTGCGCCGCAATTTGCATGCTGCTCGATCCCACCCCAGTTCAGAATAGGCGGGATTAGGATATTATCCGTGCTTGAGATTGTATTCTTTCATCTTAACCCTTTCACCGCCAGCCATATTTTAGACAAAAAAGTTCCATTAAATGACCTGGGTAGAGAACAAAATCCATCTGCAGTATTGGGGATTCTTCTGTGACATACAATGTAAAATAAGGTCTATCCTTACTTCCCCAAACTAAGACAATAGGGTCTTTGGATAATAGACCCCAATTTGATGCCTTTTGGTGACATAGGTGTTAAATCACTGTGGTGCTAAAATGCGACTTGGGCGGTGAAAGGGTTAAAATTGGTTATGTCTTGTGCATGTGATCACGCATTCTGGCAACAAAATAAAGCAAAACTGCTGCGTTTCAATCATTTTAAAGATGGTTTACTTGAATTACATACAACTCTTGATATTTGCAGCCATAAAGAATTAGGCTTAAAGAATTTAAGATATTTGCAACAACAAAAAATGACCTGTTACTACAATTCTCTGCATAGTGTTGAAATTGTAAACAAACTTGTTTGAACTAACATTGTAGCAGTTTGCAAGCTAAATTCGTAAAGTGGCCGAAATAAAGATATTTTTTGGTGGTGACAAAATATCTGCTTACTTGGAGCACACGACGCAAGTCACGAGTTTGTTATCCGCATAGGGATTACACGGCAGACTTCCACACACCGTTTTGGTGTAGTACCAAAGATAACCGTTCTTGTCATCGATTGAGCCCTGTCGACTTTCCATCTTGGTGTCCACACAGACATACTCAGAAGCAGCCTTATAATTCCAGTAACCAGCCATCAGGTAGCCTACGTACTGTACTGCCCACCCCCTTGGACATTCCGTGGTCCCCGGGACCATAGCTGTGGAGGTCAATGGGGACCAACATAGGGCACACAGTGGGTCTTTCTGGTAGTGCGAGTCAACAACCGTTTCATACTCTCCTCCGTAGAGTTTGGCAAAGGCGTTGAGACCAGACGGGAAGTCCTGCAGTCTGGGAGACATGGACAAGCACAGAGGATTTGCCGCAGCGCCGATATCATCGTACCACGACCCGCCCAGCACCCCTGCATACACCAGCTGCGAGGACGAAGAAGAATAAGAAGAAGAAGAACACGTGCGGCTTCCCCAGTGGACGAAAGTAGACCCCCTGGCTGCGTCTGAGGTCTGCAGTGCCTGCACGTTTCCAGACAAACTCTGCAGAGTCCCCGGCAGTGGCTGCACCTTTTCTGACAGCGCCCGCAAACTTCCCGAAACCGCCTGCAGTTTTCCCGACAGCTGAGTGACGTCCCGGGCCAGTCTGTTCACCACCGCCTCTAAGGGATCCCCGTCGTCAGAGCGGGCCCTCTGGGTGTGGACTGATGTCTCTGTTTGATGATCTTCACCAGGGTGATCCGAGGACCTTCTCTCTGGCTCGTGGGCTTTCACAGCGGCTTTTAGGTCTTGGTTTCCCCTTTTCAGCCACTCGATCTGTGCCTGCTGTTTTGTCACCTGTGCCTGCTGTTCTGTCATCCGTGTTTGCTGTTCTGTCATCTGTGCCTGCTGTGTCGTCATCTGT
>CM065703.1:20083394-20088394 GCA_017654935.2 Phymorhynchus buccinoides
AGACAGACACAGAGAGATAGAGAGAGAGAGAGAGAGAGAGACAGAGAGATAGAGAGAGACAGACACAGAGAGATAGAGAGAGAAGCAGAGAGGGAGAGCGACAGAGACAGAGAGAGTGAGACATAGAGAGAGACAGACACAGAGAAGCACAGAGAGAGAGCGACAGGGGGAGAGACAGAGAGAGTGAGACACAGAGAGATAGAGAGAGACAGACACAGAGAGAGAGAGCTACAGGGGGAGAGACAGAGTGAGACAGACACAGAGAGAGCGACAGGGGGAGAGACAGGGAGAGTAAGACACAGAGAGAGAGAGAGAGTGAGACACAGAGAGAGATAGAGAGAGACAGACACAGAGAAACAGAGAGAGAGAGAGAGAGAGAGAGAGGAGAGAGAGAGAGAGAGCGACGGGGGGAGAGACAGAGAGAGTGAGACACAGAGAGAGTGAGACACAGAGAGATAGAGAGACAGACACAGAGAGAGAGAGAGACAGACACAGAGAGAGAGAGCGACAGGGGGAGAGACAGAGAGAGTGAGACAGAGAGATAGAGACAGACACATAGAGAGAGTGAGACACAGAGAGATAGAAGAGAGACAGACACAGAGAGAGAGAGAGAGCGACAGGGGGAGAGACAGAGATTGAGACACAGAGAGAGATAGAGAGAGACAGACACAGAGAAACAGAGAGAGTGAGACACAGAGAGAGAGATAGAGAGAGAGAGAGAGAGAGAGAGAGAGAGGAGAGAGAGAGACACAGAGAGATAGAGAGAGACAGACACAGAGAGAGAGAGAGTGAGAGAGAGAGAGACAGACACAGAGAGAGAGAGAGTGAGACACAGAGAGATAGATAGAGACAGACACAGAGAGACAGAGAGAGTGAGACACAGAGAGATAGAGAGTGAGACACAGAGAAACAGAGAGAGTGAGACACAGAGAGATAGAGAGTGAGACACAGAGAAACAGAGAGAGTGAGACACAGAGAGATAGAGAGACACAGAGAGAGAGAGACACAGAGAGATAGAGAGTGAGACACAGAGAAACAGAGAGAGAGAGAGAGTGAGAGACAGAGAGAGAGAGAGAGAGAGACAGAGAGACAGAGAGAGTGAGACACAGAGAGATAGAGAGAGAAAGACACAGAGAAACAGAGAGAGAGAGACACAGAGAGACACAGAGAGAGAGAGAGAGACAGACACGAGAGAGAGAGAGACACAGAGAGATAGAGAGAGAAAGACACAGAGAGACAGAGAGAGTGAGACACAGAGAGATAGAAAGTGAGACACAGAGTGAGAGAGAGAGACAGAGAGAGAGAGAGAGAGAGACAGAGAAACAGAGAGAGTGAGACACAGAGAGATAGAGAGAGAAAGACAGAGAAACAGAGAGAGTGAGACACAGAGAGATAGAGAGAGAGAGTGAGACACAGAGAGATAGAGAGAGTGAGACACAGAGAGATAGAGAGAGAGACAGAGAAACAGAGAGAGAGAGACACAGAGAGATAGAGAGAGAGACAGAGAAACAGAGAGAGTGAGACACAGAGAGATAGAGAGTGAGACAGAGAAACAGAGAGAGTGAGACACAGAGAGATAGAGAGAGAGACACACAGAGAAATAGAGAGAGTGAGACAGAGAGATAGAGAGAGTGAGACACAGAGAAACAGAGAGAGTGAGACACAGAGAGATAGAGAGAGTGAGACACAGAGAGATAGAGAGTGAGACAGAGAAACAGAGAGAGTGAGACACAGAGAGATAGAGAGAGAGAGACACAGAGAAATAGAGAGAGTGAGACAGAGAGATAGAGAGAGTGAGACACAGAGAAACAGAGAGAGTGAGACACAGAGAGATAGAGACGGACAGTCAGACAGAGAGACTGGACACTGGAAAATGGATACTGTTTTAAAGACCCCCCACGTCACGTGTCACATTCCCTCTTATGCTAGGAAGTTTTCTTGCCAGCTATAAGAGGGGGAAAACCCGCGAAAGCCGTGATTTTGACACGTGGCGTGGTGGGTCTTTAAATACCCACCACGTCAGATGACAAAATCACGGTTTTCACTTTGTTTCCCCTGCTACAGCTGGTAAGAAATCTTAAGAAATCTTCCTAGCATAATAGGGAATGTGACACGTGACGTGGGGGGTCTTTAACCCTTTCATCGCCAATGTCGCATTTATGCACCACAATGGTTTAACACCCATGTCACTAAAAGGCATCAAATCAGGGCCTGTTATCCAAAGACCCTATTTTCTTAATTTTGGGAGGTAAGGATAGGCTTAGTGTTATACATGTCACAGAGTAATTCCCAATATTGCAAACAGGTTTTGTTCTCTACCCAGTTAAGCTTAATGGTATTTTTTGGCTGAAAATGGCTGGCGGCGAAAGAGTTAATGTGTAGACCACTGACCCATAGCACATGCACACGCACAAACTAAATAAATAAATACATTAGTAAACATACCTATCAACGCTATCATTCTCATGCTCTCATCATCATCATCATCATCATCAACGTAACAATCATAATCCAAATACATTAGCATAGCTACATAATATACACACATAATAAAATCACCATGCATTCACAATTCACAGGAATGAAAATAAGCAGTCAATGCATCACGTTAACAGCTCAGATATGTAAGAGAGAGAGAGAGAGAGAGAGAGAGAGAGAGAGAGAGAGAGAGAGAGAGAGAGAGAGAGAGAGAGAGAGGGGGGGGGGGGGAGGAGAGAGACTTGATACTTGACACTTGAAAATTTTATGACGCAAGGATTGAGATTTTAGGCCAGGCCTATTCTTACAATCTGTCCTAGTGAGAGAAAGAGAGAGAGAACAAGAACAAGAACAACGATTTAATGAACTGGGCCATCTGCCCATGTCAAACGGAACAGTGGGGTAGGAGCGATAACAAATAAGAAAAATAACATAAATAAAAATAGATTCAGAGAGAGAGAGAGAGAGAGAGAGAGAGAGAGAGAGAGAGAGAGAGAGACAAAGACAGAGAGAGAGAGACACTGAGAGAGAGAGACAGACAGACAGACAGACAAACAGACAAAGACAGAGTCAGACAGAGAAAGAGATAAAGAGAGACAGAGAGAGAGAGGCAGACGGACATAGAAAGAGATATATTTTTAAAAAAAGACGGAACTATCGTGATCATCATTAAGACGACGCCGCGCCTACAACCCAACCACGACAGCAGCATTAACAACCACGCCGACAGACGACGACGACGACGACGACGACAACTACAGACGACAGGCTCAGCAGCGTGGCTGGCACTATAAAAGAAGACGAGCCTGCCTCTTCTGGCTCTTGATGATTTCTATATAATATAAAAAATAGAGGGTCTTGACTTCTTGTTCTCTTCTTCTTGCTAGTTCCTGCGTAGGCCCTGAGTTTGTAGTCTACTGGCGCATCGGAAAGAGAAAAAGACTCACAGAAAACAAAAGGTAATTTTTCGTCTTCATCTTTTTTTTCGACAAGAGTTTCATTTCGACCAATCACGCGCACACGGAGAGAGAAAGAGACAGAGAGAGTCACGCAGCTCGAAACATTTGAAGAAAACGGTTGACTTTGACATTTTCTACCATTTGGTTCAACGTGTTTTTCAACAGGTATTTGTATTTTGAAGGTGACTTTCTTTCTCTTTTGGCTTGAGAATGCTGATGCGGAGTATTCGTAATAATTATTATCATTACGTTAAATATGTTTGCTTAGATTTGGGTTTAATGATTGGTTGGCTGATGGCTCGTCCCACGTGTGCTCTTGTGTCGCCAAGCTCGCGCGTTTAACTTAACCTTTCCTTCATTCGTATAGGTTGCTTGGTTGCTTGGTTGCTTGGTTTTTCTTGTTTTGTTTTTGCTTCTTGTATTGTTTTACTTTGGCCGTTTCATGACTTTTTTTAACTAAAAGTTTAATACGTAAGTCAGAAGGCTGTTGCCAGTGTTGGGCTTTTTTTTATTTCTTTTTTTTAATTATTATTTTCGTATTTCTTTCTTGGGGTGTTTTCTTTCTTTTTAAATGTTGCTGGCTTGGAGTCAATTGTCTTTAGGGTTAATCGAGTTTGTTTTGTTTTATTTTTGCGTTTGTTTGTTTGTTCGTTTGTTTAAAATATGAATGTGGTCGTTTATTGACTAATCAACTAATGTTTTAATCGATTGATGCTACCACTGTTTGTTTTAATGCGCTTCTTTCAAATGCTTGGTTACTGATTGGCTACTTAGAGTTTTGCTTTTCTTTTTCTTCTTTTGTCTTTTTTGCATATTTTTTTTTATTATTTTGATTGATTAGACACCTTGTAGTTTCTTCTCTGTATTTCCTTCTTTTTCTTTTGTTTTAACCCTTTCACCGCCAAAGTCGCATTTTAGCACCACAATGGTTTAACACCTATGTCACTAAAAGGCATCAAATTGGGGTCTATTATCCAAAGACCCTATTGTCTTAGTTTTGGGAAGTAAGGATAGACCTTATTTTATATATGTCACAGAAGAATCCCCAATGCTGCAGATGGATTTTGTTCCCTACCCAGGTAAATATAATGGACATTTTGGGCTGAAATATGGCTGGCGGTGAATGGGTTAAACAGTTTTATTAGGTCCACAGTACATGAACAAACATAGATAGTAAAAATATCAGCAGCAACAAGCTAGAAGCTTATATTGTGCCATCTTTACATAGGAAAATATGGTTCGACGACTGTTGAACACAGATAAATTAGATAGAAACATCAATAATGACTGACATCTGCCAACTGAATTGAAATGCAAACTATAGTAGACAAGATAAGAAAAAAATCGTTTTCTTTTGTCTTGTTCATTTTACGTTTTACTTTCATTTCTAATGGATTCATTGTTTTGTTCGTGAACCTTTTAATAATGTTTTATGTAGTTTAAATGTTCAACTGATTTGAATGTTTTGGTGTGTAAATAGTTTCTATAATATATAGCTGATTCATTTCATGATACAGAGTTCGATGGGTTGTTTAATTCATTTTTACCTCCACTAAAACAAGG
>CM065703.1:20090894-20098394 GCA_017654935.2 Phymorhynchus buccinoides
ATTGAATAATAACAATACTATTCCAATAACACGTTTTCATTCAACTGGAATAGAGTGAAATGCTGCGAAAAGTAAGAAAAGAAAGACTATTATTGCGTCCGTTGTCTCATGTTCAAAGGATGGAAGTTCAGTTTAACGTCACGTATCGGCTTTCGCCATGTACGACGGGCTGAACAAACCAACCAGGATATAAACAAAAATTTATGTTCCTGAATCACTGTCTTAGCCAAAAGGCCGAGAAGCGATCAGAATTTGAACATTCACTTTGACACATCTTGTTCAAAGTCTTTCAATCTGTTCATAAGCTGGGCCAAAGACACTGTAATGGGAATAAGACAGACAACTGGGGAGATACGGCGAGTCGGGCTGATAGGGTTATCGTTCGTGATCCCATTAACAATGGCGGCTCTATCCAAAGACTGGAATTTGAATCGACGTGTTGTTGTTTTTAGCATACCATATTCAAATTTGAGTGCTAGGGCGAACCTTTTTTTCTGTTTCCCTGAAGACAAAGAAAGGTAAGGAAGCTGCAAATACGGCCAGAAAATCTATGAAACAGTGACAAGCAGTGTTAGATTATTGCTGAGGTTCGTGGTTTAAAGGGGGCATAATCAGGGTTTCTGTCCTCACTATTCATATAGGGGGAAAATGGCCGCTTCTCTGTCTTATTCCCATTACAGTGTCTTTGGCTGGGCTACGTAGCATCACATCGTATCCACGTCTATATACAATATATAATAATGTGTCCCCATTTCCATGATGTCACCGTTTCTATGTGCTTCTGTATCGATGTGTCCCGTCTTATATCTCTCCGTCTATTGTGTGTGTGTTTTATTCATAACCTTAACCCTTTCACCGCCAAAGTCGCATTTTAGCACCACAATGATTTAACACCTATGTCACTAAAAGGCGTCAAACTGGGGTCTATTATCCAAAGACCCTATTGTCATAGTATTGGGAAGTAAGGACAGACGTCATTTCATATATGTCACAGAACAATCCCCAATACTGCAGATGAATTTTGTTCTCTACCCAGGTACATTTAATGGACATTTATGGCTGAAATATGGCTGGCGGTGAAAGGGTTAAGGCCTCGTACACAGTTTATGCGGAAATCCCACGCGCAATCCCTTAAATAAGTCAAAGAAAGAAGGGTAAAACATTCACGGATTAGGGGAAATTAATATGGACACGAGCGCAAATCTTTTGCCTTCTTTCGATCTTTTACTTATTTACGGATTGCGCACGGGTTTCCGCACAGAATCTTCGCATGTGTGTGTGCGTACCTTAACGCTAACCCTAACCTTAACACAAAACTTAACCCCTACTCCTATCTCTAACCCTAACTCTTACTCTTGTCCGAGAGGACACATAGACATTGGGACACAAGGAGACGCGGGGGCACAATGAAGGTGACACATAGAGACGGGGACACACAGAGACGGGGACGCATAGAGACGGGGACACATATAATGTAGATGGGGACACACAGCGACGTGGGGGCACAATGAGGGTGACACAATAGAGACGGGGAGACACAGAGACGGGGACACACAGAAACGGGGACACATATAATGTAGATGGGGACACACAGCGACGTGGGGGTGCACAATGAGGGTGACACATAGAGACGGGGAGACACAGAGACGGGGACACACAGAAACGGGGACACATATAATGTAGATGGGGACACACAGCGACGTAGGGGCACAATGAAGGTGACACATAGAGACGTGGAGGCACAGAGACGGGGACACATAGAGACCGAGGACACATGGGATGTAGATGGAGACATACAGAGACGTGGGGGCACAATGAGGGTGACACAATAGAGACGGGGAGACACAGAGATGGGGACACACAGAAACGGGGACACATATAATGTAGATGGGGACACACAGCGACGTGGGGGCACAATGAGGGTGACACAATAGAGACGGGGAGACACAGAGATGGGGACACACAGAAACGGGGACACATATAATGTAGATGGGGACACACAGCGACGTGAGGGCACAATGAGGGTGACACAATAGAGACGTGGAGACACAGAGACGGGGACACATAGAGACCGGGGACACATAGGATGTAGATGGAGACATACAGAGACGTGGGGGCACAATGAGGGTGACACATAGAGACGGGGACACACAGAGACGGGGACACATAGAGACCGGGGACACATAGGATGTAGATGGAGACATACAGAGACGTGGGGGCACAATGAGGGTGACACATAGAGACGGGGACACACAGAGACGGGGGATATTCTTTAACCCTTTCGCCGCCAAAGTCACATCTTAGCACCACAATGATTTAACACCTATGCCACTAAAAGGCATCGAATCGGGGTCTATTATTCAAACACCCTATTGTCTTAGTTTTGGGGACGAAAGGATAGACTTTATTTTATATAATTATGTCACAGAAGAATCCCCAAATACTGCAGATGGATTTTGTTCTCTACCCAGGTAAATGTAATGGACATTTTTGGCTGAAATGTGGCTGACGGTGAAAGGGCTAAGAGAATTTGTTTTACTTATTCAGCTTAATTTCTTTTTAGTTTATTATATGGATGCCTTTAATTTAAAATGCATTGCTTTTTTAGCTTTTTATTTTCTTTTTGTTGTTGCTTTTGGGGGCTTTATTTCTTGTTCCTTTCTTTCACAAACTAGCCTGTGGAATATTATTCTTGGTGTTTTTTTGGTGTGTTTTGGTGTTGTTTTTGTCGGGAAGATGGGTCCTTTTTCGAACGGCATCATCTGGCTTACATAGTGTACTTAACATTTTAAAGACCCACCACGTCGCGTGTCAAAATCATGGTTTTCACGTGTCTTATCTCTTATATAGCTGGTGAGAAATCTACAGAAATAGTTCAAGCATAAGGCTGTGTACACACATAAGCGTAAATCCCAGGCGGAAACCCGTGCGCAATCCATAAATAAGTGAAACAAAGAGGAGAAAAGATTTGCGCAGGTTTCCGAATTTCCCCAACATGCGTAAACTTTTATCCTTCTTTCTTCCACTTATTTAGGGTTTTCTGTACGGAACTTAGCGCGTCTAATGTGAACCTGGCCCAAGAGGCAATGTGACACGTGACGTGGGGGGTCTCTAAGGAGTGTGCGCATACACGGCGGAAGCCCATGCGCAAATCCCCGTTCGCTTGTTTCTCCAATCCGTAAAATAAAGTAAAAGACAATAAGAAATAAGCGGATCGGGTATGCGGATAGGCTTCCACATGTAATTTGTACACTTTCATATTTCTTACTTCCAGAATTATTTATTTTTAAATTACGGATTGCCCATGGGTTTTCGTACGGAATTTGCTCATAATAGTGTGCACACAGCCTTATGCCAAATTCATAGTATACTTCATTTTTTTTTTTTTGGGGGGGGGGTTGTTGTTATGTTTGATACCCTTGTTTTGCTGCTTTTCTGTGTTGTAGAGAGGGTCAGTTAGTTAGTTAGTTAGTCTGTTATAGTCCCGTCAACAGCTATGGTTATCTCAGGACTCTCACAGCATAACATTCGACCACGTATAACAAAACACACATCAATGATTCTAAACAACGTCCAACAACCTGGAAAAAGAAGCAACAACAACAACAAAACATTACAATTCACGAAATGGCATCTTCATCATTGTACCCTATAGCTAATAATTTCACACAGTGCTGGAAACGTTGAGCCACTCTGCCTATCGGATCAGGTGGTTTTTTTAAAGCAGTAAAAAAGGATAACAGACACATCCTAGTAACAAAACAAAACAAATATATAAAAAGACCATATAGGCAAATATGCACTGCAGAATGGGCAACATATGCCCACTCAAGTGCGCAAGGTCTCATGCGTGAAAGCCAGTGAACAAATTTTTAAAAAAACCTGCCATGTCATCAATTGTAAATGAGAATAGAGAGAATGAAAAATGGGAATGAGGGGTCACTTTCTGATTCGAACATATTGGATGACGTTTTTACTGTAACATCAGTTTTGACTTCTGATTTACTAATAGTTAGGGGTTGTCTCTCTCTCTCTCTGTTTTTTTCTCTCTCTCTCTCTCTCTCTCTCTCTCTCTCTCTCTCTCTCTCTCTCTCTCTCTCTCTCTCTCTCTCTCTCTCTCTCTCTCTCTCTCTCTCTCACACACACACACACACACACACACACACACACACACACACACACACACACACACACACACACACACACACACACACACACATTCAGAACATTTTCTAATTTCTTAGCTTACATAGCAATTGATTGTCTCAAATGGTTATTTCAGTAAATTTGCAAATTTCCTGGACCTCCAAATCAGGAAATTTGCAAATTTCCTGAAAATGTTGTGAAATTTGCAAAATCCCTGAGTGAAACGGGAAATTTGCAAAATCCCTGAGTGAAACGGGAAATTTGCAAAATCCCTGAGTGAAACGGGAAATTTGCAAAATCCCTGAAAATTGGAGGAAATTTGCAAATGTCCTGGTTTTGTAAATTTACTGTAACATATATACTAGATCCGCAATCCGCATGTTCCGTACGTAAACCCCCATTCGCTTATACAGAAATAAGCGGCTGGGTTTCCGGGTGAGTTTCTGCGTCCGCTTATTTTCTTTTAATGGAAAGTGAATGGGATTTCTGTACGGAGCTTGCGCATTGCGGTTCTAATGTGCACATACCCTTATCCACGTTTTGCATGCAGTGATTCTCTCACTCTATATGTCTGTCTGTCTGTCTCTGTCTGTCTGTCTCTGTATCTCTCTCTCTCTCTCTCTCTCTCTCTCTCTCTCTCTCTCTCTCTCTCTCTCTCTCTCTCTCTCTCTCTCTCTCTCTCTCTCTCTCTCTCTCTCTCTCTCTCTCTCTCTCTCTCTCTCTCTCTCTCTCTCTCTCTCTCTCTCTCTCTCTCTCTCTCTCTCTCTCTCTCTCTCTCTCTCTCTCTCTCTCTCTCTCTCTCTCTCTCTCTCTCTCTCTCTCTCTCTCTCTCTCTCTCTCTCTCTCTCTCTCTCTCTCTCTCTCTCTCTCACACACACACACACACACACACACACACACACACACACACACACACACACACACACACACACACTGGAATCATCTTTGCTGACTTTGCAAAGGCATTTGATGTTATCAACCACTCACTACTCATGAGGAAATTATGCGTTTACAGAATAGGAAACCAAATGTACGAGTTATTTGATTCATTTTTATCAAATAGGCAGCAAGCGGTATGCACTGGTCTTTACCAGTCTTCTCCTCTCCCAAATAATTATGGTGTTCCACAGGGCTCAGTTTTAGGTCCACTGTTGTTCCTATTATACATTAATGATTTGCCTCTATTTGTTAAAGATAAATGCAATCTCTTTGCAGATGATAGCTCAGTGCAGTCAAGTCATCATTCCGTACCTGTTTTGTCATCTAACGTCCAAAAAAATGTAGAACAGTTGAAACGATGGGCTGAACTAAACCATATGCTAATGAATCCAACTAAAACTAAGTATATGTGTCTAACAACGCGCCAAAAACGCCAACATCAGTCATTTACTTCATTACCTATTTACATATCCGGCCAAAGAATCGAGGAAGTTAATTCTCACAAAGTCCTTGGACTAATGATTGACAATAAACTGTCATGGTCAGAACATATTGAATTATTAAGCAAAAAGATATCCCAAAGAATCTTCCAGTTATCGAAAATTAAACACTTCCTTGATATAAATGCTAGGAAGCAATTCTTCTATGCACATATTAATTCCCTTATCAACTATGCATCTACTTTGTGGGATTCAGCAAGCGCAAATGTTTTAAAACATCTCGTTAGACTGCATAAACGAGCTGTTAAACTGGTACTCCTCAAATCAACTTCACTTACGACCAGTGATTACAAAGCTGTTGATATTTTGCCTTTTAAATCTCAGTTGGAACACAATAAAGCAGTGATGATGCACAAAATTATGACCGGAAATGCTCCTCAGTCTTTGATAGACCGCTTTTCGATCAACAGTTACAGGCATTTACAAAAATTGATAATTCCAACTCCACGACTAGACCTATTTAAAGCCAGTCTAACGTATAGTGGCGCAACCTACTGGAATAACCTGCCAGCTTACTTGAAGACAATCAAAAGACCATCAACTTTCAACAAGCTAATGAAGACCCACTTAATGAATAAACTACTTTGATATTCTCTCTCTCTCTCTCTCTCTCTCTCTCTCTCTCTCTCTCTCTCTCTCTCTCTCTCTCTCTCTCTCTCTCTCTCTCTCTCTCTCTCTCTCTCTCTGCTGTCCCTCCCTCCATCCCCCTCCATCACCCTGTTACTGTACATGACGTTCACAATACTTGAGTCTGTTGAAATTACTCACCACTAAAGCGAAATTGTGTCAGACTAAACTCAATTTTTACAATATAAATTATAAATGTATGCACTATTAAATGAATACGTAGGGAATGCTTGTGTGTATGACTTTTACTATATTATGTTTGCAAACTGTATCATCTTTACTTAAAAAATGTTCGTCCCCTGCAACATGCGTGTGCATATAAGATTAGGTTTGATTGTATTAGCATACTATGTATGACTTTTGCATGCTCATTATATTTGTTTTGTTTTTTTTTTTTTTTTTTTTTTTTTTTTAATTTATTTTTATTTCTTTACTATTCCTTACGAGTGCTGGATGTTTAAAAAAAGCATGTGCTATTTGCTTATTCTATTACCCTCTATGCATAAACTTCATTCAATTCAATTTCTCTGTGTGTGTGTGTGTGTCTCTGTGTCTCTCTCTCTCTCTCTCTCTCTCTCTCTCTCTCTCTCTCTCTCTCTCTCTCTCTCTCTCTCTCTCTCTCTCTCTCTCCCCCCCCCTGAGATAGGATTAGGTTTGATTTTGTCACATATGTGTTTCTTTCTAAATGTGTGCACGTTAAAGATGAGTATGTAGAATAGGATTTGGTGTTTTTTTTGTCATGTACGTGTATGTGTTTATGCTTTGATTGGTGCATGCTAAATATGAGTATTTACAGTGGTTTTAGGCTGGATTTTATAATCTGTGTTTGTTTAAATTTAAATTGTGCATGTTAAAGACGAGTATGTAAAGTAGGTTTAGGCTTAATTTCGTCATTGTATGTGCTTAGTTTTTAATATGTGCATACACATTATAAAAACATGAATAGGTTTGCTTTTGTCACGTGTGTGTATTTACTTCTTAATTTGTGCATGTTAAGTATGAATAATGTAATATAGGAATATGTTTGATTTTGTTATGTGTACACATATTTACACTTAAAATTGTGCATGTTAATTAAGATGAGTAGGTAAAGTAGAGCTAGGTTTGATTTTATTACATGCATGATTGTCCGTTCAAATAAGTACACTTTTAAGATGAGTATGTAAAGTATGATTAGGATTGGTTTTAATATGTGTTTGTGCACTTCTAAATTTGTGCACATGTTAAAGATGAGTATGAAAAGTACGTAGGATTATTTTGGTTTTATTCTCCGTGAGTATGTGCTTAG
>CM065703.1:20108394-20118394 GCA_017654935.2 Phymorhynchus buccinoides
AGTGACAGATTAGAGGAAGTTACAAGCACAGAACTTCCAGAAGGTGGGGGAACTATTTATGCAAAATACCCCCCCGGCATCCCCACGGGGGCGGGGGGGGGGGGGGGGGGGGGGTCTACAGTACTGAAAGGGTTAATCTATTTTGTGGAAGACTGTGAGTTTCAAACCATAGGAGCCCCCCGTAGGGATACCGAGGGGTCTTTTGCATAAACAGTTCCCCCACCTTCTGGAAGTTCTGTGCTTGTAACTTCCTCTCATCTGTCACTCTCTTTGACTCTGCCCTTTTCCCTTTGCTTACTGTCCTCTACTATCTTTCTGCCTTACCAGTCAGTCCATTCTCCTGCCCCTTTTTTTTTTTTTAAGAAGCACTTTCAAAAGACGTTTCCTCCTCCAGCTCAAGTCGGACTTGCTGGGCCTATAAACCATTTCTTAATTAGGCGCATTACGGCAGCATGACGCATCTGCGCTCATAATTGACAGGAAACTGTCTGAGCGATCGAAGAAGAAGAAGAAAACTATAGGAGGGGGGGGGGGGGGGCATTTGTTCTGGCTCTTAGTCCTGCAGCCAAATGGACGAACGAACGAACGAACGAACGAACGAATGTTTTTTATTGAGGAAAAGCGGAATAAGCACAATAACCGGCTTTTTTTCATCCGGCCCTCAGAACCAAACGAAAATAAATTTAAAAAATACAAATAGACAAAAAAGACATCGCAAAATACAAGAAAAAACTCAACCTTCAATCAAGGTCGCAAACGGACGCACCGTGCAAGGCATATAAATAAAATAAATTACATCAATTAACGAGACTGAGACAAGGACAGACAGACAGACAGACAGACAGATACAGAGAGAGGGAAGTCAAAATAAAAGAACAGAATAAAATGGAAGAAATGAAGCAATATATGCAGGAAAAATAATGCATAGTAAATACAATGTACATAAAAGAAGACTTAACACATAAGCATGTATTATAACAAATGAGATATTTAAAAAAGGATATTAAGTAGACATTCTTGGATATTATGAGCTAGAGTATTCGTTCATGAGTATTTGATGATATCTTTTTTTGAATGTGTTTAAACAAACATGAACGTTAAATTGGGAAGAAATGCCGTTCCAAAGGAGACCTCCTGCATATTGTAAGCTAGATTTGAATAAATCTAATTTGGGAAGAGGTAACATCAGTCTATGAGGAAGATGTTTCATGTTGAATTGAAATTTTTCTTGTAAAGAAGGAGGAGCATAGCCTGACATAATTTTGAACATAAATATTGCCTTATTATATCTTAATTTAAAATGAAGAGGGAGAATGTCTAATGATACATAATCGGATTGAGTAAGACTCGATGATTTTAGTAAGACTAATTTCAGTGCTCGTCTATAGAGACTATGCAGTGGCTTTAGGGTTTGCTCACTTGCTGAATCCCAGAGTGTAGACGAATAGTTTATGTGAGAATCAATGTATGCATGGAAGAAAATTTTGCGTGAATCTGTGTTTAGAAAGTGTTTTATTTTGCATAGAAGATATATTTTCTTGGAAATTGTTTTACAAAGAGTTTGTACATGGTTAGACCAAGATAAATTATTATCAATTAAGACCCCTAGTACTTTATGTGAGTTAACTTCTTCAATATCGTTACCATTTATGTGCAAGGGGAGAGAACAGGAAAAAAGTTGTCGTTTTTGCCTAGTGGTGACAAGCATGAATTTAGTTTTGTTAGGATTTAGACTCATGTGGTTTAGTTCAGACCATTCTGTTAACTGATTGATACTTTCTTGCAATGCATGAACTATGTTTTCTACCTTGGAGTTGCTTGTATGGAGAGTAGTATCATCCGCGAACATGTCACAGAGAGCTTGAAAATTGAGAGGCAAATCATTAATATAAATTGAAAAGAGGATTGGGCCAAGGATTGACCCTTGAGGAATTCCATATTTTAAAGGGAGGAGAGAGGATTTTTTACCATTAGTGAAAACAAGTTGGTATCTTTCATCTAAGAATGACGACATTAATTCTCTGGTATTACTAGAGAGGCCGTATAATGTTAGCTTTTTTAAGAGCAACACATGATCAATCACGTCAAAAGCTTTAGCAAAGTCTATGAAAAGGACACCAGTAATTAAGTTATTGTTTATATTGGATAGCCATTTATCGATTAAATTTGTAAGTGCAGAATGGCAGGAATGGTGTTTCCTAAAACCGGATTGATTAGGATGGAGCAAATTGAATCGCTCAAAATGAGCAAGGATGTGTTTTCTAAAGTGGTCTTCTAATGGTTTTGAGAGGGTAGATAGAAGAGAAATAGGTCGGTAGTTTGAAGGATTGTCTGGGTCACCTGATTTATAAATTGGTATTACTTTGGCTACTTTGAAAGCTTTGGGAATCTGATTCTTACTTAAGCAAAGATTATAGACATAAGTGAGGGTTTCGGAAATGATAGGGGCAGCAATTTTAAGAATTTTCCCATCGATTTCATCCAGACCACGGGAGCATGTTTGCTTTAAGTTGGAAAGAGCGGTGTAAACTTCATAAACTGACATTAATGGGATATTAAGTTCGGAAGTTATGTTTTTTGAGTCACAGAATTGTTTAAGGGGGTGTAAATCGTTTAAATGAGATTTATCATTGGGTACTGTTGACTGGGCAACTTCACTGAAATGTACATTGAGTTCTTCTGGAGATAGCTCTTTACTGACAGTTGATATATTGTTAACATGTTTGTTACTTAGTTGGTTAATACAATTCCAAATAGATTTGGTATTGGTATTCTCAGAAACAAGATTTTGAAAATACTCTTTTTTCGATGCACGTTTAAGATAGGTAACTTTATTTTTTTGTTTAGCAGTTTCTTCTTTATTACCTGTTGCTACACAAGAATCACGTAATTTCATTGCTTCCTCGACATCTTTAGAAAGCCATGGTAATTTGGGATTGTCGCGCACGCGTTTTGTTTTGAAAGGTGCATGTTTGTCATATATTGTTAAGAAACTATGGTACCACACTTCGAATGCTTCATCAGGATTTGTAAATTGATAAACCCAAGAAATACAGGAATTTGATAAATCGTGCAAAAACGTTTCTTCGTTAAAGTGAGAGAAATGTCTATATCGAATGTATTTATGACTGCTTTTAGGGATTTTTATTCCTTTTTTATTCCAAGTAAAACATACTGGATAGTGATCACTGCAACCATATACTGGTGAGCACACTTCAACTATATTATTTTTAGATGTTGTATAAATGTGGTCTAAAAGGGTTTTGCTTGTAGGGGTTACTCTTGTGGGTAGGTCAATTAATTGGTCAAAATTAAACGATTCATATGAACGGATCCAAGTCTTTGGACACTTTAGAAGATCGAGATTGAAGTCACCTAGGAGTATTATTTCATCAGTTAACATAGAAACGTCTTCCATTAAGAGAATAAAATTGTCAATCCATTCAGCGTGTTCGGCTGGGTTACGATAAATGAAGGCTAATATGATTGGTTTGGATCTTTTGAAATTAACTTGTATAAAGATAGATTCAATATGGTGAGAATCACGTGGTATAACTCTTTTAAATTTAATGCTCTTTTGAACATATACAATTAGACCTGTTTCTTTAGAACAGAGAGCATCCTTTCGAACAATTTCATATCCTGGAATCGTAATTTCTGGATCAGACATATGATCGGTTAATCGGGATTCAGCAAATCCAAAAATGTGAAAATGGTTATCAGAATTCGTTAAAATATGTGAAACATCTGTAATTTTATTATACAAATGATTTATGTTCAAAAACCCGACTCTCAAGCCATCTTTTACTGGCCAGGTTCTTTGGGTATTGCACATGTTGAGAATTAAATGATAGTCTGAAAAGGTATTGATAAATAACTTGAGATAGGTTACTAGAAATACAGGTGTATACTAATACATGTAAAGGGTAGTTAATTAGAAATAACAATAAAGTGCAAAAACAATAATGCTGATTATGAACACATACACATACAATCAAACAAATATTATATCAAAGAACAGAGAACAATACAAATAAAGTTCCCCCAAACAGAATTCGCAAGAAAATCCCTTGAACAGTTTCCAGATTGTCACAATATAGCAAATCAAATGTCTTTCTATCCAAATAAGTCCCTGTCCAAGTCCTGACCAGACCCAAAATACCAGAGTTAAACTGTGTTCATAATGCACGCACAAACACATCACAAATGTTCAAAATTACATATGCTCATAATGGCCAATGACAACAAAATTATGATATCCCATACCAAAACAAAGTATAGGGCAAAGAACGAATGGGGTGGTTACTGACGATAGTGGGCTAGCTGTGTTGCCAGGTTGATCAACTGCTGGGCGCACTGCCCAACAGTTGAAGGCCAATTCCCACCATCAGGGGGAGGGCCTTGGAATTCAGGCAAACCATTGAGAGATTCAGGTGCCTGGAATGCTCTTTGGGATACCCTTCTGTCATAATCATAGGGAGGGTATGGATGGGAGTTAACATAACTTGGGTGGGCCTGAGGGACACCCATAGATGAATGGTTTAAGATAGGAAGTGATTTAGGATTGTATTGGAAATGTTGGTAGGGATTCAAATCATATCCTGGGGGCTTCATCTGGGGAGGGTATGCCGACATTCCAGGCCTGTTCATGTTCCCCATCTGCTGTGCAAATGGTGGACCCTGAGGGGGATGACTCTGCGGATGATGACTCTGAGACGACTGTGCTGAGTCAGCCACAATCTGTTGGTCATTTTGGTTGGGGAGTCGGGGAAAATGCAACGAGGATAGCATTGGGGGAACACGAGGTTCCTCTGGGTATAGGGGCCGAGAGATACCTGAAGCAGTGTTTCTCTGCTGACCTCTGTCCCCATTTTTGGGGTCAACTGAGGGAGGATACTCACTGCTGTGGGACTGTTCATAAAAACGACCTGCATTGTTTGGAGGGTCAAAGTGACCAGGGGGGCCAAATCGTTTGTTCTGAGGGAGAACTTTCTTGAAGTTCATTGCCAAACTGGCGGTTCCTCTCAAACTGGGGTGGGTGGCATCCTTGTAATTTGCCTTACGGGGGAACCCACGGGGGGTGAGGAAGGCACTCTCATGGTCAAGCATGTCGACTTTCATGTCGGTACATGCTGTGTACAGATGTTTGTTTGATGGCGCTATTGCATTGTTCAAGGGATGGCTTCCACGTGCAGGGATAATTGCGCTAAGGGTTACATAGGCAGATGGGAAACATTTCATACACACATCAATCAAATCACGCCACATCTGGACCAAAATTGGTCCCCCCGGACAATCATTCACACCCACATGCAGGATGATGGTCTTGACATGCTCATGTTTCTCTAATTCGTGCATCCATTGAATAACATCAACAATACTCAATCCAGGTACACAAATTTTGAACAATGGGTCATTGTACGTTTGGAGTTTTCTTGCATTTATGTAGCGTATGACTGAATCGCCTACAATTAATGAAGAGGTTCTAGATGGAATGATGATTTCACTTAGGACTTGTTTGGGGGGTTTCTTCTCATCAACAGGGCTTTCTTTTGAATTTTGATGCTGGGAGGAAGTGTCTGTTGCTTCCGTAACGTTATGGGAGTGTGATCGACCCTGGGTAACGTCTTCCACTTGTTGTTCCTGGTCACAGGCGGTCAGGGCATCAAACCTGTTCTGAACAGACACACTAAATACCTCTAGTGAATGAGGGGAGGATGGGGAGGATCTAGATGCAGTGTTCTGACCACTCTGGCCGACAGCCTTGCTGTTGGAGGCAGGGTCAATGGGCACCTTGACATTCTCTTGGGGTGGGGGACTGTTAGACTCAATAACCTCCTTTACAAAGGTTGTGTCATCAGATGCACTTCCTTGGTCTTTGGAATGCAAAACGGATAGACAGGGAGAAGGGTCCTGGGGGCCAATTACTTTAGTTTCCACTTCATCTTCAGTCTGTCTGGAGCTATTGGCAGTTGTGTGGAAATGTGTCTTGATTTGTTTTATTTCTGACTGTATTGAACCAAGGCGACTTTTCAGGGACTGGTTATCTTTTGTCAGATTTTCCACTGTTACAACCAGATCTGAGATGGTTGATTTTAGATCATCAATGGTTGATTGCAGGGAATCAACCTTTCGATCTACATGAAGCTTCAAGTCTTTCTTTACAGAACATTTAAGATCTTCTATCTTTGTGTTCATGTCGTCATTGTACTCTACCTGGTTACTGAGTATTAAATCCAAGCAGTTTTCTATGTTGGCTGACTTTTCTGACAGGGCAGTTTGCATGTGTAACGCAGGACATAATATTCTTCTGCGGTACCGTTTTGAATGTTTGGACAGTTTCGGAGTATGCTTTGCTTCTGTCTGGGGAGGAGTTTTACATGCACTAGCATTGTCAGATTCGTCATGTGTTTGCACATGGGTTTGTTGTGCATGCTCGTCTGTGTCTTTGCCAGTCTGCGGTGTGCTTGCATTTGTTGGTGGAACAAAGAGAGAGAGAGAGAGAGAGAGAGAGAGAGAGAGAGAGAGAGAGAGAGAGAGAGAGAGAGAGAGAGAGAGAGAGAGAGAGAGAGAGAGAGAGAGGATGCACCCTGGGCAAGGTATCTCCATCGTAAAGAAAGAAAGGTAGCAGAGCGTTTAAGACGTTCGCCTGCCAAATGTAATGCGTGACTGCAGCGTCAGTGACCCCAGTTCGAATCCCGGCCGGCCTCGCCCTATCTTTCTAGTTTGACGGGAAACTCGAACCGAACGTCCTTTGGATGGGGACTTATAATTAGCTAGTCGGACCCGTGCGCTTTACGCACGTAAAAATCCCACGGCAGACTGACGGAAACGACAGACTGACGTTCACTCTACATACTAAGCTTATAATATATTTTAATAACAAAAATGTAGGTTTTCTGCTGATCCGTGTCTTGAACTGTTACTTCTCCCAGGATTACGTTTGGGGCTCTGCAACTTATGTAAGGCCGCGGACACATTAGACGCGGAAGTTACGCACGGAAACCCATAAATAAGTAAAAGAAGGAAGGGGGAAAAAATACGGATTAGTGGAAATACGGACGCGCGCGATTTTTTTTCTTTCTTTCTATCTGTTACTTATTTACGGATTGCACGTGGGACTTCCGCGTGTACTGTGTACGCAGCCTAAATCTTGGGCCTATGCTTTCTTGCAAATTGGACTATTCTTTTTATGACTGGACCAAAACCAAAAGCAAAAAAAAGCGAGAAAAAAGAAAAAGAAAAAAAAAAAAGTTGACAGGATGCAAACCTCCACCAAGAGAGAACAATCCAGACACAGAATTCTGACTCGTATTCGTGTTTTTGTTTTTTAAATACAGGTACTTTTGTTTTCACCCAGGCAAAAACTCGTGAACTGAGCTGTATTGGTGAGAAAATAAAAGAAGAAGAACAGAAAAACAGATACGAACTAGAGAAGGTAAGTTTGGTCAAACCTAGGCTGTTCAAAGATGATTGCCGGTTACACTCGATTCTTCTCCTTTTTATTTCCTAAAAATTATGAAGATGGTTTTCAAATCTTTAGCTTTAAAGTGAAGTTGTTGAAGACAAGCGTTAAAGAGTGCATTGATTTTAGTCTATCAATGGTAGAGGGGTAGAGGGCCAGTGGGCCAGTATTAAAAATATCTTGGCATCCGCTGTTCCAGGGTGAAGTTGGCCAATCAGCTTAACGGAAAAGGTCAATTGGAGGGAGCTGATTGGCCAACTTCACCCTGGAACAGCGGAGGGAGCTGATCTTAACATTAGTCGCATTTGACGAAATTGAACAAAGGGTAATTACTCTCTTTTTCTAATTAACTCCCCTCCACCAAAGTTGATTACGATACCATTCTCCTCTCTTGGCCTCACTATTTCATTCTTTGATTAGTCGCATTTAGGTTTGGTTCTATCAACAGTGTGCCTAAGAGTGTTTGAAGATGTCATGGCAGGGTACGTTGATTGGATTATATACGTGGTCAAGGGACAGTTGGCCCCAGACAGAGTGCAGTGAATCGTGTCTTACCAATGGATTCTACCATAGGCCGATTGGTTCCACGGTGGTCGTTGTCTGGTCTTAAAGGGGCACCCTGGCGGATGAGTTTTTGTAAGAAACACGTCGAGATCACCAGGAAAACACTCTTTACAGAGATGGTAACACTCACTTTGCTCTGGTTTCCTAGAAATCAAACCGTCAAAACGGCGATTCCTCCTTGGCAGAGATGCCGGAGAGAGTAGCCATTTTAGATGGGGTGGGTGGAGGCCAATCCCATTGTGGTTGAAGCTTCTTTTTTTATTTGTAGTGCAGTAAAAAAAAAAAGGAGCTATTTCCTTTGTTGTGAGCGAAACTCATTTAGATAAACTATGTACCATTTTTTGTTTAATTTAAAAAAGGCTTGTATTGCGAACATTTCGTGCAAACGATTTGGTCTAAACTCAGGCGGCCATTGGAAAAGAGAAACCTTCTCTTTCAATGAAAGAATTTGACTTACAGCACCTCCGCCAAGGAGGAATCGCCGATTTGACGGTTTGATTTCTAGGAAACCAGAGCAAAGTGAGTGTTGCGATCTCTGTAAAGGGTGTTTTCCTGGTGATCTCGACGTGTTTCTTGCAAAGACTCATCCGTCAGGGTCCACCTTTAAAGAGTTCACAAAGAAAGGAGTATCACATAACCATCAATACTTATCACATTTGCTTCCCTTGGTCTCTTCTTAATTGTGTATGGCATTGTACCGTTTCAATGTATCTCATTGCTCTCCTTGGCTGATGCTCATCAATAATAATAATAATAATAATAATAATTGTACATTTATATAGCGCTTTACCTCAGATGAGCCCAAAGCGCTTTACAATCAATTTTTCATCAACAAATAGACAACAAAAACAGCATTCAAGAATGACACCAACCAGCAGCTCTCTCTCTCTAACACACATACACACACATTTAACAACACCGACTCGTTCATCCCCCATTCAGTAAGCACACATCAACTGAGCCGCACGGACTGACCACATACACCAACACATACAGAAACACCCTCACACACAGCGTGCGTACGCACACAGACAGACAAACACACAGACACACACACACATGCGTGCACACACAACCCACAGAACCAAAACACACACAAGTACACATGTATGCACACATGCATGCTCACACACACACAACACACACACACACACGCACGCACACACACACACACACACACACACACACACACACACACACACACACACACACACACCACAAAGCACAGCACAAACCTCTTATTCAATCTTCCCTCACGTGCACACAAGATAGACAACTGATCAAATATTTAGATCAAGAAAATGTAAGATCGGTCTTGTTGTCTTCGGCCAACGGTTCTCGAATTGTAAGCACACAGACGGGTCTGAGCAGTTCCTTGGTAGAGGTTTTGTACTATTGTGGCGTGCCTCACTAGGCCTACGCTGCTTGGGTCATGCTGATCAAGAATGTATACTGGTTTTGGGGGTAAATAGCCAACGTTTTTCGAGTTTTAGACATGCTGACAAACATGTACACAGTTTGGCTTCAGAGCATAGATTTTTGTGTGTGTCAAAAAAAGAGTATGTAATATTAAAAAGAGTATACACGGAATGGATAAACTAAAGCAACAAGCATAACCTGTAGATTAGTGCCTATTGTTTTGCCATGCACATGAATGTAATCAAAACTATATTAAGTAATTGCATTCTCTGCCTCTCTCCCTCGTTCTCTGTCTCTTATACACCTCTCTCTCTCTCTCTCTCTCTCTCTCTCTCTCTCTCTCTCTCTCTCTCTCTCTCTCTCTCTCTCTCTCTCTCTCTCTCTCTCTCTCTCTCTCTCTCTCTCTCTCTCTCTCTCTCTCTCTCTCCAAGTCAATCAAACAAAGTAACCAGCGTTATCAATCACACTTCATAAATCACTGTGTCGCAACAATGTAACATCCAGTATGCGTTACATTTTAAACTTTTGCGGGTATGGATGAAACGTGGTCGT
>CM065703.1:20130894-20143394 GCA_017654935.2 Phymorhynchus buccinoides
CAAAAGTCAGCATTTCCAAGGTAAACCCCCCCCCCCCCCCCCCCCCCCCCCCCCCCCCCCCCCCCCCCCCCCCCCTCTCCACTTAAAAAAAATATATATATAAACAATCTATCTTTAATACATGTAAATAACGTTTGATTTATCGGTTGAAGTTTACATCTTGTTTTATTTCCAAGCCTGAAACAACAACAAACGTTTCTGTGGCTTCGGTCCACGAAAGACTGTCATGTTTAGTAAACAGAACTATACAAGTAAGCCATAATAAACCCTGTACATTAGTCTATGAAAGTATAGTAACTATACACTAGATTGATCACAGGATCTCACGTAAATGCTTGGTTGGTTGTTTTTGTTGTTGTTTTTAACGTAAATGTTAATTGTGTTTGGTAGCCCAATTCTTTGCTAAACTATTCATGTAAAAACAAAAGGGGGGAGGGGATCTTTTTTTCATTAACATTTTGCTGCTTTTCAAAGGAAAAACAAACATGACAATAGTATTTTGTGTTAATTAAATATAAAACTGGAGTCTAAAAGATAACGCAACAAAACTGAGAAGCATATGTAAAAATGAAAAATGGTTTTGTGTCTATCATCATGACATAATGTAGTGTATTATAGAATAAAACGAATCTATGTACGTTTACGAATTCTTTGTAAAGGTTTTCAAGGAACAAAAAAAAGTAGCATATTTAAGCAAAAAAGAAGAAGAAGAAGAAGAAGAAGAAGGGGGGGGGAGGGGCAAACAACTGAACTCAAAGGACTAACATTTTCTCAAATATTTTGCAGAGGGGTTAAGTATTTTGCAAAGAATTCCACTTAACATTAGAGTTTATAACATACGGATATAAGAATGAATATTCCGTTCGTTTTCTAATTGTACTTACACATTTCTTTATCATTTTTTGTGCTTTGTTTCACTTACGTTCTTAAACATTAGACTTTATAACATAAGGATATAAGAATGCTATTGTTTATTTTCGAATTGCGCTTACGTTTATTTGACTGTCACTTTTTTAGAGTTTTTGATCAAAGAAACCACAAACACCACTAACTGTGTATACTTTGAAAAGAATAAAATAAAAGTAAAAGATTGTGCTGGTTTACTTTTTGTCCCAATGGGGGACAGATAGTGTATGAGCATGGTACATAGAGAGATCTCTTTTTTTAGAGTTTTGTGTTACAGACGTTAGATACAGAATTTGATGGGTCAAATTGTACGCGAAATGTTGGGAGTGCATTATTGGGGTGGTCCTTCAAATGCATTGATTATTGGTTTTTATGTATCCTTGTAACTTTACAAGTTTTGAGTGTTAATGTTTAACGTCCTCTCGGTTTCGAAGAACCATTTGGAACATTTATTTTAAATAAAGTTGTCGAAATTAGGGGGAATAATTTATGGAAATGCTGTAGATTTTATGATTTGATTGAGTATAAGTTAGTTTAGTGCCATGGCTCGACCTAGAAGCTGCGTAAACATATTATCTCTTTGGTTAAGATATTTGATTTTAAAATGCACAGAATGTTCTGGCTCCCTGAGCTGTTAAAGATTAACATTTTCAGGACCACTTTTAAAACTGAATCAAAATAATGTTTAAAAATCGTGGGAGGTCAACTTTACAAGTGTAAGATTAGCCTTTTAAAACAAGTCTTTAAAAACGCTATAGCCCTTTAAAAGTCATAGAGATTTAAAACTCAGTTGCGTGAGTAGGCCTAGTCCAAAAAATGTTCTGTGTCGTATCAGTGTTCTGAATTTCGATGGTGTTTAAAGCCAGAGTAAAAGTCTAGAATAATTTATTTTCTTCGAGAAAGGAAAATCGTATTAGGGGAAGACGGGGTAAAAAGCGCATGGGCGGGTAAGAAGCCCACCCCAATTATCTCATGAAATGAAGCAAATTTCAGTCTCATTTTGCCCATGAGACGAGCGTTAATGTCTAGCATTCGTCTCATGGGCAAATTTGACTGACATTTTCTTTATTTCATGAGATAATTGGGGTGGGCTTCTTACCCGCCCATGCGCTTTTTACCCCGTCTTCCCCTAGTATTACAGCTTAGTCTCTTATGAACAGTTGTGACTCTCAAACTAAGGTGGGATTGTTGCATTGGTTTTTAGAGCAGCAGACTTTGGGAATTAGTAGTAATTGGCCTTTTTTATTTTAAAAAAAAACCCTTTTACTTTCTCCTTTGCCAACCGTTCCCAAATCCTAATGGCTGAGAGAATGGGGAGGTCTCCTCACTGAGCAAGGCTTCTCCACTTTAAACAAAATATAGTCCCGCCCTCCAGAATAGCAATTTCCTCTTTTGTTGTCTGGATGCCATATTTGGACACGACTTACAATGAGAGACTTAGTGCGATTTTTCTCACGCCAGAGGGCATGACGCTCGTGTGGGGCTAATCCTCTCTATATTATTAGTTGGGGATAAAGAAAGAGAGAGAGACAGTGAGTGGTCCTACCATCACTCTCTCTCTCACTACGCCCAAGTAAGAAAATCGCGTGATAAGCCCCTAGTGCATTGACTGCCCTCTGGCGTGAAAAATATCGCCATAGGTTGACCATTAAAGGTCAAGATGTGCCACCCCCCCTACCTATCTCGGTCAATTGTATTTTTCCGTTATTGCCTTTCTTACCATACATAAAGCTGTATTTTAGGAACATTTTTAGCTAATAACCTTTTTGGAATACTAACCCTAACCCTAACCCTAGCCCTAACCCTAACCCTACCCCCCACCGTATAAGACGGAAAAACGCAACGAACCACAACTGTGACAAATCGCGGTGTACTGCAGTACATAGTGGGGGGTAGGGTTAGGTTTAGGGGTAGGGTTAGGGTTAGGGTTAGTATTCCAAAAAGGTAATTAGCTAAAAATGTTCCTAAAATACAGCTTTATGTATGGTAAGAAAGGCAAAAACGGAAAAATACAATTAACCGAGAAATGCATGGGGGGTGGCACATCTTTTACCCATGGGCTTTACCAAGCATGGTAATGAAGGAAAAGTATTTTCTCTGAAAATATGTTACGGTTTCGGGGCATGCTGTGTCTTGGCGTAATCAAGGGATTAAAAGTCCTTTATGGTGGTGATCGGGGGCCAATTGCTCTTGAAGATGAATACATAAAACTGTTCCTCAAGTGTAAACCCCCTTCTGACATTACATTTTGATTTTCTACATTCACTATTCTCTGAATTCAGCTGAACATTACCATGCCTGCACACAAATACGTGTCTATATTCATAAGGCCTATCCTTATTTGTAATTATCCTCCGAAGTCGGAGTGTGGCTGCCCACGTGGCGGGGTATTCAAAATCGGTCACACACGTAATGTTCTCATCCCTGGCTGGTGCACTTGTATAGTGTTCAAGTGCTTCGGCTGTTGGGATGATCCCTGGAGTCTTTAAGCCAGGGTAAGACATCAACCAACCAACCAACCAACCATTTGTAATTTGGACGTTCACAAAAGAATAGTGACTTGAGTAATGGTGTTGTTTTTTTAAAACGACTTTTTGTTTTTAGCAAACTACATCTAGACAATGCTTTATACAGCATTACTTAGAAAGTTGCTTGAACTCATTTTCTCTTTTTTTTTGTCCTTTCTAATTCTTTGTGGGTGCTTTTTATTTATTCATTTATTTATTTAGGAAACTTACATAGCGCATTACCTATAGCGCATTACCTTAGAGCTCAATGCGCTTTGGGCCTTTCTGAACAAATTTGTCCATGTTAGTTAAAGCGTACTCAATATTTATACTGTTATAGCAATACACATACTTTTACTTGTACTTGGCACACATTAACTATTTTGTTTCACATTCTTTTAATTGAATATTACTTTCGTGAAGCAAATTTACAGAAATAAAGTTTGCTTTTATTAAGGTACGTATCAAGAGTTAGAGAGTTGTGTGAGTGTGAACTGAACAGGACATAACCATCCACATCACACATCGCACTCACTCAGACAGACAGACACACACACACACACACACACACACACAACACACAACACACACACACACACACACACACACACACACACACACACACACACACACACACACACACACACACACACACACACACACACACACACACACACACACACACACACACACACACACACACACACACACACACACACACGCATGCACGCACACAAACACACACTTTTTCTTTCATTTTATTTTTCCTCACACAAAAAATACAGACAAGCTAGGACACAGTGCAAACCTCTGCCCCTAGATTTTTAATATATTTTTTTTATATTTAACTCAACCTGAATACAAAGACTAAATAAATATAAAGTAAAATGTTTCCATATCTGAATGGTCAAAATTTACCCACCCTCTTCTTTTTCCTCATCAGTCACACAAAACTCGCATGCAAAAAATTTTTAAAATGGCTGCGACGAGCTCTCCAGGTGGGAGCAACCCGAATTTCACAGAGATGCCTCTGTGACTATAAAGTACCTAATACCTAATACCTAACAATGCATATTTATGATGTCCAAATGTCAGCGTCATATTCTTTGGCTTACCAAACCGAATCTATGTGTTTTTATTGTTATCATTATTAACTTTGCTCAATGATAAACAGATAAATAAAACTACTAAAGAAAGAAAAACAAAAACTTAACCATCAGAGGTGAAGAAACGGAAGACTCAGCAACAGTGCAGTGCCTTCTGATCATCTTACATTAATTGCTCCAGGCTGATGTCAAAGACTCTTCTTCTTCTTCTGCGTTTCCAGGCCAAAAGGCCATAATGGGTAAGGTACGTACGTGTCCGGTTTTCAGTTTTCACTGGTCTCCCCGCTGCGTACAGCCGACACATTTCGATTTCGGAGGAGCTCAAAGGAGAAACATTATTTGGAAGATTGTTTTGGAGAGAAAAAAGGCAGGAGAATGGGCCAATAAGTCAGAAAGATAGTAGATGACAGAAAGCAAAAGAAAAAGGCAGAGTCAAAGAAAGTGGCAGATTAGAGGAAGTTACAAGCACAGAACTTCCAGAAGGTGGGGGAACTATTTTTACGAAAGACCCCCCCGGTATCCCCACGGGGAGCTCAAAGACTCAAACTGCAATAAGACAAACCTGGCCCTGTAGTCATGAGTACGTCTTAGACAGTCAACACGGGTAGTAGTATGTAAATTAAGCTAAACAATTACCAGTAATCATTTGGGGAGTTTAGTCTCATTTACATACTACTACCCGCGTTGCTGTCTAAGGTGCACTCATGACTATTATGGCTGTGCCCTAGAATTTGTAGAACGAAACGGCACACACATGCAATACTAATGGATGGCACAGGAGATGGAACAGACAAAAATCAATGCACTCAAAGGATGACTCTGAGTACTGATTATGAAAACTTCCAGGAATGTTTCAATCACATAATTTCATAAAAATGAAACTGTTCCAACAATCCTCATAAATAACAACATGAGGTTAATGAAAATAGCTGCATGTATTGGGCTTGAAAAAGATTCCAGGGACGGTATTCATGTCGAGATAGCATGAGACTTAGCATGATGCTAACTTAGAAGCTCTTCCAAAAGTCCTATTAAATCCTATAGGACATTGGAAGAGCTTCTAAGTTAGCATCATGCTAAGTCTCATGCTATCTCGACATGAATACCGTCCCAGCTTAATATTGCCCAAATACCTGAAAGATTATGTCTGGTTGATTCACCAACCCTTTACAATAAATAACAACATGGGTTTGATGAAACAAATAACTGCTACATCTAAAAAAAAAGGAATCCAGCTCAATGCTAACAAATGCAGTCGAACCTCAGTAAACCGACCACCCAACAGACTGGTCAAAACTCTCTGTAATAGTGAGGTGTCCGCTATACTGAATCACTCCATGCAAAGGCAAGACATAATGACTTGCATAATGTAAAGAGTTACTTTATTTTATTGACAAACATTGACTAACAAAGCAAAGGAATGATTTTCACTGAACTTTTCCGTGATCTTTCCTTGGCCTTGATTTTTCGAATTTCCTTTCCTGTGACTTTTGCTCTAAAAAACAGCCTGAATCTTTTCTTTGACCATGCTATACAAATTTGTGATCAGGGTGGTCGGATAACTGAGTGGTAAATTACACTAGTTAATAGTGATTCAGACTGAGATCACTGTCCGTTGTCCCTTTCCTGTGACTTTTGCTTTAAAAAAACAGCCTGAATCTTTTCTTTGACCATGCCATACAAATTTGTGATCAGGGTGGTCGGATAACTGAGTGGTAAATTACACTAGTTAATAGTGATTCAGACTGAGATCACTGTCCGTTGTCCCTTTCCTGTGACTTTTGCTTTAAAAAAACAGCCTGAATCTTTTCTTTGACCATGCCATACAAATTTGTGATCAGGGTGGTCGGATAACTGAGTGGTAAATTACACTAGTTAAGAGTGATTCAGACTGAGATCACTGTCCGTTGTCCTGAACTGCGAGGTGGTCGCTATTCCGGAGACAACCTAAGTAATAAAAAAAGAAGGACAAAATTACAGACTGACAAAAATTGCACGCACAGCAGTAGTGGCCTTTGCATGTCTTGTTTGGTTGCCCCTTCAATGAATCCTTGCCCATTTTTCTTCTTGTCAAACTGCATCCAACAGTATCACGCCAAACTGCCAACCTGTCCTCATCGGCCCGGAACAAGGAAAAGTGCTCTTCGCGACTCCGCGCGCTAGAGATAACCAAGGGCATTCACTCGTGCTAACAGGCTTCGATAAAGCGCCTAATACTGAGGTGTCTGCGATACTGAGGTGCCCGTTACGTGAGGTTCGACTGTACTGGGCTTAAAGAAGTATCCAGCTTAAGGTTAGGTTAGGAGACTAAAAACATAGCCGTTAGGCTTTCAAACGTCCTATCCTTAATAATATCATTTATATTGTACAATTACAAGGTTTACCGTGCACTCAGGTTTTAGATAATCATTCATCATATTCGTATGTCAGGCTTTCAAACGTCATATCCTTAATAACATCATTTATAATGTGCAATTACAAGGTTTACCGTGCACTCAGGTTTTAGATAATCATTCATCATATTCGTATGTCAAATTTTTATAATATTCCCAGTCTCGTCTAATAGATTTTCGAAAATGTTAGTAGTTGGTGCTTGTTTAATATTAGTTGGTAACTTGTTCCACAAAGGTGCAGTTCTGTTAGTAAAACAGTATTTTCTCAGATTAGTCTTGCTATATTCAATAAATATTTTGTCAACAGTTTCTAGTTTTGTCAACATTTGATAATTTAAAGAAATCTTGTATGCTTAGGTCATCAATATTGTTAAATATTGATGATATAACAATACCAATGTACCTGAATGATAATGTCTGGTTGATATACCAGCCCTTTACAATTAACATGTGGGTTGTTGGTTTTTAAGTAATTACTGTGCCTAAAAAAAAGAACCCAGAAGAATACCAGAATGTAAGAAATATTATGTCTGGTTGATATACCAGCCCTTTACAATTAACATGTGGGGTGTTGGGGTTTTAAGTAATTACTGTGCCTAAAAAAAAAGAACCCAGAAGAATACCAGAATGTAAGAAATATTATGTCTGGTTGATATTCCCTTTACAATAAATAACAACATGTCAATAAAAAATAAAAATAAAAACTGCTGTGCCTGAAAAAGAATCCAGCTTAATGCCAAAATACCTGAAAGCTTATATCTGGTTAATGTATATGTATATACTAATCCTTTACAATAAATAACAACATACGGTTGATAAAAATAAAAACAACTGCTGTGCATAACAAAAAGAATCCAGTTAAATGCCAAAATGTAAGAATGATTGACCTGGTTGATAACCAACCCTTTACAATAAATAACATGTGGTTAAAAGAAAAAAGATAGAAAAAGCAACTACTGAAAAAAGAATCCAGCTTAATGGCTTCAATTTAAGAAAGATCATAATCTAGTTGATATATCAACTCTGTACAATAAATAACAACATGTGGTTAATAATAAAAATAGCCGCCGTGCCTGACAAAAAGAATCCAACTCATTGCCAAAATGTAAAAAAGATGTTATCTGGTTGACAAACCAACCCTTTACAATAAATAACAACCTGTGGTTAATGAATAATGACAAGAAGTAGGTCATATTGTATAGATATGAAAAACTCAATGAAGCCATAGACAGTTAAATTGATAGCATTTACCTGTTACACTAAATAGCATTTCAAATAATTACAACAGGTAATATGAAACACAGGATATAAACTTTAAAACAGTGTTAGTAAAATTAATAACAAAATAAATTAATCAATCAGTCAGTCAGTCAGTCAACGAGCTTATTATCCTATAATGGAAAAAAAAGAAAACTGCCTTGCAGTCAATATGGAATAAGAGCAATCATATGATATAGCACATAATAGACAAACATAACAAATTGAAAGGTCTCGTAGAAATAAAACTGTATGTAGTCATTAAGACATGCAGATATAACACACACACACACACACACACACACACACACACACACACACACACACACACACACACACACACACACACACACACACACACACACACACACACACACACACACACACACACACACACACACACACACACACACACACACACACACACACACACACACACACACACACAGCAGACCTGTTTACCCCCTACACAAGTCTTGAGTAGTCTGGTTAGCTGAAATGAGTAGTTTTGGTGCAAAACTGTACTTAGTTTTATTCATTAAACCATCAAACAATGTTCACTAAAAATGAGTAGTTAGAGCATTATTTTGAATTTTGAAGAGTAGTAGAGGTCCAAATTGAGTAGAATACTACTCGAAAAGAGTGGAGTAAACAGGTCTGATACTCACATGCACACGCACGCTCGTGCAAGAACAAACAAACACACAAACACACAGACACACACACAAAATACACACACTTGCACATGCTAATGCACATTCACACACACATGCAAATACTATACATATTTTTCCCTTGTACCATCCAATCTCATTCTCTCATTCATTCGCATTTGTAACTTTTAAAACATAATCAAATAAGAACAGTAGTTAAATTAGCCTGAAAACGAAACATTACATTTACATTGCATTTTAAACAATATTTAACAATATGTTAACAATAAGGTCTGCGTACACGTTAACAATATTCACAATATATTTCTATTTCCCCATGGCAACACAGTGACCTGTGTTGCCATGGGGAAATAGAAATATCTCGTGAATAATGTTAACGTGTACACAGATCTTTAAACGAGCAACCAAGCACAGAAACATGGGCTTCCAATCTTAGCAGTGCGATGAGAAACACACAGTTGGTATGAATTTTTGTATTTGATGACTGGTGCGGGTGGGGGTGAGGGACAGAGACAGGGGAGGGGGTTAAGGGCGGAGAGGACTTTACACCACCTTCGAAAAAACATGTTTTGAAACCTCTATCCACGCAATTTCATGATCCAAATATGAAATTACATCACTGCTAATGACACTCTACAATCATGTTTTCCTTTTCCCTGCATTTTTTTTCATCTATGTTAACTCCAAAATTAGGAAGCCACATGTTATAACACTCCCAAAAACCGGAAGCCACAAGTCTTACCACTCTAAAAACGCGAAGCGAAACATTTTGGCACCCCCAAAAATGGATTTCACTCCTGTATATGGCAACATATACACACAAGCACTAACACACACACACAAAGACAAACAGATATTGATATACACACAGTTACACACTCATATACAGAGCCAGAGACGTCAACACATACACGCATAAACACAAATACACACACACACACAATAACTTAGGGGTGGGGGGGGGGGGATATGCACAGACACAGAGACATAGAGAAACCCAAGGAATCCTGAGGAGGGATAGACGATTAATAACCATAGTGTCATTCAAGGAAAAGGAACAGGCTTACAAAGAAAAGTCTGCCCCCCTCTTTGAATAGGCCACCCCAGTCTGGCACCCCCACAACAAAGGCAGCGTCAATGCCATAGAAAAAGTCCAGAGGAGTAAAGTGCCTTTCCCAAAGACACACCACTGCGACCCAAGCTGGATTCAAACCTATACACTCACAAACCTGAATTACGAGCCAAACCAAACCTGAATTACAGCGGCTCTCATGCACATACACGCACATGCACGCATGCACACTTCTTATTCTCGTCAATCGGCCACCTTCATCAGGTTGAAGATTTTGCCGACAGTGAACGGGGAAAAAAAAGCGAAGGTCACAACAGAAATAGGAAAAAAAGTAGATATAATGAATAAATAAATAATAAATGCATAAAAAGGGTGGGTGGTGTGTGTGGGGGGGGGGGGTGTCACAAAGAAAGGTCTAACAGTAGCAGACTCCCTAGTCTGATGTGCCCAGCATTAGTGGAGCTACCAGACAGGCGCAATGCTCTTCAGCCCCCGGCAAGCTGGGGACCTAGTCCTGCCCCAACTCAGCCTAATGTTGGGCCAGGCCGTCGCCAGACCAGAAGGGGGAAAAAGCAATGGAAAACAAATCAAAGCGGGTAGTGAGCATTCATGTTGAAGCAGAGGGGGTGGGGGTGGGGGGGGAGGGAGGGGGGAGGGAGGGGGAGGGGGGGGAGGGGTGAGGGAGGGGGAGGGTAGGGGGAGCATGGGAGTTGTATGATCAAAGCAAGGAGCCGAGCACGAGCCTGGACCTGAAGAGGTCCAATGATTCAGCTTCCACTGTGTCCTGGGAGAGTGCATTCCACTATGCTGGTATTGTTCGAGGGAAGAATGACATTTGCCTGTACATGGTATGGCAGGATGGAATGTCATACGCTTTGGTGTTTGATCTCCTGTTGCCTCTTCTTGCGCCTGATGGAGCTGGCAAATAGGCTGAGTTGATTTTTGACTAGGCCCAGTTGGTGTTTGTAGCCTCCGGCCTTCTCTCTTGTAATGTTGGCCACTGCAATGATGTGAGGATGTCGTCCACGCTGGAGGTTTGGCGGTATCTGTTCGCTGCCCAGTGAGCACCCCTTCTCTGGTTCTTCTCGAGGGTGTGGACGTCTTTCTTTGTGTATGGGTCCCATACACATACTGGTCGGACGAACGCTTTGTATGCAGTTTCTCTCAGTCTCTTGTTTGACGTTCTCAGATTTCGCCTCAGCTTTTGATTGAATTTAGATATCATAATTTTATAATTATGAGTAAGTTAAGTTAACATCAAGCCCGCCATCCGATATTTTACCAGGCCATGGTGGAGAGCATCCTGCTGACCTACACCTTTTGTTTCTTTGGCAACCTGTGTGCGGCAGACGCCTCCAGTCTGTACAAGCTGACCAGAACCACCAGCAACAGGGAATGGAGATAACAAGGAAGAGAAGGAAAACCAGGAAAAGGAAGAGAGGACGGTCGAGAAAGAAGAACGGAATTAAAGAACTATGCACAGGGCTTGTCTGTCATCTTGATTTACTTAGACAACTGTTAAAAATTCAGGACTTTCCTGGTGTTACACTGCCTCCGGGCATTGCCTCCAGGATCGTTCCCACCATCTTTATATCTGCTAATGTCCCATATATTATGTGTCTGTTCCAGACCGGAGGACGTTAAGCAGAATTTCATCATTGTCTGGCAGTTTAGATGATTATTACACGACGATTCTGCAGCTGTGGACTGAGACCAATAAAGTAGGCGAACGAGGCTATGACATCAGGATGGTCAGCACAGCCAGTGTGAGTGTGAGGTATGGGTGGTCAGTCAAAGTTTGGTAAGTTATTTCTTTTGTGTGTAAAGTGGCCTAAAGTTTTTCTTCCGGGGTTACTTTGTTAGTTGGTGATTTGGTCAACTGAGCGAGAGGAGTCTCAGTTTTAGTCTAGTAAATAATCTCATGGTAGGCTTCGGGGTTCTCAGAAAACAGAGGCCCTCTGAAACTGAAAGTGAAAGGGGACATCTGTCACATCATATCTCACATTCTCCAGAGCTCTCAATCACGGGATGCATAAATTGTGCGCAAATGTCTTCAAAAACTACTAACATTAACTCTGAAATATTCCTTATCCTAGTCCTTACCAAGATACGTTAATTAATATTAAATATACGAAATAAGAAAATGCATTATTTTGTTGACGAAAAATTTGACTAGGAAGAGTTACTATCCGTGAACATCAATAAATCAATCAATCAAATTAGTTTATTGTCTTCAAACAGAAGAAATTTGCTGCCCAGCTTGCGCTTAAAATACAGAATAAATAATAAAAACATTTCATTAACTGGTCAGTTAGTCTGAGTTACACAACATCCATTGAAGAAGACAATTCTACACAAAGTTTGTGTTTGTGACAAACAATAGGCAAAAGTAGATAACATGGAAACAATGAAAGTTAACAGGAGCCTTTTGGCTAAGACAGTGATTCAGGAATATAAATTTTTGTTTATATCCTGGTTGGTTTGTTCAGCCCGTCGTACATGGCGAAAGCCGATACGCGACGTTAAACTGAACTTCCATCCAGGAGCACACACACACACACACACACACACACACACAGATCCTG
>CM065703.1:20148394-20153394 GCA_017654935.2 Phymorhynchus buccinoides
CAGTCAGAGGACTGCAAAATGTTTCCTCACAAGGTAAGACGGACAAATGCATAAAGATTGCATTCATGGGTAAAACAGTCCTTGTTTCTATGAGCATGGAAAAAAAAATCAGTAATGAAGTCAGGTCATTATTCTAATTTCTTTAATAATTCAGACGACCCCCAAAAAAACATTGGATAACAAAATATGATCCAGCAATTGTCCCTTGTAGTTGTAGTACTTGTACTATTTTTTTATATATTATAATCAGTTTTTAATGCGTCAAAACCAGCAAGTAATTCTGTTGTTCATTTCTGTCTGTCAGCATTGTTTTCACACACACAGACACACACACACACACACACACACACACACACACACACACACACACACACACACACACACACACACACACACACACACTCTCTCTCTCTCTCTCTCTCTCTCTCTCTCTCTCTCTCTCTCTCTCTCTCTCTCTCTCTCTCTCATACATACAGAGAGAAAGAAAGAAACATGCCCACATGTGAGCATACATACATCCGTGCACACACACTTGTACATGTAATGATGTATGTACACACATTCTCTTCCCCTGTCTCTGTCTGTCTGTCTCGTTATCTGTGTGTGTGTGTTGTCTCTCTCTCTCTCTCTCTCTCTCTCTCTCTCTCTCTCTCTCTCTCTCTCTCTCTCTCTCTCTCTCTCTCTCTCTCTCTCTCTCTCTCTCTCTCTCTCTCTCACTTTTCTTTCTTGAATGGAATATTAAACTGCTGAATTGTCTTAGCTGTAATGTGTAATGTGTCTGAATGTGTGTGTGTGTGTGATGTACATATTTGTGTGTGCTCTCACGTGTCTGTGTCTGTATGTCTGTGTTTGTAGACGCAAGCTCTGGGGAAAAAGCAGCAGGCCCACGACTGTCCTTGCGACTCACCACCCTGCAGGTGCAAATCATCAGCTGCTGCCCCAATGAAGTCCACAGTTCTCCATGCTGCAGTCTCCATTTGCAGCATGATAAAAACTGAACCTGTCGCTCATCACAGCAATACTGCCATCAAAACTGACTCACCTTGCTCCATTAGTGTCCCATCATCCTCATCATCAACACCACCGATGAAGATGGGAGATTCGGCCACAGTTTGCAAACAAGAGGTATTGCCGCTTTGCATTTGCAGCACTGAAATAAAAGAGGAAAAGTGTTCGTCCTTGGAATCTGTTGCTGCATTCAAAGTCAGCATGGAAAGCAGGAAGGAGGGGGTAGTTAAGGTGAAGACAGAGCCTTTGGATGAACATCATCATACACCACAAAAGGTTTTAAAAATGGGAAAACTAACGCCAGTGGCTGGTGTCTCCAAGACAGATGTCACAATGGATTTGAGTGGAAAAGATGTCAAGAGGGATTTTGATATAAAAAATGTGAAGACAGAACTAGATATAGGAGAGAACGGTGCAAGTTCCATGAGAGAGGATGTTAAAAGTGATGTAGTCATCAGCAATGTTAAGACAGAGCCAGGCACAGGAGATTCAGAAAAGCACTCAGTCATGGAAAGAGTTAAGGTGGAGCACACCATGTTCAATTCAAACAACAACAATGATGTTAACACTGAAACCAAACCAGCATCATGTATTTGTAAAGAGGAAAAGAAAGCATTTAAATCAAACAGCGTCAACAGTGTTTACTCAGAAACCAAACCAAATTTGTGTGTCTGTAACGAGGAAAGTGAACTGGTTGAATCGAACAGCGCCTGTGGCATTCACACTGAACGAACCATGTCTCATACCAGTGTTTGTGTTAAAAATGAACCAGTAACATTTGACTCCAAGATTGAAACAAACAGAATGCCAGTCAAGGATGAAATTATGCACTTAGTGTCGACTGTCCCAGATGAATCTCATGCTAGATGTAACACAGGCAGTTGTGGTAATGAGAGTGACACACACTATGAACCTCATGAATTTGACAGCAGTTGTAGTAATTCTGACTTGGAGTTAGACTCAGAACCAGTCCCTTTCAATAATGTCTGCAGTAAACCCATAATTCACACTGACTGTTTTGTGCGTTTAGATCGACTCAAGTTTTGTAGCAGTAATGCTGCATGCACCAAATCTGTTGTTTCGTGTAATGTTGAAGACACTGAGTCAGACACTTCTGACACAAGCAGTGACATACATAGTGACCCAGTGGAATCTTCCTCCACCAACGACACCAACTGTTTTGTGCGTTTAGATCGACTCAAGTTTTGTAGCAGTAATGCTGCATGCACCAAACCTGTTGTTTCTTGTAATGTTGAAGACACTGAGTCAGACACTTCTGACACAAGCAGTGACATACATAGTGACCCAGTGGAATCTTCCTCCACCAACGACACCAACTGTTTTGTGCGTTTAGATCGACTCAAGTTTTGTAGCAGTAATGCTGCATGCACCAAACCTGTTGTTTCTTGTAATGTTGAAGACACTGAGTCAGACACTTCTGACACAAGCAGTGACATACATAGTGACCCAGTGGAATCTTCCTCCACCAACGACACCAACTGTTTTGTGCGTTTAGATCGACTGAAGTTTTGTAGCAGTAATCATAATGCTGCATGCACCAAGCCTGTTGTTTCTTGTGATGTTGAACTTGAAGACATGGAAACGGACATTTCTGACACAAGCAATGACGTACATAGTGACCCAGTGGAATCTTACACCACCAATGACATATACTCTGAACCAGTCACTTCCAGTTCTAGCATTAAAAGTCCTGCAAAGTCTTATTCCACCAGTAGTCAACCAGTGGTTTACACTGACTGTTGCGTACGGCTTGAGCGTCTCCAGTCTTACACTGGTAGCAACGAACATGCTGGACCTGGTAGCACCACGGCTGAATGTGTTTCACCAAGCGCCACCAATGACAGGGAGGTAAGTCCTGGCACACCACCAGAAACAGCGATCCACAGCGATGCAGACACTGTCATTTATGGTGTCAGCAGTGATGATGCGGAGATGGAATCCATCGCATCTGATGTGAGCAGTGATGTGAATTATGAACCAGACCAGTCATTTACTGTCAACCAGCACTGGTACTAACAGCGACACCGACATTGAACAGGTGGTTTGATAAATTATTGGCATGCATAGTTACCAGTATTTTGATGCTAAGTAAGAAAGAAAAATTAGTTGTATGTGAGGATAGAGGTGTAGTTTATAAGCGGGCACACTAAATAATCCAAATCTTATGATACGAACTAAGGCTGTTGGTTTTATTGCAGTTTTAGTTTATATCATCATTCGTTATTGGTACTGAAAAAAGGTCTTTTTCTGTTTGTGCTAAATATGCTGGAACTTGATGTGGATGAGAATGTGGATGAAAAATGTTATGGTATCTGCTGCAGTGATGAAAAAAGATCTTGTTTCAGGAAAAAAAAAACCACAACATCACAGGCTTGAACCAAAGAAAAACGGATTGTGTGTGATATCAGCACTGCACCCTTTTGCCACACACAGCAAAATAATGGAGCATCAGGAGAAATCTTCAGGGTGCAATCTTAGTGATGAGGCTTCAGGCATCACTCCAGGTCTGCAAAAACTAAATAAGTTGCAGCAAGTGAAAGGTCCTGTGGGAAAAGGATATGTATGCAAAGTTTGCAACAAGGTGTTTAGTTGTCCTGCTTTTTTGAAGAGACAGATTGCAGCACACCGGTGAAAAGCCATTTCAATGTGATGTATGCAATAAGTCTTTCACTCGTATTGAGAATCTTAAATCACACAAAGTGATTCACATTAATCCTAAAGCATATAAGTGCGATAAGTGTGATAAGTCTTTTACGGGTAAATTGGGCCTTAAATTACATAAAATGAGCCATGGCACTGGTCTTAAACCATTTCACTGTGGTGTGTGCAATAGGTCTTTTGTCCAGTCAAACCGCTTTAAAGAACATCAACTGACTCACATTATTGGTGAAAAAACATTTCCGTGTGATGAGTGCAGTAAGTCTTTTGCCCGCTCAGATCAACTTAAAAATCATAAAATGACTCATACTGATGCAAACCGCTTTCAGTGTGATTTGTGCAACAAATCTTACCCCCATGCAAAAAGCCTAAAGTCACACAAACTGACCCATGCTAATCCAAAACCATTTCAGTGTGATGTGTGCAAAAAGTGCTTCAATCGTAGATACTATCTAACAACACATAAAATGATTCACAGTGGTAAGAAGCCTTTATCATGTGATGTTTGTAGTAAGCGGTTTAGATGGCAGAATTATCTCGCTATGAACAAGCGTACCCATGATGGTTTAAGACCATACATTTGTACTCTGTGCCAGAAAACCTTCACAGTTACCTCATTTAAAGATGCATATGAATACCCACGTACAGGACTTTGAAACCATTTTCATGTGATGAATGTACTATAGCCTTTTCAAACAAAGCCAGTTTAAAGCGTCATCACAGATCGGTCCCTACAAATGAAACCCTTTGAGTGTGGCGTTTGTGGAAGGACTTTCGTGGTGCAGATTGATCTGGAAAGACACAAGTTGATCGACACTAATGAAAGACCATTTGTATGTGATGTTTGTGAAAAGGCTTTCAAAACGCACGGCGATTTGAACAGTCAAGATAATCCACACCAGTGAAAAACCATTTAAGTGTGATATTTGCGGAAAGGCGGTGAAAGAAAGGTTGAATTGCTTCAACACATGAAGACCCATGCCGTGGTAACAAAGTACACAGGGGAGTGGAGCTTTACATGTGATGTGTGCAAAGAGACTTTTTCTCAGGCCGGTAGTTTGAGGCAACATAAAGTTAAGTCATGTCAGACAGGAGCAAATTCAGCAGCATAATCATCAGAAATGTCATGCAGTGTGTTTGTTAGACATGTCTGTCAACATGTATTAATTAACCCATTTGTGCCGTGTGTCCCAACTATGGGACACCCCAGATTTAGTGCTGTTATGGGCAAAATTGTTGATATTTTGCACAAATAGATACACAGGTGACACAACAGATGTCCCTGCATGTGGAAATTGATACGTTTGAGTGAA
>CM065703.1:20158394-20193394 GCA_017654935.2 Phymorhynchus buccinoides
GTTTTGCCTTTTGTGTCTTACCTTTATTTGTGTGTATGGTGGTTCACTCAGTGATGTTACAGTCGGTTTTATGGACAGCATTGTCAGACATACTGTGAAAGCAAACAGTGATCGAAACAAGGCAAAAAAAGCTGTCAGATGTACAAATGTCTGTAGAGCTCAGTGGAACCTCCCTTATAAGACCTTCAAAAATCATCCAAAATGAGGTCTTATAAGGGAGGGTTCTGATAAGGGAGGTCATTTTAATACAGTACTTATAAGGGAGGTTCCACTGTACTTGAATGTTTTCCTGTTTATCTGTTTGTACGTCTCTTGACAAATTTACGTCAACAGTCTCAGGGCTCCCAGGAACCCGTATTTGGGGGTCTATGAAGCACTACAATTCTAAAGGACCCTCTAAAACAATGTGCAGGGGGTCCCAGGGATGCACTAGAAAAATTATTTTTAGCATTCGCAATGCCACTGGGACCCTCTATCCCGCCTCTAGGACTCTGTACTGTAAGTGAAGGAGTCCCTGGGACCCCTTGTTTTGCAGGACGATTGGGAGCACTGAGTTAACTTATTGATTTATAGAAATTGTTATTGATCATGACACTGAGTGGATGAGCTATGAACATTTTGTTTTCTTTATAAAATTTGATGAAAATGTGAAACTATTGTAAGATTATAACTTTCATTGAATTTTATAGGGAGTTCATATTTAGACCCACAAATACTTAGAAAGTGTATTCAAAAGCTATGAACCGACTGCTATGATATTGGTAGAGGATTGGGTCTATTTAGGGTATAATCCTTGAGATGTTCCAATTGTTGAGTTTATGTGAACTGTCTTTTGGATTTGTTTTTACATCTATGATACTTACCGTATACATTTTTCACTGTAAGCATGTCAAAATAGTGGCAGATTTGCTGTAAAAGTTATCAACATTTTTTGTGTGGAAATTTAGGTTCGTGGACAGAATGAACCGACTGCTATGATATTGGTAGAGGATTGGGTCTATTTAGGGTATAATCCTTGAGATGTTCCAATTGTTGAGTTTATGTGAACTGTCTTTTGGATTTGTTTTTACATCTATGATACTTACCGTATACATTTTTCACTGTAAGCATGTCAAAATAATGGCAGATTTGCTGTAAAAGTTATCAACATTTTTTGTGTGGAAATTTAGGTTCGTGGACAGAATGGATGTCATACTTCAGGAATCTTTATAAATGTTCAATCAATTTAGTGTATCCTAAAATAAATTTACACTGCATTTTTAAGCCTCCCCTTTCAAGTGCGTGAGACAAGCAAGGGAGACAAGCGAGGATACTTTGTTTCTGCCTTGAGTTGTCTCTTTGTGAAGTGATTGACTGATTTTGTACATGTTGTATGTATGTACGTGCATTTCTTTCATTTAGATTCTTGTTTAATTGTTTACATTTTCTTGTCTGTTGTGATGGTTTCTGAGAGAGAAAATGGAGTTTTACGTCCTCTTGGTCTGAATCAGACACATATGGGACATTTGTAAATACAAATATGGTGGGAACAATACTGGAGGCAATGCCCGGAGGCAGTACGAAACCAGTAAAGTCCCGATTTTTTTAATTAATACAGGTAGCTGTTTTGTGATGGTTTCTTTTTTTCCTTTTCACTTTTATGAAGGCTGGATGTAAACAGGCCTGTATATAGCTTATTCTTATCCCTCAATAATAGAAAAGTTGACAAGTTCTTTCTTTAAGAAGAGGTTATTTATCAGTCCTTTCTGATCAATGTTATGTTAATTTATGATCAATGTCCTTTTATTATAATCTGGGTTGATGGCAATGGCCGTTGATTTGATTGGTGCAAAATTATAACAACATGCAAAAGCCATCTTCATTGTTTATAAACAGATCAATTATTCCATATACAGTGGGACCTCCCTTATAAGACCGTCAAAACGCATCCAAAATGAGGTCTTATATGGGAGGTAATTTCAACACTTACAAAGAAGGTCAGCGTCTCGGAGAAGTAGGTCTTATTTGGGAGGGAGTCTTGTAACGGGAGGTCTTATAAGGGAGGTTCCACTTTTAGTTTAATTGAGATAATGTTCTGCTGGTTTGGAATCTTGGTGCAAGCACACATGTGTGCGCGCACTTGCACCCCCCCCCCTTACACACACACATGCACACACATGCACACACACACACACACACACACACACAATCATTTGTGATTATCTGTGACTTGTTATTCTTTTTGTTGATGATAAGATTATCAGTTTTTGAAAACTACTCAAGGAAATTGTTAGTGTGTCTTGAAAAATGAAAACAATTCTCCCTTAAAATAATCAGTTATTTGTTTGTGTGGTGATTGATATTCTTCGTATACATTCCACCTTCAAATGATACTTGACTGTCTGAATTATCCTTTGAATTTTCAAAGAACAGCTTACAATTGTTGACAACTACTGAACTAGAGTGATGGTTTATGATGTATGCAACTAATTACAGTGAAAATTGAAGGGAGTGAAATTTTATTTTGAGATAGCCAATATTTTGAGTTAAAAAGACTTTTCAACATAAGGATTATTATACTGGGACCCAAAAACTATTGTGAGTTATCCGTTTTTGAGTTATCAGTTCTCCACTGTATACACTAGGTCTAATAAATAATGAATATTTCAAATACCTTTTTGTCTGTCATCTTTTTTCTTCATTCTCCTTGTAATATTTTTACTCTGTGTGTGTGTGTGTGTGTGTTTGCTCCAAAGACATTTTATAACTATTTGTCACATTTTAACCATATTATGTATGCAGTTTATTGCATATATCGTAATATTCTAGACCACTTTTTGGTGAGAAATATTTTTAATAGCTTGGTGAGCTTGACACTTAAATGAAATAAACAGTTGTCAATAATATTATTTTGTGATTGTGTATGCCTGTGAATCGAGCAAAGCTGGATGGAAGTTCAGTTTAACGTCGCATATCGGCTTTCGTCATGTACGACGGGCTGAACAAACCAACCAGGGTAATATAAACAAAAATTTATGTTCCTGAATCACTGTCTTAGCCAAAAGGCCGATCAGGATGGACTGAACTTCCCACAATTATACCCACACTCACATAAGACGTCAGTTGGAATCTTGATCTGTACACATGCACACACACATGCATGCTCACTGGCAGGCACACACACACGCGCGCGCACACACATACGCACAAACACACACACACACACACACACATACATATCCATGAGCCTTAACTGATTTCCATTGCTTCGACAATCTACATCTTATAGAGAAATGAATAAGGGGAAGGAACTTCTCATAATTAACTCCCTTTTTTACCAAAGTTATTTATGGCACCGATTCGCCTGCAAAGTGAAAGTAGTTGCCACAACAATACAGACCCAAGTTCATCTTAAAGAGAGGTTTCTTTTCACTCTTGTTACTGGTTAATGTCAACCAGTTGTAAAAACCAGTGTAGAGTGGCACAGTGGTATCGCGTTCGCTTCGTGTCAAGTAAACCCGAGTTCGAACCTGGGTACAGGGGATTTTTTCCTCTCATTCTACACTAGGCCTTAACGGTCTGAACGTGGAGTCTTTCGGATGAGACGATAAACCGAGGTCCCGTGTGCCCATGCACTTAGCATACATTAAACCCAGTGGCAACGAAAAAGTCATTTGGTCCAAATTTACCCTCCCCCCCTCCCCCCCCCCCCCCCCTCCCTCATCAATGACAAAAATCGCATGCAAATTTATTTATTTTTTAAATTGGGTGGCGCGCCTCTGGCTGCGACGCGCTCTCCAGGTGGGAGCAACCCGAATTTCACAGAGACACCTCTGTGACTATAAAGTACCTAATACCTAATAATACCTAATACCATGATTACAGTTAAACAAACACCTGATATATGGGGAGGGATATAGTTCGGTGGAGTTTTCAAGTTCAAGTATACTTTAATATCTCCAAAAGAGAAATTCAGGTTAGGTGCAACAACATGACATAGATACAACATAACTGAAAGAACTTTAATCAAACGCGGTGTGAAACCAAAGTTATACCAACCAAATAATTATCATTAATATCCATTACATCAACTTAGAAATGCGCAGAGAGAGAGAGAGAGAGATAATCAATAACCATTATTAACTTATAGTAGTCAATCAAATAACAACATTTGGAATACATCTCGTCATCAAAAATCACCTACACTACCTTTATCAACCCGTGTTAGGTTTAATTAGAAGATGTTTTATATAATTAAATAGAGAAGTGGTCCTACACCTCTATAAAAGTTTAATAAAACAAATCCATTGCAACTGATAAGATAAAGAGGAGAACCAACAAAGAGTAATAATCAAAGATGCTGAGATCCTCCGGGTCGCTCGCCTCCCCCCCCCCCCCCCCCCCTCCCCCTTATCTTTACATCCCCAAGTAAAATCTCAATGCCCCACAATTTTTCAGTCTGTGATCTGTGACTTATTTTGAGTAGGCACACTATAAGCTTTAAGCTTGTTGCTGCCGTCATTCATGTTCATTTTATTTGGTGTATATGTTTTGCTTGTCAATAAAAAATCATTTAAACCAAGGCCGAAGAGGGCGTAAAGCATTATTTTTCTAGATAAAGAGGCAAGCAACCAATCTAATAAAACAAATAAATAAATTATCTGGACAGACTTCGTAAGCTGAACTTACCATCCTTAAAATACGGAAGATTAAATGGAGATTTGATAAATGTGTGTGTATACAATTATGCATAACCTCGACAATGCTAACAAATGCTTGTAGATGATAAATAACATTTAATGAACATTGTTCTTTATCAAATAGCTTGTTTCAATTATCTAGGCCCTATTGATTTGAGAACCCTTAACAGTGAATTACATAATACTAACTCAATATGCAGCAGAATTAGCATTAGGAACAGAATTCTGTTCTAACAGAGTCACTCAATGCCTTAACCCTTTCACCGCCAAAGTCGCATTTTAGCACCACAGTAATTTAACACCTATGTCACTAAAAGGCATCAAATTGGGGTATATTGTCCAAAGACCTTATTGTCTTAGTTTTGGGAAGTAAGGGTAGACCTTATTCTGTATATGTCACAGAAGAATCCCCAATACTGCAGATAGGTTTTGTTCTCTACCCAGGTAAACTTAGTGGACATTTTTGGCTAAAATGTGGCTGGCGCTGAAATTGTTAAAGTCCCGGAAAAATATGGTACAGATACTTGCGGCCTCGTGAAGAAGAACAACTGTATTTACTTTTCGTCTTCTTTGCTCAGACATTTTCATCATAACCGCAGATGAGTCATGCTGCCGCTATGTGCCTGTTGTTAGGCCCAGCATGTCCATCTTCAGCTGGAGAAAATCTATTGTTAGAATTTACAGTTTAAAAAAAAAAAAGGCAGGAGAATGGGAAAAAAGAAAGATAGTAGATGACAGTAAGCAAAGGAAAAAGGCAGGGTCAAAGAGAGTGACAAATTAGAGAGAAAGTTACAGAAGATCCAGCATTTGTTGGAACGATTTGTACAACAGACCCCCTCCTCCATCCCCGCCACCCCCTCAGAAAGTTTACTATGATTCTATAGCTGTGGACTGGGACCATCACAAGGGCGTTAATTTTCAGCGCTTGGCCTACAGAGTTAAGCGCCAAGATGGCGTCTGTACAGTAGAGACGTGAGTACTCTGTACAGTACACTGCAGTATCAGTACACTCTCAGAGCATCGCCAACGGGAAACGGGGCCTTATAACTCCGCAGTTTCTTAACCGAATCGCTTCAAATTTGCTGTACTCAGCATTACCAGTACTTGGCGTTACCATTACTAGGCGTTACCGTTACTAGGGAGTAGGGAGCGCATCACTCTTCTTCTTCTTCTTCTTGACTGTACGTGGCCACAATCAACACTTTGATTATTATGCCACGGAACCGGGGAGGTTCGAGATCACTTTTGCCGGAAGAAAGGCTCAAGGCCTGAGAAGAAATAAAACAACAGAGAGAGCACAGATCATACGAAAACTAGCAGAGCAGCGCCAACGGGAAACGGGGGCCTTATAACTCCGGCTGTACTCAGCGTTACCAGTAGTTTGGCGGTACTGTTACTAGGCGTTGTGGCGTGCAAATGTGTCGCTCGTGCAAATCTGTAGCTCGCTACCTATGAGAGTCTGTATTTGCGGCATTTTGCGACATTGAGCATGAACCACAAATTTCACTTTTTCCGTGGGTTAGGGTTAGGTAAATGGTTCAAGTACGGAAAAAGTGAAATTTGTGAATGTTGCAAATGCACACTCTCATAATAGCGAGCGACAGATTTGCACGCGACAGGCGTTACCGTTACTAAGGAGAACGGTTCGTTTTTACCGAGATTGACGATGTCTACACGCACAGGTTGGAGGTGACGACCAGCATAAAATGGATTCGGGAAAATCCGCGTATGTGCCGCATTCGCTGTTTTAGCCGCTGAAATGTAAACATGGAATTTCCATTGGAAGCGCGCCCCCTAACTTTTGCTTGGAGAGTTACGCCCTGTGTACTCATGCGACTTGTAGAAGGGCCTGCTACTCTCTGTTCTTCCCCATCTCAATTCAAAGTAATGTCTCACATGACTCCGGTCAACGAGATGTGAAACAAAATCATATAATATCTGTTCTTCTTCAAGTCAGTGATCGATATGACGACTCGGAAAAGATGCTTGGTCCTCTAATAAGACCACCCCTCAGATAAGACTTTTTTTTCACCGCACTTTCAAGGTCTTATTAGAGGGGTACCACTGTAGCTACATTCTCTCTGAAGAGAGGAGATAACAAAATTGAACAAAGGGGAGAACTCTCTTTCTAATTAACTCTACTTTGGCTCTGATCCACGTATTGCTAGGTGATTGGTATTGTAATCAACTTTGGTGGAGGGGAGTTAATTTCGCTTTGGCTCTGATCCACTCATTGCTACGTGATTGGTATCCTAATCAATTTTGGAGGAAGGGAGTTAATTAGAGACTTCTCCCCCTTTGTTCAATTCCGTTGGAATAAAACTTCTCCATAACTTAGGACAACTACTCAACTACTACTACTTGAACTAGGCCTTGCGGCCTCATGAAAAAGAACAATCATATAACTCTTCTCAAATCAAAATATTTATCTACATGTAAAATAGTTTTTTTAAAAACACTGACTATTCTTATACACAGATTACCCACGCACACGCACACACACACACATATCTCTTCTCTCTCTTTCTTGGATTAAATATAAAGTTGCCAAATGTGTGCATGTCATATGTGTGTGTGTGTGTGTGTGTGTGTGTGTGTGTGTGTGCAGGCTCCAGCTCTAAGGAAAAACCAGCAGCCCAGGGACTCCTTCCCCATGACAGGTCTGATCTTACATCCCAACATCAACTCCAGCAATGTCTGCCATTCCCCACACCACAGTCACCAAATGTTCCATGGTTAAAACTGAACATGTCAGTCATCACTGCGATGCTGTCATCCAAACCGACTCTTCTTGCACAAGAAATGGCCCATCATCAGCCTCAACGTCACTAATGAAGACGGCGGATTCAGGCACATTTTCCCAGCTCAAGGTATCACCATCTTCACCGTATTGCAACTGCTGCTCTAAAATGAAAGAGACCTGTTCGTGCTTGGAAGCTGTTCCTGCAGATTGTGAAATAAAGTCTGATCCAACAGCAGTCGGTATGGAAAGCGAAAAGCTGGGGATAGTTCAGGTGAAGACAGAGCCTTTGGAGGAAATTCACACTACACCGGAGGTTTTTAAGGATGGTGAAGCAGAGTCTGTTGATGGCCTTTCCAAAAGTGATATCACAATGGATTTGGGTGGAAGAAATGAGAAGATGGGTTTTGGAGGTAGTGATGTCAATGTGGATTCTGATGTCAAAGATGTCAAGACTGAATCAGACATATTGAGAGAGAATGTGATGTGTTCCATGATACATGTTAAAAATGATGTGGTCATTAAAAACATGAAGAGTGATCCTGGTAGAAGAAGTGCTGAGATGGACCCTGATTTCAGAAATATTTCAGTTGGTTCAAATAAAGGAGAGTCTAAACTGTGTGCCATTGCAAAATGTGATCAAACAGACTGCACCAGAAGCAATGTCAAAATGGATCTCGATGGAAAGATTGTCTCCAGTGATCAGAATGAAAAGACCACCAAAATTGTTGCTGACTTTGATCTTGAGACTGAAACAATGTCAGCAGCTTGCATCTGTCCCATGCATAATGAACCTGTTATCAAATCTAATAAAACTAGTGTACACACTGAAATCAAGTCAGTATCTTGTATTGGTAGTGATCAATATGTACTGGTCAAATCAATCAGCTCCGATAGTGATCACAGTGAAATCAAACCACCATCTTGTATCTGTGCAGAAACCAGTAAACTGTGTGAATCAAACAGCACTGATGTTGTTAACACTGACACCAAATCTGTACCTTGTATCTGTGCAGAAACCAGTAAACTGTGTGAATCAAACAGCACTGATGTTGATAACATTGAAACCAAACCTGTTACTTCTATCAGATTCTGTAAAGAGCAAAATGAATCAGTCAACACAAAGAATGCTAGTAGTGTTTATACTGAAACTGTACCAGCATCTTGCATAATTTGTAAAGAGCAAAGTGAAGTGGTCAAAATAGAACCAAACATCAACTGTAACATTCACATTGAACAAACCACATCAGATACCAGTACTGGCATCCACAAAGAACCAGTAACATTTGACTGTAAGATTGAAGCCAACAGAACATTCGTGAAGAATGAAGTTTTGTACGTAGTGTTGACTGGTCCAGATGAACCCGATCGCAGAAGAGACACAGACTGCAAATCTCAGAGAAATATCAACACAATCTGGGAACCAAGCTCATTGGATGGTAATCATGATAGCAATGATTCAGACTGTGGACCACATGCATTTGACAGCAGTGATGGTAATGATGACACAGAGTCAGTCCCTTTCACCACCAGTAAAATGTGCAATAAGCCCGTCATTCACACCGATTGTTATGTGCCCGTTGAACGACTCAAGCTTTGCAGCAATAACACTATGGGCACCGAACCAGTTGTTTCTTGTGACATTCAAGCCACTGAATCATTCACCTATGACAAAGATAGTGAGATCCACACAGAACCCGTCAAATCTTGCAAAAACAATCAGATAAAGGTTGAACCGGTCGCTTGTAGTGCTAGCACCAGTCAGTCAGTCGGCACCATCAGTCCTACTAACCCAAAAGGTGTCCATTATCACAACACCAGCAGTCAACCAGTGGTTTACACCGACTGTTTCGTACGCCTGGAGCGCCTCAAGTCTTACACTGGTAGCAACGCACACTCTAAACCTGGCAACACCACTGCTGAGCGTATGGCTCCAAGCAGAGAAACTCCACCTACTTCAAGAGAGACAATCGTTGTCCATAAAGATGCCAACACCAGCCACACCACAGTTGAAAGCATCACACCGGACGGGCATAAACCAAAGGCGTACACCAACTGTTACGTACGCCTTGAGCGGCTGCAATATTTCAACCAAGGTACCCTGCTTGCTGGATCTGTGTCTGGTAACACTGCAGCCAGTAAAAGTGTTGCACCAACCACAAAGAAACCCCCGGCAGCTGATGCAGACAGTGAAGATTGTGATGTGAGCAGTGATGGTGGGGAGACTGACCCTGCTGCCTCAGACATCAGCAGTGATGTGGATTATGAACCAGACCGGTCAGACAACTCTGATTCTAGCAGCGACACTGAACAGGTAATTGCTTTTTTTTTAAGAAGTGAATAGTTAGTGTGCATCATTTGTTTTTCGATTGCCTTAATTTCTATCTGGTGAGAAAGTTTGAACAATTATGGAGATTAAAATTATTAAAATGAAATTCTGTTAAAAGTTTGATTATTAAAACAGCTGGTTGGTTTATTGCTATAAAACTTTGATTTGCTAACAAAGTCTTTACACTTGCAAACCAAGTTTTATTATTTTCTTCTGGAGCAGATATTTTAAATTTAAAGCAACAGGATTAAGTATCTGAGTATCTCTGTAGGAATAAGGCTTAAATTACTTTTATTGGTTTGGGTGTCTGATAGTAGTGAGCTCAATTGTTTCTCAAACAGCTGAATGTGTTCAATGGAAATTTTGTGTAATATCAAGGCCCAGGAGCAATCATTGCATTTCAGTGTTATTCTGCATTTCTACTGTGTATCTAGTAATGAAAAGATTTTAGTACCTTTGTCTTTTGTCCTGTTTTGTGCCTTTCTCATGATGCGTACCAACACCTACAACATCAGAATCATCACTACGCTGATGGAGGATGTTTAACCTTTACCGGACTTCTTGACACACAAAACATGTTATATCTCTAAAACTATTTAAGCAATCTTCATGAAATTTCATGACTTTGTCAAAAACGTAAATGGCTTTAAGTGTGTTAAATGTCATTAATGTGTATAAAATATAAATTACGTAATATGACGCATAATTTTGATATACCTGTCCGGATGACGGGGGTCTCCCATGACCCCTACTTTAAAGAGCACTGCAGTGCATTGAGTAGGGGTCGTGGGAGACCCCCGCCATCCGGACAGGGATAAACACATGGTGACTCATTGACAAGTAGGGGTCGTGGGAGACCCCCGCCATCCGGACAGGGAATTCGCTCTTTGCTGAGTAGGGGGTCGTGGAAGACCCACGCCATCGTGTCTGTGTAGTCAAAAGCATGATCCGGTAAAGGTTAAATCAAGAAGAAGAAGAAAAAGACCACATTTAGAGTGGAACCCACCCAATCACAGACTCTTGGTGTTGTGAAGGGGTCTGCTGAATCATCCATATTTCTGCACTGACATTGCTTATTTTGTTTTGTTTTGATACTTCATTTGTATTTTATCTGTGGTCAGCATTCTTCAATGCTGTTTGTTATTGCCAGAGGTGAAAGCTCTTTGTGGAATGGTGAAGATGGTGATGCTGTTGATGACAATGGTGATAATGCAAATTGATCTTGTTTCAGAAAAATGACATCTCCACGTCAGAGACCCAAACTGAAGAAAAAACATTTGTGTGTGAAGTGTGCTCTAAGACGTTTTCCACACACAGGGAGTTAAAGAAGCACCATGAGAAATCTTCAGGGTGCAGTCACTGTGATAAGGCTTCAGGCAGCATTCCAGGTCTACAAGAAGGCAGGAAGTCAAAGAAAGGTGCTGTGGGTAAAAGACATGTATGTGAGGTATGCAACAAGGTGTGGAGTAGTCATGCTCATTTGACGAGACATAGGTTAATGCACACTGGTGAAAAACCATTTGAATGTGATTTATGCTGTAAGTGTTTTACTGACAAAAGGGGCCTTGAAATACATAAACTGACCCACAGCGTTGGTCCTAAACCATTTCAGTGTGATGTGTGCTCTAAGTCTTTCACCCATCCTCATTCCCTTAAATTGCATACACAAATTATTCACAGCAATGGTCAAAAACCTTTTCAGTGTGATGTGTGCATTAAGTCTTTCGTCTGCTTTGGTTATCTTAAAACGCACAGAGTGGTTCATAATGATGCAAAGCCTTTTCAATGTGATGTATGCAAGAAGTCTTTTGCCAGGCAGGAGTACCTTAAAAGGCATAAAGTGGTCCATAATGATCAAAGGCATTTTCAGTGTGATGTGTGCAACAAGTCTTTTAACCGCTCCTGCACTCTTCATGAACATAAGAAGATCCACATTGATCCACAGTCATTCCAGTGTGATGTGTGCAATAAGTCGTTTGCATGGAAAAGGAGCCTTAGATTACATAAGCTGGTCCACACCAATAGTCAACCATATCGGTGTGATGTGTGCAATAAGGCTTTTGTCAAGGCACACCGCTATAGAGTGCATAAACTGACACATAGCACTGGTCAAAAACCATTTCAGTGTGATGAGTGCGATAAATCTTTTACCAGGTCATATTACCTCAAAAGTCATAAATTGACTCATACAGGTGCACAACCATTTCACTGTGATGTGTGCAGCAAAACTTTTGTCACTGCACATGGCTTTCAACAACATCAAGTGATTCACACTGGCCATAAACCATTTCAGTGTGATGTGTGCAGTAAGGCCTTTACACAGAAAAGTAATCTTACAATGCATCAAAAGATACACATGGGATCCAAACCATTTCAGTGCGATCAGTGTGATAGGTCTTTTGTCTTTCTTTCAAACCTCAGAAAACACAAAGGGATCCACTTAGATATAAAGCCATTTCCGTGTGATATGTGCAGTAAATCTTACACTCAGAAAGGCGCGTTAGTAATACATAAAAGGATCCACAATGGTGAGAAGCCGTTTTCCTGTGATGTCTGCAGTAAACAATTTACATCGCTTGGTAAACTGCGATTACATTTAACTGTCCACACTGGTGAAAAACCACACAAATGCACAGTGTGTCAGAAAACCTTCCGAACATCACAGCAAGTAAAGATTCATATGGGGATTCACAGTACTTTGAAACCATTTCCATGTGATGAGTGCAAGAGGGCTTTTTCATGCAAAGGCACCTTGCAACGTCATCACAAATCGACTCATTCAAATGAAAGACCTTTTCAGTGTGACATAAATTTGTAGAAAGGCTTTCTTGACGGAAGCTGCACTGAGGAGGCACAAGTTCTTGGTCCACATTAATAAAAAACCAATAAAATGTAACATTTGTGGCAAGACTTGGAAAACAAAGAAGCATCTGAAGAGCCACGTTGGCCGATCTAGGGCCTGTAAATGAAAGTGTAGATTTTTTCTGACGTTTGCCCTGAGCAAACCTTTGAAATGAGCCATGAGGTCTGATTTGGCCAAACAGAACGAGTAACTTTATGACATAATTGGACTTTTGTTAAACATATATCATGATATGAAGCCCCTTATTATACTTGTCCTTTAAGTATGTTGCAGTAAAATGTTCTGAGTATGAAGCATTGAGAAAACGTGTCGGTGACATTTTCTGAGACTTTTCAGAATGATGATGCATTAAAATATACTGTTAAAAAAAAAGTTAAGGACCACTTGCGGCAAAGATAGTTTTACATTGCATAAGAGTTCAGGCCTTGGGCTATAATATTACAGCATCACAAAGTTTTAAATGCCATTTTAAGCGCTCAAAAGTGTCTGAAATTTTCGCAGCAAGTGCTCCATACCTTTTTTTTGGACAGTATATCGTCAGTGAAATTCAAAAACCTCGTATCTCAATTTTTGTAGTTTTAAGAAAAATGAATAAAAATGTTAAAAAAATTAACCAAGTTGACCACAATTGATTAACTATGATGAATATGTTGTTGAAGACATTGCGAGTTTAGTCCTGCATTTTGTTAAAATTACTTAAAACATTTATTCTTTAGACTTGAAAAGAGCAAAGATACAAGTTTTTTGGTCCTTAACTAGATCTGAATTTGGGACTTACGAGTTTTTCTTCTATTTTCACAACCTCATTTACCCCAGATAGAAAGTCGTTAAAGATATGAGCTTTTGGTGGAAGGTGGTGGGAAAAATTAGGGATGGATGTGGATATGTGGGTTTTAGGGATGGATGTAGATGATATGTGGGTTTTAGGGATGTAGGTAATGTGAAGATAATGTGTGGGTTTTAGGGATGGATGTAGATAACGTGAAGATTATGTGTGTTTTAGGGATGGATGTAAATAATGTGAAGATAATGTGAGTGTTTTAGGGATGGATGTAGATAATGTGAAGATAATGTGTGGGTTTTAGGGATGGATGTAGATAATGTGAAGATAATGTGTGGGTTTTAGGGATGGATGTAGATAATGTGAAGATAATGTGTATTTTTTAGGGATGGATGTAGATAATGTGGAGATGTGAGTTTTTTAGGGATGGATGGAGATAATGTGGAGATAATGTGTGTGTGTGTTTAACTTCTAAAGTTTCCAGCCTTTTCACAAACCAAGACTAAGGCCTTGTGCGTATTACATCCGCAACCCGCAAGTTCTGTTCGGAACCCCCATACATTTATATCAGAAATAAGCGGATGGGATTACGGAGGGGTTTCCGCGTGTAATGGCCACACTTTTTCATTTTTCTTGCTTCCAGACTTTTTATTTTGGAGATTGCGCTTGGGTTTCCGCGCGGAACTTGCACGCTGTGACGTAAGTGTCCCGCGCGACCCGCTTTCTTTAATCCTTATCTACACCCCCTCCCCTCCCCACCCCCTCTCCTTTTCATTTCTCGACCAACCGCCACGTTAATTGCCCGGCTACTTCAAAACGAACGCCGACTAAGGCAATTATCCCTTTGAACCACGGTTATCTCCCTTTGTAAGACACCGTGTCATTACCCATCACAAGAAAGTGACAACCGAGGTTATCTCCCTTTGAACACGGTTTTGCCTTTCCAATCACAAGGTTAGGAATGTCCGGCATGTGATAAGGATGTAATAGGCGCGTGATTGTTCGGTACATTTAGAACAGCATCTTGTGACGTGTGGACTGCTATAAACCAATAGCAGGCTTTCATTGTTTGAAAGTGAAGGCTATAATTGGCGTAGTGAGAAAAAGTTTTTCACACAAGACGCTGAAACTGACTAGAGCAACACCTCTCCCAGCCAGAATAGCCCACCTAGTAAGTCTTATTGATGACTGGTGATTGAGACTGGTTGTTTGTTTGACTCTAGTTTTGATCTAGATCCTATGTTCCATGATGAATAAGGAGTAGATAGATATGTTATAGAAAAGAAGTGGTAAACATGTGCACTGATTATTTGTGTGTGTGTGTGTTTTTGACTTGAACACTTTTGGTACCAGAACCGGAGTTTATGCCTACTAACCCTTTTGTCTATTTTTAGTAGGAAACCTATGGGCCGCAATCTTGCACTAATTTTAGTAGGAAACCTATGGGCCGCAATCTTGCACTTTATGATACCATTCCTTTCCAGGTGTTGGATGGAGAGTGATGATGTCTTGATCACCTTTTATGTTTTACTGATCTCAGTTTGTTAACTGAAATTCAGTTTATTTATTAATTAGTGCTATTGTACAAGGGAAGCCTTCAAGCCGGTTGGGATTCACTAATGCCCTGCCGACTGAAGCCCCTTGTCTCTAAGCCATAGAGATCTACATCCACCTTCTCCTGTGATTATCAGCAGGGCATCGTGGGCCGGAAGATCATCCCGGACTCCACCACGCACCAAGACGGGACTGTCGCCAAGACGACCCGCACCCAGAATCCGCGAGGAGACCACGCCTGAACCGTGCCATCCCGCGAAGCCGTAATCGGAACGACTGGGAGCTACTCTCACCTGACGAGCAAGCCCAGAACTTCAAACAGCTAAGTCCACCTGACTGCGCCAATCATTTGAACTTTCCTACGGACACCGAAGATAATTAGTAACCCTTCCGGCATGGGGCGAACCTTATAGAAAGACAAAAGTCTTGTAAATCCTTTCGGATTTCATTGTTTTTTTATCCATATTTTGTTTTGGCGCCATTGAGCTGCTTTATTATTATTGTTGCATAATCTTATGCAGATTTTGGGAGTAAATAAAATACAAGTGTCAAATAATCCTGAACCCTTTGGTCAGACTGATGAGAGTGGGAGTCTTGTAATTTCATGTAAAACCCTACTTCTCTCTGTCTGCCATTTAGAGCAATTCAACCACTTGTATTTCTTACAACCATCTGACAAGCCAGAACCCGGGCACAAATATAAATTTATTAGATGAAAAGGGGCCGGGAAAGTTGCTCATCTCCCATACCCTAGAGAAGTGGGCTAAAGGCAAATTTTCTAAAGTCTTCCCTAGAGACTTAGCCTTTTAACCCATTACCTCGTCACACCTATCCTAGTGTATTCAAACTTAATTACCTTTGTACATAATTATCGTATTCACATGGTCAATGTTTTATAAGGCTTTTGTAGCCTGTTGTCTTCCTCAATTTTCTCAGTAGACGTTTGCAAAGTAAACATCAAGATGAATTGAGCGACATTAGAAAGCAATACCACCACCATTAAAAGGCGTGCGTCTTGTTTTGGGGGTAAAGTTCAGACTGGGTACCTTCATTCTTATCCTTATTAACTGTTTGTACATGTGTGTGTGTGTGGGTGTGTGTGAATGCCCATTGATTATTACGCACACGTGTGTGCGTGTGCGTGTGCGTGTGCGTGCATGATGTGTGACTGTGTGCTTCTCTATTAGTGTGTGTGTTTGCGCAATAACGTAGCTCATGAACTTTGATTTCCCTTGCAATTTTGTTTCTTTTCTTATATTGTAATATTGTTTAAAATTTTGTGGTTATGAACAGGGCTTTGTTTAAATAATATTATTTTATGCGTATTTGATATGATTGTAGTGAGTCTTATGTGTATAATGACTTATTTATGTTTTATTGTCTATGTAAAGCGCTTTGAGCTCCCTGCAAAGGGAATAAAGCGCTATATAAATGCTCAGTATTATTATTATTATTATTATTATAAGGCCTCAATGAGAAATGTGCTTTGCCATGCTGCCTTTTTGTTTTTGTTTGTCTGTATAGTAAATATATGTAAGATGTGTTATTGACCTGCTTGACATTTACTGTGGTGACAGTCCTGAGAAGACCATTGCTGTTGACAGGACTATAAACAATGTAAACATACATTTTTTTTATAAATTTTTAAAAAGATTACTATGTTCATAAAAATCTTGTTAAATGTTTTTGAAAATAACAAATGACCTCTTTTTAAAGCCTTTCAAGTTTGTGAAAAGAGCCGTTTTGCTCAAGGTTTTTTAACTATTGATACAGTGGAACCTCTTTTAAGACCCCCCATTAGAAGACTCCCTCCCTTTTAAGACCTACATCTCTGAGACATTGCCCTTCTTTGTAAGTATTAAAATTACCTCCCTTATACAACTCCCTCCCATTTATGACCTCATTTTGGAAGGTCTTATAAGGGAGGTTCCACTGTCATTTCCAGCCTATGGTTCTTAGACAGGCTCAAGATATGTTTTTGTTTCTCTTTTTTCCTCCGTTAATGATCATTTATTTAATGTTTGCCATGCTATTCCAGACATTCCATAGAATGAATCCGTTGTTTTGCTGAATCTTTCCACATCTTCAGATCTTGATTATAAGACCACTATATGTTGGCATCTTCTCTTGAGTCTTTGGGTGCATACTTGTAAGCGTGTAGTGCAATGTGTGTGTTTGTCTGTGCATGCAGAGGGTTTTTATTTCGAAGGTGATCAAAATACTTGAGAAAACAATTGTGCAGAGAGAGAGCATGTTTATTATAAAATCATCAGAAACATTGAAGTACATTTATATGGCTTTTGCCTTTTAATTTTTTTTAATTTAACCTCTATTGAGTTGTGTTTTTTTAGTGTTTGTTTCAAATTGTTTTTAAATGAAATGTGGTGAGGTGTGTGGATATTGGCTATAGAAGTTAATATGAAATGTAGTTATCTTGAATAAGATTGCCATTTCAAATACAAGGACTTTTTCTTCATGTACTTTATATTATCTTTGAAATCTGTGTTGTATGTTGCATGTCCCCCCGTGGGGATACTGGGGAGGGGGGGGGGGGTCTTTTGTGTAAATAGTTCCCACACCTTCTGGAAGTTCTGTGCTTGTAACTTCCTCTAATCTGTCACTCTTTGACTATGCCTTTTCCCTTTGCTTGCTACTATCTTTCTGCCTGTCTGGACCATTCTCCTGCGGTTTTTTCAAGAAACACTTTCAAAAAGATTCCACCAGCCGAAGTCGGACATGCTGGGCCTAATTATTTCTTACTTAGGCGTATAACAGCAGCATGACGCACCTGCGCTCATAATTGACAGCAAACTGAGAGATCGAAGAAGTATGTTGCAAAACATGCGTGTTAAATTGAAATTGAGGTGGGGTTTTTTTCTTGGCAGAGTGTGTCTCTCTGTCACTGCTTTCTACTTGTAGTATATGGTCTGTGAAAAAAATAATAAAAAGAAGAATGTATGTGGTGTGTAATGTAGCAGAATCTCAGAGAGTGCGTGTGAGAGACAGAGAGAGAGAGAGGTCATTTGACAGAATGTTCAGAGAGGGATAGAAACCGAAAGAAAAACAAGTTCACGATAAAGTTAAAAATGTCACCACAATTTTATTCCTGTACCATGACTTGATACAAAATGTTAAGAGATTCAGAGTCTTTTTTTCTTTTTTTTAAATGAAAGGACAAAATGCGACTCGCTTAAAAGTTATAAATCATTCGTTTATCAAAGCTTTACAATTCAAAAGTACTTCAAGCTAGGTGGATTAGACATGAAGCACTGATAAAAATAAAATCATAGCTAACACACACACACACACATACACGTAAGTGCACATTATTTAACGCGCACTTTAACTGACTGATCAACTAGCTTTATTTTCATCAAGACCTAAAACATTAAAACTTTCAGTAAAAGCGAGCAACACATAAAATATTCTGTTTGTTGTACTTCTTTTTTTAAAAATGTATGGCTTTTTTTTTAAATGTATGGTTGAAGAGGAAATAAAGGTAGAGTCAAAAGAAAGGAGGGGGGGGGGGGGGGGGGGCATAATATTCTAGAATTTATCATTCACAGGGTTGGGTAGTGGTTAGAAAATATGGGGAAAAAATGTTGGGTTCTAGTGGAGAAAATTGAAGGGAGAAGGAAAGTTAAGTAAGATGAACAAAAAAAAGGCAGTGAGAATGAACAATTTTGCCATTTTGAGTTTCAAAACTACATTTCAACTACATTTCTTTGCTTCTAAACATATACATTTCATTAAATAACACAACTGACCATTATATAACTTATTATCTTAAATAGTTAAAACATATTAAAAGCTCAAATAAACTTGAAAAAAAGTTTAAAAAAAAAAGTATCTCTAAAACTAGAAATGGCAAATATGTGCTGAATTTTATGTCGATCCAATTGCCATACCTTCTCTCAAGTCTTCATTGTTTTGTAGTCACACCATGTCAATAGACATAGTGACTGGGGTTGCGCAATGCAAAAACCACAAAGAAAGGGTAAATGAAAACTACCTTATGAAGACTTTAAAATGCCACCAAGGATGGAACCAGCAGGTGTCAAAGAAAGTTTCTTTTGACCAAAATGTCATCTCTGTCCTAAATATCAAAGCAAATTGCTCGGGTCAGTTATTATTTACTGTCATTCCTTTGAAATCGATTTAAGTTTGTAGAGCACACTTAAGGCGCAAATCAATAGGCATGATGAAGAGAAAACGAACAAGCACTATCTTTGCCTATCCGTGCACCGCAATTGAACTTGAAATCCATTTTTTCTTTAGAAAAAATAAGAAAGAAGGATGCAACAATGCAGGGCTCCCAATCGTCCCACAAAACAAGGGGTCCCAGGGACTCCTTCACTTACAGTATAGAGGGTCCTAGAGGCGGGTCCCAATGGCATTGTGAATGCTAAAAAGAATTTTTCTAGTGCATCCCTGGGACCCCCTGCACATTCTTTTAGAAGGTGCTTTAGAATTTTAGTACTTCATAGACCCCCAAATGGGGGTCCCTGGAAGCCCTGCGAATGATAAACTGCTTTACTACCGGACCACTGCAACAATGATCTTTGAACAATCAGAACTGAAACAAACCCTTATAAATGTGTGTCCACTTTATGCTAGGGAAACTTCGGGACGAGAGCTTGACGGGCCTGTATTTATAGAGCTGCAGAAATTTAAGGGAAAGGGTGGGGGATATGAACTGAACAAGGTTACTGGAGCGTGGATAGCGGGCATACATGTTAAGTCACCCAACAGGAGAAGGGGGTAGGGTGAGAGGAGAACTGGGAAAAAGGATAGGGCAAGGAAAAATATCAGTCAGCGAACATGAAACGGCAAGTCATGATGCCTATAAATGGTACGAAAGTACATCACTGAAAATCAAGGAGGCCACAAAATAAGGTTACAAGTCTACCAGATGAGATCGGGCCTCTCTAACCTGTCAATACTAATTATATATGTTCAATATCATCTTTCGTTTTATAATTAATGTTAACATATTTTCATTCAATATCATCTTTCGTTTTATAATTAATGTTAACATATTTTCATTGATTTCTACTGTAAAATTATTTTTATTTAATAATAATAATAATATAGCAACTACACATATTTGTACTCTTGCTGAAATGACGATTCCACTCCCCGACTATTCCCACTATCACAATTTTATGGCTTCAAATGCAAATGCTGATCCTGTTTATTTTACTTTCAAACCTTAAATTTCTTTTTATAAAACTAACATTTAGACACACACCCCTCCCCAAAAAGGAAAACGTAAACCATTAGTTATACTATAATAGTTTAATCAATTAAGTTTCACATTTGAGATTTTCAGCCCGCAACATATTTACGGAATTTTCTTCAATTAAAATAACTGTCTTAATTTAAAATGCTGTTGAACAAGTGAACATTCATGATATTGCAAGGCAAGTCGGCTTAATACACACCTACTTTTACAAAAATAAAGCATTACAAAGTCGATAAAAACATGTTTAAAACATTTCTATTATAAATAAATGACACATTACACCCACCTCCCCCATCCCAACAAAAACACATCAAATGCAAGGGGGCATGGGGTTGGGATGGGGGGTGGGGGAGTTTATGTCATTCCACTTTGGCTTAAAGCGAAGCAGGAAAAGTTCCATTAACATTTACAAATCTGCTTCTAATTCCACACCCCACAAAACACAGGTCTCTCGATCTCAAAAACACCACACATACATATGCTCGTACATAACTTTACGCTTATAAGCTTTGAACAGCATTCATTCTTCAGAAAAATTTAAAATTGATTCTGATAAAATAAACTAAAAATTTTTATTTATTTTTTTTTAAGCGTTCACCTATTCATGTACTCACATTGCCAAATAAATGCTCTTACTTAATCCATACACATTACACGAATACCAAACGCACCCTGCAAAAGATAACTTCGCCTTCTGTTTCGTTTTTTTCCATTGCACAACATGAAGACTGATCAGTATTCAGTGACAGTGTCAGGTCTGCTCACTTCTGAATCGAAAAAGTGAAACCAGGAAAAACACACACATAAAAGACACAACTAGTAGACAACTTGCCAATATCATTTTGTACTGCATTCTCTCCCCTAGCTCATTGAAACGTTCTCAGTGACTCAAACTAGATACCATACACACACATATAAAATGACAATATGCCTACATAATTTCATATCGCATTCTCTCCCCTAGCTCAATCAACTAAAGAAACGTTCAATGACTGATGGTGATACACATGGCATAAATAAAATGCACAATGCTTTAAAGTGTTTTCTTGTTTCACAGACGTTTTCATTTAAACCGACTCCAGTTTCTCGTCACTCTTTCGTCAATCATAATAAAGGCCAAAGGTGTGCCCCCCCCCCCCCCCCCCCCTACCCCCCCCCCCCCCCCCCCCCCCCTCTCTAAAAACACCACAGACACGATTCTTTATTAAGGTAGTGAGCTAAAGGAGGATGGTGGTGACAAATACCTGTGAACACCCACTTGAAATAATGACCTCACAACATCAGTGAGTGCAAAATGAGCTCTGTGAAACCAGTCATTCGAGTTATGCAAATCTTTCGGCTGTACAGTGGAGTGGAGACACTAACAGTGACGTTAAACCACATATTTGACATGCCTTCATTCATTTCCATTTTAATCATCAGTGCATTATAACAATGATGTGCCACTAAAAATGTCACCTAGTAAAAGGCGTCAGACTCAAACATGATAAAAAGTGTGTGTTTTTCGCCCTTGTTTGTGTTGCTGAGGAATCACTTGCTCCCCAAGTCCCAATCTTTTATGAGGTTAAAAAAAATTCGATCATTTCAACATCCAGTCTTGTGGGGAAATAAAAGTAAAAAAAGGCACCACACATACACAGTAATACACACGCACGCACACTAACCACGCATAAGCTGAGTGTCTTTGCGCGCGGACACTTGTGCACACACACAACACAGCATAACCAATTCCCAAATAAACACCAAAAATGTAAGCTTTGCTGCAGTCACTGCTCCCAAAGAGACTATTATTAGTCGGACACTGCCAAGAATTTTCAAATAAGGCCCCCCACAAAAAAAAATAGTTGTGGTTACGGTATCCCAACCTACCTTACTTTTTTCGGCTGACCCTATGATTTGTTTTTGGCCTTGTCAACAAAAAAAGAGAGAGAGAGACGCAAGTTCAATTGGGGAATGCCCATCAGGGAACATAACTCTAAACGCGCTGAATGTCCACGTGTCGTTGCAAAATGGCGTCATTTGCCATTTCAACGGAGCCATGCACGCTCATGTTTGAGGGTGATTAGCACTTTCAAAGCATCTTACACGTTCGTGGATGTTTTCCGGGACATTCATCCGGATGTAGGAAAGGAAAACATTATCACTATCCGAGGTGGTTCAGCTATCTCAGCTAGACTTTTTAACACCACTCGGCGATCTCAAAGAGAAGTGAAGAGCCTACAATTTTGACCTTTAAAAAAAAGAAAAAAGTTAGGGCCTACCTACCTACCCTACTTTTTTGAGCCATGTTACCTCAAAGGCCTTCGCACACTAGCATCAGGCGTCAATTGTTTCTCAGAGCAACGCCTTGACGCGTTGACGCCTGCATCACAGCACACATTGTAGCGAGGCAGTGGTGTTCTCACACACGCCTCTTGTCACTTCGCCTCTTGTCGCGCGAACTTCCTTATTTGGAAAGCAAGGAAAGATTACTCTAGCGTCAAACCTCCTCCTAGAAACAACAGTATTTTTTTTCTTCAATCAGAGTTATGGTCCTTCCGTCCGTTGTGATTGGCTAGTTCCACAATCTCTGCGATCTTGAGCATCAAAATTAGAGCCGGTTCTATTCTCGAGCAACACAAAATCGCGCAGCTACGCATCAAAAATCCTGCCGCGCCGCGAATCTCTCACACGCAAGCGGCGCATCAAACTGCGCCTTGCAGCAAAAAATCGCTGCGATCTCGAGATCTTGACGCTAGTGTGCGAAGCCCTTAACCACAACTTTTTGTGTGTGTGGCCTAACCCAGGCTGTAATGTAGTACTCCAATGACAAGGCAACCGCCGCAAGCAAACCACATTGAGACGAAACGGCACGCAAGAACACCACAATACCGGGTCCTGCCATTGTTGTGACATTACTCGCGCTTTGATTGCCGAAACCGAAAATCCAATTTATTCTTTAGTCCATAGCGTGCAGTAAAACAGTAAAAAAAAAAAACTGTTTTAAAAGGAGGCCACATAGAACAAAGTTGAAGATTTGAGTGAATATTATGTGCAGCGAACAACAGAAAAGACGATCTTGGTCAACAAAAGATCTGTTTTGCAGCACCACAAATTTCAAAGTCGCATTATTATCATTATTATAGTTTTCATACTAAGGACAACAGAATACACGTTCAGTGCAAAGAAATGAGTTGTATTACTTCCCTTTGTCTACCGCAACACACGTGCAAAGTTCATTCACAGAGCACAAGAACATTCACGCATGTCATGACCATGTAAATCGGTAAAATGTTATAATAAAACACATGCATCCATCATACTGTATTCTAACACCATTCATGATGATTGTATGTACCCAAACCCTTTAACTACATATGAAATAGTGAGGCTAAGAGGATAGAGTGAAATGAATAAGGGGAAGGAACTTCTCGTAATTAACTTTGGGAGTTAATTACGAGAAGTTCCTTCCCCTTATTCATTTCCTTTAACTACGGTTCGCTAAATAAAATGATTACTTCGATATAAACACAAACATTTTTTTGTGTCTGTTAAGCAATAATAGTCAAAAATTGTAATAAATTAGAAGGGGTCTTGTTAATGACGTGCATCCATGCATGGGTATGTTGTGCGTGGGATTACGCTTTTAAAACTATTTACAATTCTGATAGATCTGTACTTTTTTCATTTTGTCCTACCTATTGAGTTATGTACAAACCACGTATCCATGTCAGTTACCTGACACAATGAAATTGAAAGACACTGGAATAATTCTACAATTTTTTTTTTGGACCGAGCCATGGCCTATCATTTTCTATGCTATTCTACGACATAAAAATATCTAAGCTCTGTGTGTGTGTTTGTATGTGTGTGTGCGTGTGTGTTTGTGCACGCGCGCATACGTCGAACCAATCTATGGTGCAATGTGACAGCAACATATGCTTTCTGTCTCTAACATAACCGGTCAAGTTCTAATCCTAAGCAACGACGAAGCAGAGATCCATAAAGCCCTGAACTGCGTCGTGAAAAAGTGTTTCTTCTTAAAGAGTACACCATTTCGGAAGAAATGAACACCTTCTGCTTACCTGCCACTCAAACTAGCTAACGAATTGCGGTTAGTTTTTCTAAGAGTAGCAATAAATAAGCCCCGCTGGAAAGACGCTTCAGGGGGCACAATCGAAATGGTCGCTTTGGTCCCGAAAACCTCTGAAGCATTCTCTCCACGGGGCAGTGGCTCAGACATTCAAACAACAATTTGAATACGATAAAAGTAATAAATAAATAGGTACAATAAATACATTAACTAAACTAAAAAATAAAAATAAATGCTGACAAACAATGGAGGAAATTAAGGACAAGAAGAACAGAGTAATTGTAGGATGAGGAAAATAATCTTGAAATGGAATAATTCCCTGTTTCATTCTACAGCTTACATCAGAACTCAATGTCTTCTGGTGCATGATCAGTTCTAGACTAATCGGATTGTAAAGTACATGCACCAATTTGAAAAAATTAGTTTGTCATGATGTCTGTAAAACCTACATGAAGGTACCATCAAGACTTATTTTTCTTTCGTAACTCCGTTTCAAGAACATAAAGTTCCAACTGAAGATTTTTTTTTACCTTCGATTTCCTCCGTGCTAAGTTTTAGGGAAACACAATTTCATTGTTATTGCAAACTTTGTCGCCAAGCATGCTAAACACATTTAACGGATGACGACATCGTAATCTATGTACATTATGGGACTCGTTCCAACAGACATCCACGACAGTAAGGTGCAGATTTTAGACTAGGCTGAAACAAAGACACTTCTTTCGCTAAGAGCTCTTTCTTGACTCTACCTCTCTCTCGTCAACCTCTCCATGATCAATGCCCATAATTTTAACATTCTCAAAGTTACAAATTATTAAAGCACCCACACATACACACAAAAGCCATACAACCACCACTCTCCTTCATGTTACAATTTGTCAAGTTCTTTGTTGTTGTTCAGTAGTCCAGGCAGGGCAAGACCATCGTAACCAAAGGGAAACGAGTGACACGAACCAACCCATGTTATAAATGCCACAACAGCTAGATCACAAAGAGGGAAAGGCAGGCAGGCAGGCAGATAGGGGGGGAAGATAAAGGGCGAGGCATGGGCAATGTTCACATTCTTTACACTGTAAGAAGTAATAATTCACTGATGGAGAGAAATTAATCAAATGTTCCTTCCCTTGTCAGATTATCTTCTCTTACAGGAAAAAAAATGTGGATGTTGCTCAAGGGGTGATGTTGAGTACCGTACTTTACGGACTATAAGGCGAGGGGTGATGTTGAGTACTGTATTCTACGGACTATAAGGCGAGGGGTGATGTTGAGTACTGTATTCTACGGACTATAAGGCGATACTTTTTTTCCCCAGACTTGAGACCCCTGCACCTTATAACGAGACTAATATAGTAAGAAAATAGAGAAACAAAATCTGAATTTTGTGTGAAATTTGGGGGGTGCGCCTTATAATCAGGTGCGCCTTATAGTCCGTAAAATACGGTAAGAGTAGGGGCTATGGAAATGATGATAAACATGATATATGTCCAGTGCTGCTTTTTTTTTTGTCTACCGTACTTGCCCACAGCATTTTATTGCCGCACACAAGGCAAGAAGGTAAAAATGCCCCAGTACTGATATTCTTTTACCACTGCTGTTACTGCAAACTCACTGGTATTGCATGTACCACTTTCCACTACTGAATACTCCAATGACACCGTCTTTATTTACCACCGCAGCGAACATTGCAGTCCATATATTTTCATGTGCTTGAAAATTCAACACACTACAGTCCTTTACCCCTTTCTGTTTCACCGCCTGACTGTTTGATCATGGGTTTACAGGCCCTAGCCCACGCGACGTACAGCTGACACAGCTACACACAAGAGTTCGTATCATTGCACCCATGTTTCCTCCACCCAAAAGGCCCACACCAACAGCGTAAGTTCAGAACATGCAGGAACTTTCGGTACACACTTACAATCATTTTGTATTGCAAAACAGTTGTCCGGCAGGCGAAAAATCACTAGTTTGTTTTTAACCTGTTCATCATCAACAGCACAGAGGAGGTTTCAACGAAGCGCATACTTTACAACCGACACGGACAAATATCCACATGAATTCAACAGCACTTGTAGGATGATCAGTTTTTGTATTGCCAACGCTTGTTATGTGCCGGTTAATGGTGCCTGACTTCAGCACAAGGCGTCTTCGACAGAGCCACGCACAGTTAGGCCACTGAAAGCAGTACTGGTCTTTGATTCAGACAGCAGAGGGTGGGGGTAGTAGATCCACTGAGGGAGTGAAGTCTGCAGGAGCCAGTGAGTATTGTTGAGCCAAACTTCCTTCCTTCAGCCGCAGTAGAACCCAGAGACAGAAGATGGGTGGGGGGGGGGGGGGGGGGAAGCAGGTTAGGGGGGAGGGAAGGAAAAAGATGCACGGTTGACAGGTGACAGACACGGACATAAATAATGATGGAGGTGGTGCAGTGGGTAGAGCAACAGCAATCCCCCCTGCCCCTGTCACCACCCTCACAGCTCAGCCTCAGTTCAGTTTACCCAAGCCTGTTCCCGTTCACTTAAAAGGCTAAGGCAAAAAAAAAAAAAAAAAAAAAATCCCAGCGGAAGCAGTTGAAGTTTTCCTTCCTGAATCCGTGGCATACAAATCATTGAGCTGAATGTGGCTGGTAAGCAGAACGGGCCCAAGACCCCAACAGTTCCCTCTTCATCCTCCCCTTTTCTTCCCAGGAGGGGGTGGGTGGGCACGGGAGAATCTGCACCCTCATTTCTTGGTGCTGCCCTCTGGCAGGTAGATCTCCACGTCGTTGGAGGCCTGCTGTTGCTGTTGCTGCTGCTGCTGCTTCATGGCCGCCCTCTTCTCGGCCAGCATTCTCTTGCGGGCCTCGTCCCGGGCCTTGGCCGCTGACCTCATCTTCTCCGCGTGCTCCGGGGAGGAGTCCGGGGTGTCCTTGTTGTTGGTCTTCAGCCCTCTTCTTCTGGACCCTACAACAACCAGCGCAGCAACACCAGGCATGGGAATTAGTTAAGACAAAAAAGACTGAAAATTGGGGTCTGGAAGCAGGCATAGGAACAAGGAATAAAAAAAAAAACAACTGAAAACCGTGTGTGTTGGGATACAGCCCCCAGAAAATGAAGCTTCTTCTGTTATCTACGCCTTAAAAACAGTATTAGAGATCTCTTCTTCTGCATTCCCAGGCCATATGGCCATAATGGGTAAGGTACGCATGTGTCCGGTTTTCAGTTTTCACTGGTCTCCCCGCTGCGTACAGCCGACACATTCCGATTTCGGAGGAGCTCAAGGGAGAAAAATTACTTGGAAGATTTTTTTGAAAAAAGGCAGAATGGGCCAATAAGTCAGAAAGATAGTAGATGATAGAAAGCAAAGGGAAAAGGCAGTCAAAGAGAGTGGCAGATTAGAGGAAGTTACAAGCACAGAACTTCCAGAAGGTGGGGGAACTATTTATACAAAAGACCCCCCGGCATCCCCACAGGGGGTTTCGGACTATAAGGCGATACTTTTATCCCACACCCAGACCCCTGCGCCTTATAATATGACTGATAATATAGTAACAAAATATAATAACAAAATCTGATATTTTGGTCAAATTTGGGGGGTGCACCTTATACAAAGGTGTGCCTTATAGTCAGAAAAATATGGTAATTCTTTCTAGACGGCGCCCACTTAGCTAGGCCAGCGCTGTGAGCCGGCACTCCCGCCTTTCTTTACAACCGCTGTCTACGGCGGGCTTTTGACAACATTGTGACGTGGGGGTTTTCCTCCTCTGTTTGTTGAGCATGTGTATGTGTTTGTGTAATGTACAGGCATCAGAATTGTCAGAGGATCAGAGAATTTCAGAGGATTAAAAATTTCTGACAGAGGATTGGCTTCTCTTGTCAGGTTTTGCCTTTTTAATCAGTGTTATCCTTTGTGCTAAATAGCATTTTAAAGTGATTTTTCACTATATTAAGCCTTTTTGGTGGTGTTGGGAACTCATTTCAGTGTTGTCCCTCTATAGTCTGGGGCCTTGATCAGTTGATGCCCCTTTTACCGTGGTTTTCAGAGGATTGGACTTCAGACTATTCTGATGCCTGAATGTAATGACGAATGTGTGACGACAAAAGTTTAATTATGACGTCGGACTGCTTGTCCTTTAAAAAAAAAAAAAGAGTAGAAAATAATGAAATTAATTCGGAATGCAGTTGAGTTTAGATTTTTTTAATTGTTTTTTTCCCTTCTTTTTTTTTTAAACCATGTTTATAAGACAGAAAGATAGTAGGCTATACGACAGTAAGCGAAGGGAAAAAGCAGTCAAAGAGAGTGACAGATTAGAGAAAGTTACAAGCACAGAACTTCCAGGTGGGGGAACTACTATACAAAAGAACCCCCCGGTATCCCCACGGCGATGATGGGGGGGGTGGGGGGGTTGTATCTAATAGTCACCGAGTCAAGCGGAGCAAGGTAGCCATGCAGGATAAGCACAATGTCCTGAGACTGCCTACGCCCTTGTAACACAACATGACAAGGGGAAAAGCAAGAGTCAAAGAGAGTGACATTAGAGGAAGTTACAAGCACAGAACTTCCAAAAGGTGGGGAAACTATTTATACAAAAGAACCCCCGGTATCCCCACGGAGGGGTATCTAATACTAAATAGTCACTGAGTCGAGGAGCATGGTAGCACATGCATGCTAAGAAGAATGTCCTGAGACAGCCTACGCCCTTGTAACACATGCACAACAAGAGCTTCTAGGGTTATTTGGCATAGGGTCGATCTTGTGTAGGTAAGGTAGGTGGGTCAGAGAGAGAGAGAGAGAGGGAGAGACACAAACAGACACAGAGAGAGATGCAGTGATGTACCGAGGATCGAAAAGCGATAGGACAAACTGTCCTTGAGATAAGAGAAACCAACAGGACAATGTCCTGGCTCTAGCAGAAATCAGTTAAGATAAAGCGTGCCAGTGCTAAAACATTTAATCAGACATTTGTCCTGACAGGGGGGAACACAATATGACATTTTCAATATTAATAGGACAATGGCCAATGAATGGGGCCTTGGGGCATCACTGGAGATGGGGGTATGTTCACAGTACCTGGGGTGTGTCCCGGGGTGGCACTGGGGGTGCTGGTCTGTGACAGGCTGCCTGACTTGGGGCTGGAGCTGGCAGAACTGCGCCGTGAAGGCTGAAAGAACAACAACAGTAACAATCAGTTCAGTAGTTTAGGCTACGGATTATGCAACACCATACTCACTAACACAGACATTACCAGAGCCAGTGGTATTTTGGTATTTGGTATAATTATGCTATTTGGTATATTCTAGTCACAGAGACTTATCTCTTTGAAATTCAGGCTGCTCTCTCAAGGAGAGAGTGTCGCTGCAAGTGCAGCACATGCCTTTTTTTCTTTCTTTTTTTTTGGGGGGGAGGGCAGGGTGAGGTGGGATGGGAGCAGACTTGGGAAAACTAGCTATTAATTTGGTCATACCAGGCAGCAGGATTTATCCCTTACTCTTACCAACTTTTAACTGCCGCAAGATTTCTATATGCGTAAAGCGCATAGTTAAAAAGGCAGGTGAATTCAGAAAGATAGTAGATGATAGATAGCAAAGGGAAAAGGCAGAGTCAAAGACAGTGGCAGATTAGAGGAAGTTACAAGCACAGAATTTTCAGAAGGCGGGGGAACTATTTTTACAAAAGACCCCCCCCTCCCCTCGGTATCCCCACGGGGAGGCCACTTGAATAAAGAGCTTAGAAGAAGAACAAGCGCGAATTCGCAATAGTTTGTGGCACGCGGTCTATTTTTACCACTCCAATCATGAGTCGCCTCCCCTGGCTTTTCAATAATTTTAATCTGTAAACCAGAATGTTATCTCTGCACCATTTCGTAACTTTTTATATCTTTTGGAAAACATTTAAAACTATTTATCCTACTTATACTCTTCGAAAGCAGCACCACATACTCGTCGTGTCTGTTGTAGTGTCTGTATTACGTATGTTTATTATTTTGTACGCTTTAAAATACATCATTTTAAAGAGCGGCCTCAATTTGAAGTGCAGCCTCGATTTGAAGTAATTGTTTTACTTATATTTAACTGTGGCGGTACCATAGCCGATGAGGTTTAACTGAGGCGTTGTTACCGCTACACCTATCTATATTGTTAAAAACTCGGGAGTTTACTGGTGTTGCACTGCCTCCGGGCATTGCACCCAGTATTGTTCCCACCATCTTTGTATTTACAAATGTCCCATATGTGTCTATGACCGAGAGGACGTAAAACATCATTTTCACCATCACCTCGATTTGAAGTGCGACAATTTTGGACCGACCGACCGACAAAGTGAGTTATAGGTTTGTGGCTTGAGCCACAAACAAAAAAAGTCCTACTCCTGCCATGCGGATGCACACAATACTGACCACCAGTTTGGGGATCTCCTTCCAGCCGTTCTGGCTCATGTGGTCGATCTCGGCGAAGTTGTCGTCCACGCTGTCCACCTGGATCTTGACCATGTCCCAGAAACCCTGCAGGTCCGCGTACAGCGGCACCCGGTCCTCAGGTTCTGGGTGCTAGAGGGGGGGGAAAATAATAACATGTGTTTTATTACAGTGGAACCTCCCTTATAAAACCTCCCGTTATAAGACTCCCTCCCATCCCATATAAGACCTACTTCTCTGAGACATTGCCCTTCTTTGTAAGTATTAAAATTATCTCCCTTATAAGAAAAGCCCTCCCTTGTTAGACCTCATTTTGGATGATTTTTAAAGGTCTTATAAGGGAGGTTCCACTGTATCATTTTTATTTTTTTTAATAAGGCATCGCCACTACAGTGGAACCTCCCTTATAAGACCTCCCATTATAAGTAAAGACTCCCACATAAGACCTACTTCTCCGAGACATTGCCCTTCTTTGTAAGTATTAAGATTACCTCCCTTATATATATAAGACCCCTCCCTTATAAGACCTCATTTTGGATGATTTTTAAAGGTCTTATAAGGGAGGTTCCACTGTATAAAAAAAAACTTTAATAAAGCATCGCCACTATAAACAAATTCAGAAGGGCAGAACAACACCTGCCCCCATCTGCTATCTTGCAGTCATAGTCAAAAATGATACACTGGCATACAATGAGAAATGATTTTAAATAATGTGTACATTGCGTGTGTAAGTGTTTAATATGCGTGCATGCATGTGTGTCGCATGCATTCGTTTGCAAATTACGCCAAGATGTGTGCCTGCTTCACATTTTACACTGACCGAGGAAGCCCACTCACCATGTGTTGCGAACACAATTCCTTAAACTGCTGGAACTTCTGACTGATGAGCAGGTTGGACTTGCCGATGGCGGCTCGTATCCTGCCGTTCACTGCCACACACCACACACACATTATCAATGTGCCTTCAGACCAACAAACTAGCAAGTGTGGCATCCTACAACGCACACAAATACAGCTGAAGGCAGTTCAACTAACTAGCAAGTGTGGCATCCTACAACGCACACAAATACAGCTGAAGACAGTTCAACTAACAACAAGTGTGGCATCCTACAACACACACAAATACAGCTGAAGGCAGTTCAACTAACAACAAGTGTGGCATCCTACAACGCACACAAATACAGCTGAAGGCAGTTCAACTAACAACAAGTGTGGCATCCTACAACGCACACAAATACAGCTGAAGGCAGTTCAACTAACAACAAGTGTGGCATCCTACAACGCACACAAATACAGCTGAAGGCAGTTCAACTAACAACAAGTGTGGCATCCTACAACACACACAAATACAGCTGAAGGCAGTTCAACTAACTAACAAGTGTGGCATCCTACAACGCACACAAATACAGCTGAAGGCAGTTCAACTAACAACAAGTGTGGCATCCTACAACGCACACAAATACAGCTGAAGGCAGTTCAACTAACAACAAGTGTGGCATCCTACAACGCACACAAATACAGCTGAAGGCAGTTCAACTAACAACAAGTGTGGCATCCTACAACGCACACAAATACAGCTGAAGGCAGTTCAACTAACAACAAGTGTGGCATCCTACAACGCACACAAATACAGCTGAAGGCAGTTCAACTAACAACAAGTGTGGCATCCTACAACGCACACAAATACAGCTGAAGGCAGTTCAACTAAGAAGTGTGGCATCCTACAACGCACACAAATACAGCTGAAGGCAGTTCAACTAACTAGCAAGTGTGGCATCCTACAACGCACACAAATACAGCTGAAGGCAGTTCAACTAAGAAGTGGGACATCCTTCAACACACACAAATACAGCTGAAGGCAGTTCAACTAACAAGTGGGACATCCTTCAACACACAAGATACTTAAAGCCTGCTGCTCCACATACTAAAAGGAGTGGAATTTTTTTTTTTTACATTACAAGTTGACTAAATTGCCAGGGAAAAAATCATAGCTTGACCATGCCTTTTAGGCAAAGAAATAATTCTATAAACATGAAAACAATGACATGCATCTAGAGAAGAAAACGACGAGAAAGCTCTACACTTCATTCTTCTTTGCGTAGTAGGTCTAAGGGTCATTTTTATCCAGCCCTCTGCTCTCTCGCACAGTTGGTTTAGATGCTATACAACTCTCTCTCTCTCTTTTTCTCTCCCTCTCTCACCTTCTTCTGGCAGGTCTTGGGACCTCATCAAGCCCTCTGCTCTCTTGCTCTGCTCGTTCAGACGCTCCTCCTCTGATGCCATGATGACTAGAAAGTATTCCCCATCCTAAAAAATCATCATCAACATAACTGTCACCATCATCATAATCACAAAAAATCATCATCAACATAACTGTCACCATCATCATAATCAATCAACATAACTGTCACCATCATCATAATCACAAAAAATCATCATCAACATAACTAACTGTCACCATCATCATAATCACAAAAAAACATCATCATCATAACTGTCACCATCATCATAATCACAAAAAATCATCATCAACATAACTGTCACCATCATCATAATCACAAAAAATCATCATCAACATAACTGTCACCATCATCATAATCACAAAAAATCATCATCAACATAACTGTCACCATCATCTCACAAAAAAACATCATCACATAACTGTCACCATCATCATAATCACAAAAAATCATCTCCATAACTGACCATCATCATAATCACAAAAAATCATCATCAACATAACTGTCACCATCATCATAATCACAAAAAAACATCATCATCATAACGTCACCATCATCATAATCACAAAAAACATATCACATAACTGTCACCATCATCATAATCACAAAAAATCATCATCAACATAACTGTCACCATCATCATAATCACAAAAAAACATCATCATCATAACTGTCACCATCATCATAATCACAAAAAAACATCATCATCATAACTGTCACCATCATCATAATCACAAAAAAACATCATCATCATAACTGTCACCATCATCATAATCACAAAAAATCATCATCAACATAACTGTCACCATCATCATAATCACAAAAAATCATCATCAACATAACTGTCACCATCATCATAATCACAAAAAAACATCATCATCAATGTTGTTGTTGTTGTCATCATAATTGTATCATCATTATCTTCAACATAATTATCGTGTCTACCATCACACAATGCTCCATAAGACTTCTTCAAAATTCTTTATCTACACATCATCACCGTCATCACTATCACATGGGTGCTTCAACAAAATCCTCTGTAGGCAGAGATGCCACTGTTAATAACAGTTATAATTAACGCACACATACACACACACGCACATACATGTTTTCCTCTTTTACATATGAATTTATAAGAAGCAATCAGGTTAGTTTAAATTGTTATTGTTTTGTGGCAAATAAGTCTGTTGTTTTTTTACTTCTAAGGCAATAAACAGCTGTTCTGTTCTGTTCACACACACGTGCACGCACACGCATACACACACATAACCGGAAGTGAAGCACCTACGCTATCATCGTCATCACAAAACCCAGCCTTCCCTCCCCACCCCTCCCCACCCCACTTTTGACCATCCCTCAGGCACTGACCTTGACAGAGTCCCCGGTGGGGTAGACCCCCGGAGGCTGAGGCTGGGCCAGGGAGTGACCGTTCAGGGCCAGGGGCGGGGGCACCAGAAGAGGCTGACCCCCGTTACTCAACTCCGCCGCCGCCGCCGCCAACGCCATACCACTATCACCACCTTCACCCTCCACGGCACCACCGGTAGTGGGACTGCAGCCTAGGGAACTCCCGCACCCCCCACCCTGATCCTCCTTGCACCCCCCACCACCACCACCTTCCTGGGGGCTCCTCACGGACGAGGGCATGACCGGGTCCGGGGAGCTGAGGTCCGAGCGCAGAGACGACGTGCTGGAGAAGGGCGACCGCGTGGGGATGCTCTTGTATGACGAATATCTACTATACTTTCCATAACCGCTCACCGCGCAGCTCAGCTTCAGATACGACGGCTTGCGGCTGGGGTCCGTGGAAGGAGACAGCTGGGAGAGGGTAGGGGAAGCGTTCTCCTTGTCCCCAGGGGGAGGGGTGGCTGAGGGTTGGCCTAAAAGCAGGGTGTCTTTCTGGCGGGGAGGGCGGCGGGGCGGAGGGACGGGGTCCGTGGATGAGTCAGGGGGCAGGTGGGGGATGGTGGTGGTGTCGGTGGTGAGCGGTTGGTTGAGCAGGGCTTTCTTGGACAGGGTGGAGGAGGCCGCCGACTGGCTGGTGCCACTGAGGAGGGAGGGTTGGCTGGCTGCAACACAACACGGAAAGTTCGCCTTTAAATTTAAAAA
>CM065703.1:20198394-20208394 GCA_017654935.2 Phymorhynchus buccinoides
AGAGCCAGGGGCTACTAGTAGCACTACGTCTGCACTATACCCATTTTTAATCAATGTAATTGTAAGAATTAAAATATAATAGCTGTGGGGCTTGCATGTGTGCACTGTCACACACTCTCTCTCTCTCTCTCTGTCTCTCTCTTCGGGTCCAAACATACAGCCACGGACACACACACACTCAAGACTCACAAGTTCGCTCACACACACACAAACACACACACACCAGTGATACACTGTGACATACATACACACACACACACACACACACACACACACTGTGACACACCAGTGATACACTGTAACATATACACAGCCAAACACACACACACACACACACACACACACACACACACACACACACACACACTGTGACACACCAGTGATACACTGTGACCATACACAGTCAAACACACACACACACACACACACACTGTGACACACCAGTGATACACTGTGACACACACACACCCCAATGATACACTGTGACATACACACACACACACACACACACAAATGCACGCGCACACACACACACACACACCACCAAACCCTCAACTAATACATTTCATGGCCCTGGACCGACTGACCGCTCCTAATGAAGCGTGTGCAATGTTTTGGCCTAAAAACGGGATATAAAACTAAACCGACTGACCATGAAAAATAGACCAGACCCTCTGGCAGGGTAACTTACACAGGGTGGGCAAGTTGACAACTGATTCAAGTTATTGTATCGTAAAGCAATCCTGTTCAACTGACACTGCGTCTCTGCCCTGAAGCTAGCTTGGCACTCCCTCTGCTGGCTGGCAAACAACACTGCCATAACATGACGTTCGTACCATAAGTCTGAACCTCTAGGAGCGAACTATTCACACACAAAACATTAAGCTTCACTCTGTGTGTCTGTTTTTCTTATTGACCTCTGCGACTAGGGTTATTAACGCCCTTGACGGCGAGAGTTAAGCCCTTGTTGGTAAGTATCCAAAAGGGCATTCACCCTTGCAAAAGGCAGCCATTCAGTGGCCTCAAACAGGGTTATTGGCGAGTTACTCCCTTGTTTGTTCAGTACTCAAGCATAGATCTACCAAGGGCATTCACTCTTCACAAAAGGTGGTCGTTGCAGTGGCCAATAATTCAAACAATTGTTGCTGTGTACTAACATCAATAACTTAATGAGTCTGAAAGATGTATCTTCAGGCTTTATTGAAAATGGATTACTACAAAGCAATAATTGTTGATATTGAACTCGCCACAAAAGCTGTCAGCCTCACCATGCATCATTTCTAAAACTGGATTTTTTTTTTTTAATCAATTGTGAATGGACTAAATGATTTGCTTGCTCTGTAATAATAACAAAAAGAAGCCTGAAATTGAAAGTGTGAACAAACTACAAGCAGCTAAAACCATCCTGTACCCCCCCCCCCCCCTCTCATTTCATGTTAAAAATCAAGAAAATAGTAAAATGTGTAAATGAGACTCAAACTCAAACCCCAAACTATTTCTTAACAGCATTGTTTGTTTGTTGTTGTTTTTTTAAACCACAAATTGCTTTTTGTGTTCAGAACTTTTATTTCTTTTTAAAAAATGTAAAATTGACAGCACAGGACAGCGTTCATGAAAAAAACACCTACAAAATACAAATTTAATTAAATAAAGAAATAAAAAATACTGTGACTAAAGACTGTAAAAGATAACTAAAAGAACAGGGATGTGATAGGGGGTAGGGAAAGGAGGGAGTGTTATACACTTAGCAAGCAATGCTTTCAAGAAGACAATTTCTGTTGTAAGAAAATAAATCACCAGCAACCGACACAGTAATCCACACCACTCTATGAAAAGCAATAAGGTCAATGGATTCTTTACACTTCAGCATGTTACCCGATACGTTTTTCTCTAGTCTAAGCATCTAGAGTCAAAGCTTTCAAGACTGAGCCATTCAAGCTAAAACAGCATTCAACTTGTATGGCAACATTATTTTTATGAATAGATGCAGGACAGAAAGAACCCAGTGTGTGATTATGTAATCCTATGCTTTCAAAGTCAAGGCAGTTTTTTGTTCCTCTTAACATGAGGCAACAGCGGATTCTTCAACTCATTCAAGTCGTTCCAGCCATACATGTCCGGAATTAATAGACGGCTGTCAATTTGATGAAACTGCTTCAAGGGAAGTAAATCTGTGTGCACACTATACCTTGGTCACTCTTAAACTCGCTTCGCTCCCTTAGAGCACAATTTTGCCTCTGACTTTGCTTTTGTAGTGGTTTGTTGTGGGGAAACCAATTGGTGTGGAGTTTTTCTACATAAAGTCTATATATATTAAAATTATAATTTTATAATTTTATATAAAAGACGGATCTATCACTTCCCTATGTCTAAACCTGAAGTAAAACTAAAAGCCCGTAATCTTCTTTCATTTCTCCTTTTGTTTACATATGTTTTGTTTGTGTGTATGGCTGGAGTGATTTGTGAGTTTTCTGAATAATTCAAAATCGTTGCGATGTGAATGAGATAAACACTGAACAATTTGGCCTGAAATGAATCATTCTATCAAATCTTTTTATGTGCATTCACACACTTCAGCCATTCACAGTAAGCCTCTCTTTGCAATTAAATTATTGCTTTTATCTTTTCAGACTTATCAGTTATGCTGAATAGGGCATTTGCCACATGACGACGACCTTGAAATTCACTGAGTTGAATTTAGAGAGTTGAATTAGAAAGGTCAGCGTAACTCGGGCAGAATGAGTGAGGGCAAATTAGTAGTCTAGTATAGAGAACGAACACTCGTGGCAAATGCCCTATTCCATAATGTTGGTAAAACAAACCCCCACCAACATTAACTAATGTGTATTATGAATACAGCACCTAATCCTGTTAGTTTAACCACTGCATAGTGCATAGCTAGCATGCTGTATTAAGACTTTGTTTGGCAATCGCCTCTACCACATGACACACACTGAACTTGTACTAGTTGTAGATAATCAGATTAACTGTAAATTCAGTAATCGATTAATTAACCCACCCAAGCTTTCCCAAACAACTTGTGTGTTTTCTCCAAAACTGTCATTGCTAGTCACTGACTCGGCTACCCCCTACACACAAGTCTTGAGTAGTGTGGATAGCTGAAATGAGTAGTTTTGGTGTGAAATGTGTAGTCCTATTCATTAAACCCATCAAACACAGTTCACTTAAAAATGGGTAACAATCAAGAATTTATCGTTAATTTTGAAGAGTAGTAGAGGTCCAAATTGAGTCAAAATACTACTCGAAAAGAGTAGAGTAAACACCCTCACCCTCACTCACTCACTCTCACACACACACACACACATGACACACACACCAAACAAGATTAAGATTAAAATTATAGCCCCGTCGACACACACCAAACAAAGCTACCTTCATGACAATCTCATCCCAAGTGCAATTGATCAAGTCACTAAATTAGTAAATAAAATTCAATTATCATTTATTTGCAGATGATTATGAGGGAGGGATTGAAGAGTGGGAAAGATGATACGACTGGAGAGAGAGAGAGAGACAAATAAAAGGCCAAGGAACTAAGTTTAACCCTCTTGCATTCGCATTTGTTACCCTGTAGACAAAACTTCTTCTAGTGTTCAGATTCTTTCACACATTTTTAGGAAAATCTGTCTTTTGAAGCACACAGAGCGCCATACAGTTACTATCACATCACTGCAAGTGAGAAGCTTCTTCATAGTGTGTGTACAACAAGCCAGAACTTAGTGCGTGATGAAAATGCCATCACAGGGGGTCTCAGAGTGGGGGCAAGCTACGGGCGGTTTTGGGCGGCTTGAATTCACAGAGGTAACTTAAATTCCGGCTGGGCGATTTTGGGCGGAATAAATGCAAGAGGGTGAAAAAAGCAGATTCCTTTCAAAATAATTCTGCAATGATTCAAAGATTATATTATATAATATATCTCATCAATAATGCACACCATCCTCTCTCTGACTTATAAAAACAGAGCTTCAGATTCATTGTCAGCGGGCCAGGGTCGTTGACCCCTTGTGAAGATGATTTGACCCCTCATTTTGTGCATCCTAGGGGTCATCTGACCCACGAAGTCTGCCCAAAAAATTTATGTTTAATATTTTAGTATCACATTGCTGGCCCGTTATATTGGAAATTGACCCATCGTTTTCTGAAACTAGGGGTCATATGACCCATGAAGTTTAAAAACAATCTGAAGCTCTGATTTAAAAAAAACAAAAAAAACATTGAAGTTGAAGTCATTTTGTTCCCCCATAAACTTTTTGTTCAAACACAGACACCATCTCTTACATGGATGTAACAGACAGAGAGAGAGAGAGAGAGAGAGAGAGAGAGAGAGAGAGAGAGAGAGAGAGAGAGAGAGAGAGAGAGAGAGAGAGAGAGAGAGAGAGAGAGAGAGAGAGAGAGGGGGGGGGGGGGGAGCGGCTTAGTGAAAGCTGCATCTTGATGGGGATGAAGAGCTGAGTCATGAGAAAAGCAGGCAGACTACTGACTACAGTAATGATACTAATCCTAGGACCCCAGGACTGACTGATCAATACAGCGACAGGCAAAGTTGTACTTTGGGCACCACCCCTTCACATGTTTACCACCCTCAATCTCAAAGTCTCCTAGTTTCAGTTTTATGAAAATGATCCCTATAAGGCTGATCCTAACCCTATCCCTTTCCCGAGAATAGCAAAATGTTGGCTCCTCAGTGAAAATGTTCAATGCGAAAGTCTGAAGGGTGTGTGTAAAGTACAAGATAGTCTGCAGTGACACTTGGCTTGTGTCCTAGGAGACCTAGCATTTCACCATCTGCCAGCCAAATCACACTGGAATGCTGGATGGAACACTGACTGGCCATGTCCATGTACCCTTCCAGGGGGGAGGGGGGGGGGAGGGGGGAGGAGGGGGGGGGGGGGGGAGGGGGGGAGGGAGAGGAGAGAGAGAGAGAGAGAGAGAGAGAGAGAGAGAGAGATTTGATCTTTCAGATATATAATGCCAAAAAAAATGATGCATCATTTGCAACCAGTCAACTGTCACTAAAACATGAGTTTGTGACTCAAAATCAATCACTTGTGGTCCAATATCACTATTTGTGATGCAGCACAGGAAAACCAGGCTAATGTCGTAAATGATCACTTTTGACTTATTCATATTTTCAGAAAGGCCAGAGACCGCAGATTAACAGGCAAAAAACAGAATTCATCTATCTCTAATAGTTTATTTTTAGTAATTTTTCAATCAATCAAATCTCTCTCTCTTTAGAACTCTCTTTCTTTCTCTCTCTTGTGGCTGCCCGACTTTAGCCTCCTTTTCCTGTGCTGCATCACATATATCTAGCCAGTTGAAAACAAACTATGTTTCATTCATGAATGTGTAATATGGCACACATAACAATAAAATGGAGTGGCTTTTAATGCTTCCAACTTACCCATTGTTTTCACCATTTCCGAAGACTGCATTAAAAGATGACTTTTGCTCAATTTAGCTTCTTGGTAACTATGTTGGAAATATATAATATGTACGCATTGAAACTCACTCACACCACACACTGAGTTCTAAAACAGCTCAAAAACACCTGGTCAGCTATTCACAACCGGGCCTCAGCCACACACCACACAACGGGTCAAATCCTGTGTCCCCAAACTACTGCCGTTGTCAACGAGTCCACACAGGTCCGTATAGTACAGTAGGCTTTAGTAGGTCTCATTCACTGGTCAACTAAAGTAAAGGAGAAGCACTTGTGGAACCCACACGATCTTAACCAGTCCAATAAAAACACTACACCCTAATACTAGAACTAGGCCTACCGGTGGGTCGCACTAGTTCACTCCTCGGTGTGTCAACAACACAGGGGACACACAACACAAACACAGCTTGATGATGATAACCGAATCTCCGAGCCTGGCAACCTCCTCTTGATAACGGGATATAGCTCTTGGTCTTACTTCCTCCACCGGTCTAACGCAAACAGAGGACACTCAAAGTCGGCGTGTAATGGCTGTTGATAGCACGTCAGTTGATGGACGACGATCCCATCTGTTTTAGTAGCAGCCGATCCCTCTGCACTCTGCAGTCTAGACTACTCCCCCTCCCGATTTGACACAGTGATTGTCGCAGATGTGTCTGTCAAGGTAACAATCACGATCCGCTCCAACTTGTGACATTCCTCTCAGTGAGTCACAACTTCACTCCTACTATCTGACTTACCCTACGATCCAGACTAGGCTACCTACACCATAACATCCGACAACATCGTTGTCGCGCTCTTCCTCTTATCATTTTTATTCACAGACCTCTTCGTTCGCTAATATTATATTGTGAATCCTTTTGACACGCACTGAAGCGTACACGGTGTAGTGGCGGGAGGGGCTTGGTCTAGATTTCTTTTTTTACTGGACTAACCGGCACTATACGACTTTTTTTTTAGGAAGGCATAATTTTTTTTCCCCCTCGTAGCGACCTGAACTAACATTCAACTGATTCAACCCCAACAGCTGACAACAACACAGTCAACACACTGCACTCACTGATTACGACTTAGGTCTGCTGTGCAGCACAGAGGCCTGGCAAATGGCATTAGTAACTGTAATGCACTTGACTACACCCAGTTCTTGTTCTTGTTCCGCACATGTCAGGAGGGCAAAAGGCCAAACCACTGATCTAGAGCATTACTCGCTAGAATACCTCCTCTATCGCAATCCCTGTCACAAAAAATGCTAGTCTGCAGTGTGGCCTTGAGAAAGACAAAAAATGGCATGGAAAACCGAGTCCGTGTCACGATTTTTGGAGCATCAGGTTCGCTCGTTCTCTCGCCCTTTTTGAAGTTTTTCTACAGATCTACCAGCCCAAGAAACTATCTATCTGCAGGGACAGATCTCTCTTGGAGTCACAGAGCGAACACACTGACAGACACACAAGCAGCAGCAGAAAGACGAAGCTGCGATTATTAGGCTAAGCCCAGCCTAGGTCCTACTGTACAAAAATAACCTGTGGCAGAAATGGGAAAACAGTTACGGCTAAAAGAAAGGTGGCTGGGGTTTTGGCACCGGACCTTGTCTGGAATAATGTTGCTGAAGCGTTTGGCCACATCACATATCGACCCCAGAATCTGCTTTATTTCAAGAGCACAATACAGGCTTAAAGAGAAAAAGGGGGGTTTGGAGATGAAGGGGGTGGGGTGGATAGAGGCAATTCCAGCATTCCAATCCTGCGCTGAAAAGGTATAAACACTCCCCGGGCTAGATCTTATCACTGGTTAGAACGAACATTCCACGCTAATACTTTTCTCTTCTCTTATCTCCTCTTTCTCTAACTAAACATAGTGTTGGTCCGGTTGTGGCAACCGAAAGGAATGGATGAAAGGGGGAGTGAGCAATAAACCCACTCAAAATGCTAAAGCAGAAAGGGCGAAATCGATAGATAAACTTCCAGGAGAGAACAATTGAAGCGGGGAAGTAAGTTTCCTATTCGACACCGGTTTATTCCAGCAATGATGTCATCAGCGTGTGACACGCGGCGCTAAATTTAGCTCTCGGCGCTGGGGGGGGGGGGGGGGGGGGGGGGGGGGGGTGGGGGGGGGGGGGGGGGCGGGGGGGGGGGGGGGGGGGGGGGGGCTTTTCTCCTGCTAGCAATACAAATTCCCAGCGATATTGATCAACGCAACAATTTTTTTTTTGCAGCTAGCGCTAGTCTAGCAGCAGCAGTAGCAGGAGGCTGACTGTCTGTGTCTGCCACGTCGTCACGATTTTAAAATAGTCGTTAGGTCAATGCTCTGGAATGCCAGGCAAAACTTTCCTTCTTGTTTTCTCTCCCCCGGACCGATCGGTGCTTTGATTAGTGATTACCTCCGCCGAGGCGGTTATAATAAAAAATATGCTTTCTGAAATTGCTGAGACACAAGGTGCACAGTGGAAACGGGAAAATCAGTACGGGAACTTGAATAAATACGAGAGAGAGAGAGAGAGAGAGAGAGAGAGAGAGAGAGAGAGAGAGAGGGGTGTCGTGTGATAGGGTGGGGATGGGGAGAGATTGCATGAGGGAAAGGAGAAATCAGAATGTCGACGAATCAATCACCAGCACGAGTGAATAGAAAAAACAAAAACAAAAACTACCAAGTCTGCTATAACAACACAAAAAAAGATTACCCCCCCCCCCCCCCCCAAACACACACACAAAACCCTGGTATATCCAAGGCTGAATCCGAGACCCATAACACAAAATTATAGGACACCCCCAAAGTACAAAGCACACACACACACCTCTCTCTGTCTCTCTCTTTCTCTCTCTCTCTCTGTCTCTCTCTCTCCTATTCCCAGACATACCTCCTGATCCAAACCTTTTTTTGGATTATACGACATTATCCTGTCTTTGCCTCTCCTTGTCTTTATCCATCTCTGTCTCTCTACATCTCTATATTCTGTCTGTGTCTCAGTCTCTCAGGCAAAACAGCCTACATTAAAGACCCACTGACCCACCACGATTAAGTCCCTTGTTGTTTTTTCTGGGTAGCTGTGAGCCACATGCAAATGCCCCCAACTTCAAATTGAGGCTGCTCTTTAAATGTTTCGTTTTGAATTTGGGGGCATTTGTATGGGAGTCAAACCTAGTCAAAACAAGATTTCTTACCAGCTATACGAGGGAAAACCCGTGAAACCCGTGATTTTGACACGTGATCTGGTGGGTCTTTAAAACTTCTGAAACCCGAAGTCTGTCTCCCCCTCAGGCAGGCACACACACGCGCGCGCGCACGCACGCACACGCACACGCACACGCACACACGCACACACACACACACCATCTTCTTATCCACATACCGTCCATGCTACTATGCATTCCCCCTTTCAGTATAAAGTCATAGCCTGGGGAATTCATGCCCACTCTTATACACATTGTGGTGGTACCATAGCCGACGAGGTTTAACCGAGGCGTGGTTACTGCTACACATGTCTGCATTATTAAAAAAATCGGGACTTTACTGGTTTAGCACTGCCTCCGGGCATTGCCTCCAGTATTGTTCCCACCATCTTTGTATTTACAAATGCCCCACATGGCCGAAAGGCCGAAGAGGGCGTAAAACCCTTTTTTCATGAATGCTTACAAGTGACGTGGGGAGGGTGCGCTTCCTGCTACAAAATTACAAATTGTATACATAATAAAATTCTTTTTCTTCTACATTTCCAAGTCATAATAATGTCTAAATTCTTATGTGTCCGGTTTTCAGTTTTCTAGCCTCCTAGAAAGACAAGTTTCCATGTGCGTTGTACAATGCCAATGGACAATAAAGAAAATAATGACTTTCATATCCTCACTGTATTCAGCCGACACATTCCGGTTTCGGAGGAGAGCTCGAAGGAGACATTTATTAGGAAGAAAGAGAGAGAGAGAGAGAGAGAGAGAGAGAGAGAGAGAGAGAGAGAGAGAGAGAGAGAGAGAGAGAGAGAGAGAGAGAGAGAGAGAGAGAGAGAGAGAGAGAGAGAGAGAGAGAGAAAGAGAGAGAGAGAGAGAGAGAGAGAGAGAGAGAGAGAGAGAGAGAGAGAGAGAGAGAGAGAGAGAGAGAGAGAGAGAGAGAGAGAGAGAGAGAGGAAGGCAGGAGAATGAGCCAACAAGACAGAAAGGGAATCATGTAGTTCCTTTTCTATAAAAAAAAAATAGTAGATCACAAAAAGAAAAGAAAAAGGCAAGAGCCAAATGGTGATAGATATTAGAGGAAGCTGCTTGCACAGAACTTCCAGACGGTATTTCTCAGGTTTTTTCCAGAAAAAAAGAAAAAAGATGAGTGAGTCATGACAAAAAGAAAAGGAAAATGGAAGAGTCGAAGAGAGTGATACATTACAGGAAGCTGCTAGCACAGAACTTCCAGAAGGTGAGGGAACTATTTTGCACTGACAGATCCACCAGTACCCCCACGTGGGATCTATGCATAAAGATGAGTAATCTTTTCTTTCTTTTTTAAAGGTGGGTGGGTATGATTAAGGACACAAAACCGACCGCCTAACGAACTCTT
>CM065703.1:20218394-20228394 GCA_017654935.2 Phymorhynchus buccinoides
ACGCCAAGATTGCGTACAGTGGTAGAAGTGTGGATAACACCACGACATGGTCCGCGCGCACCTTGACTATTTCAAAGAACCGTTCTGCCAAGTTTCGTTAAGTTTGATACAGTGGTTATGGCGCTGTGACGTGGAACATGTTTAGTGTGTGTGAGAGAGACACACACACACACACACAGAGACAGACACATACACATGATTAAAAAAAAGGCCTTGTTAGCTTATTCTTTAACCATCAATAAAGATCATTTTGACTTGACTTGACTTGACTTGACGTGACACACACACACACACACACACACACACGCACGCCTCTATTTTTCTATGTGGTTTCTATAATCTTAGACCCTTTTTTTGGTACCTCCGAACGGGAGTGCGTGTAATGTGTGTGTGTGTGTGTGTGTGTGTGTGTGTGTGTGTGTATGTGTGTGTGTATGTATGTATGTGTGTGTTGTGTTGTGTGTGTGTGTGTGTGTGTGTGTGTGTGTGTGTGTGTGTGTGTGTGGTCTGTGCGTGCGTGTATGTCTCTCCAATATTGTCAAGCCCAGGTAAAAAGCTTTATTATTTTTACAGGCCTCGCACAAAGTGGACGAACGAGGGAACATTGGAATGTCCGTGAAAGGGCAATGCATTGGTAGGTGGTCATACAATAGCTTGACCACTGAGTGTTTGTGATTAATTCCTGTCTACCGGGACAGTCTCAGGCAATCGCGCATTTTAGCCTTTCGGGCAATCACGCGTTTTAACTAGACCCCCCCCCCCCCCCCCCCCCCCCCCCCACCCCCCACTTGATTGATTTCTCGACTCGGTGCGGCATACAATAGCTTGACCACTGAGTGGTTTTGATTAATTCCTCTCTGCCGGACAGTCTCAGGCAATCATGCATTTTATCCCTCCAGACAATCACGCGCTTTAACTACCCCCCCCCCCCCCCCCCCCCCCCACCCCCCCCCCCACTTTGATTGATTTCTCGACTCGATGTGGGGGGGCTTTTTCAGTCTCGCCTCTCTAAGTGTAGAAAGTGTAGATTGAGCACTTAATTGAAAGGAAAAAAAAAGACCTTCAGATTGTTTTCAAACTTCGTGGGTCATAATGACTGACCCCTGCTTCCAGAAAAGGGTGGGTCAGTTTCCAAAGCAATGGGCCAGTAATGTGTTACTAAGTTTTGTTACAAATTTGATGGGTCGGATGGATGACCCCTGGGTGCTCCTCAGACCTCCCATTATAAGACTCCCTCCCACATAAGACCTACCTCTCTAAAACATTGCCCTTCTTTGTAAGCATAAAAATTACCTCCCCTATATTAAGACCCCTCCCTTATAAGACCTCATCTTGGATGATTTTTGAGGGTCTTATAAGGGAGGTTCCACTGTACCAGGAAAAGTTGCACCCATGCGCGGCATAGAATAGTCCATTTGGGCCCACGACAGTCCACATAAAATATGTCTGTCTCCTAGAGAGTCCACTCAGTGGCACCGCTGTGTCCTTGCTGTCTATAGGTGGAAGGTCTTCAAGAACCACGAAAGAGTTAGAGAGAGGACACTACAGAGAGAGAGAAAAAGGATTGGCACGCGCGCACGCTTGTGCATGTGTGTGTGTGTGTACGCGCGCGCACGCTTGTTCGTGTGTGTGTGCGTGCGCGTGCGTGTGCGCGCGCATGCTTGTGCATGTGTGTGTGTGTGTGTGTGCGTGTGTGTGTGTGCGTGTGTGCGTGCGTATGTGTTGCTAGAAATGTTTCCATTTTATTTACAGTGGAAACCTCCCTGATACGACCTCCCATTACAAGACTCCCTCCCATATAAGACCTACTTATCTAGACATTGCCCTTCTTTGTAAGTATTAAAATTACCCCCCCCCCCCCCCCCCCCCCCCCCCCCCCCCTACAAGACCCCTCCCTTATAAGATCTCATTTTGGATGATTTTTGCAGGTCTCGTAAGGGAGGTTCCACTGTATTAGCAAACCCCTTTTTTTCACCAGAGCTGAAGTGATTACTAACGGGAGAAGAGAAGAGAATACAGAGATACGTTAAGTGGGGGTGGGGGTGGGTGGAGGGGGCTGGGGGCAGAGAAACACCTGTTCAGAAAGCTACAGAAATACCGACTTAAACAAACAACACGAAACAGTTCGCAAGCACGGATACAATGACAAGCGCGTAATTGTGCGCGCGCGCGCGCAGGCACACATACAGAGTAGCACGCCCACGATGAACTATTACTGCGCGAACATACACAATTCAGAGAGAGAGAGAGAGAGAGAGAGAGAGAGAGAGAGAGAGAGAGAGAGAGAGAGAGAGAGAGAGAGAGAGAGAGAGAGAGAGAGAGAGAGAGAGAGAGAGAGAGAGAGAGAGAGAGAGAGAGAGAGAGAGAGAGAGAGAGAGAGAGAGAGAGAGAGAGAGAGAGAGAGAGAGAGAGAGAGAGAGAGAGAGAGAGAGAGAGAGGAGAGAGAGAGAGAGAGAGAGAGAGAGAGAGAGAGAGAGAGAGAGAGAGAGAGAGAGAGAGAGAGAGAGAGAGAGAGAGAGAGAGAGAGAGAGAGAGAGAGAGAGTCAGACGGAACTATACTATACTCTATTCACGATGGCGACGGACAGACTGACTGACATTCTGACAAACTTCTAGACAGAGGAAGAGAATAGGAAAAGGAGTGGCAGGCCAAGAATGCAGACAACCCAAAAAAAACCTCTTGCCTGACTTGACAATGTTCCGCACAGACATCTGACATCTCTCTCTCTCTCTCTCTTCATCCTTGTTTAAATAAAGTTTTTCAGTGTTCAGTGTTCTCTCTCTCTCTCTCTCAGTGTTCTCTCTCTCTCTCTCTCTCTCTCTCTCTCTCTCTCTCTCTCTCTGTGTGTGTGTCTGCGCGCGCGCGTGTGTCTCTGTGTGTGAATACTGGTGTTAGTGAGAATGCGAGTGAGTAGGGTGAGCAAAGTGCACCTGTTTTGAATAATGGTTGTGTGTCTGCACAGCAGGATGATGATGCATGCACGCGTACGTGTGTGTATGAACGAGAGAGAGATAGAGAGAGAGAGAGAGAGAGAGAGAGAGAGAGAGAGAGAGAGAGAGAGAGAGAGAGAGAGAGAGAGAGAGAGAGATAAAGAGAGATAGACAGACTAACAGAGAGACAGCAAAACATAGACATGCATACGGACAGGCAGACACAAGGCAGAGACAGACAGACCGAAACGGAGAGAGAGAGAGAGAGAGAGAGAGAGAGAGAGAGAGAGAGAGAGAGAGAGAGAGAGAGAGAGAGAGAGAGAGAGAGAGACATAAACATACAAGCGGACAGGCAGACACAAGGCAGAGACAGACAGACCGAAACGGAGAGAGAGAGAGAGAGAGAGAGAGAGAGAGAGAGAGAGAGAGAGAGAGAGAGAGAGAGAGCAAGACATAAACATACAAACGGACAGGCAGACACAAGGCAGAGACAGACACACCGAAACGGACAGAGAGAGAGAAGGCAGAGAGAGAGAGAGAGAGAGACGGAGAGAGAGAGAGAGAGAGAGAGAGAGAGAGAGAGAGAGAGAGAGAGAGAGAGAGAGAGAGAGAGAGAGAGAGAGAGAGAGAGAGAGAGAGAGAGAGAGAGAGAGAGAGAGAGAGAGAGAGAGAGAGACAGCAAGACATAAACATACAAACGGACAGGCAGACACAAGGCAGAGACAGACAGACCGAAACGGAGAGAGAGAGAGAGAGAGAGAGAGAGAGAGAGAGAGAGAGAGAGAGAGAGAGAGAGAGAGAGAGAGAGAGAGAGAGAGAGAGAGAGAGAGAGAGAGAGAGAGAGAGAGAGAGAGAGAGAGAGAGAGAGAGAGAGAGAGAGAGAGAGAGAGAGAGAGAGAGAGAGAACGAACGAAATTTTATTTATACAGGGTAATGAGATAAGTATACATACTTTTTTACACCCAGCCCTGTGGTAAACGAAAATATCGAAATAAACAACAATTAAGAGAGAGAGAGAGAGAGAGAGAGAGAGAGAGAGAGAGAGAGAGAGAGAGAGAGAGAGAGAGAGAGAGAGAGAGAGAGAGATGACTATATAAAATTAAAAAGAAGGAAAAACAATCACACAAAACCATACACAACAAAAACTCACCCAAATTCAATCTGGCCAAACTACTCCAAAAGTTTCACACAGACCCAAACCAAGAATTTAAAACGCCCCCTTTGTTGATTTCAGTCTTCGTTCTTTCTTTTTTCTCCACAGAACAATACAAAACCACCACTTTCAAACAAAATTATAAAAGATTTTGACAACTCTCCTCATCATCACACACCAAACGATAGGCGAGCCGTCAGGATTTGAAGAACCAGGTGACTATAGCATACTAGTGTCAGTGATGAGGTCTAGCTAGATCCAAGGTCTTCCAGATCAGCAAGGCAGTATCTCTCAAATTCCTCCCCTGTTTAGTTTCTTTCAAGCGTTAGACTAACAAATCAGGGAGGGACTTCTAAGACCTATTGTAGCCGCTACAATAGACTAACTGATAGAACCCCTCCTCCTTCTTTTCTACCAACAATGCATGCACAGGTGAGCAATATCTGGGACGTCTTTCATAGGAGTTACGCAGCCAGAATTCTCGCCACGTTAGATATCTTGACTGTATTATTTTTTTTTATAAAGAGATTACGCAGCTAGAATTCTCGCCACGTTAGATATCATAAATGGTAAAGGTCAAGATTTGCCACCCCACCCAACCCCTACATTTCTCGGTTAATTGTATTTTTCCGTTATTGCCTTTCTTACCATACATAAAGCTGTATTTTAGGAACGTTTTTAGCTAACAACCTTTTCGGAATACTATCCTATCCCTAACCCTAAGCCTAACCCTACCCCCCCCCCCCCCTATAAAGGGCTAGGGTTAGGGATAGGGTTAGTATTCAAAAAAGTTTTTAGCTAAAAATGTTCCTAAAATACAGCTTTATGTATGGTAAGAAAGGCAATAACGGAAAAATACAATTAACCGAGAAATGCAGGGGGGGGGGGGGGCACATGAGATTACCTAGCTAGAATTCTTACCACGTTTAATATCTTGATTGATTTTTATTTCCATAGAGATTACCTAGCTAGAATTATCGCCACGTTAGATATCTCGATTGCTTTTTTTCCCCATAGAGACTACGTAGCTAGAATTCTTACTACATTAGATATCTTGATTTCATTTCGTTTTTGTTGTTTTTTTGTTAGCAATTTCACAGCAAGAAAGGCTAGAAGAATTTGGCAGATGTGGCAAGCCCAAATCATAGGCAGGTTCGCTTCGAGAGACAGAACGGCTGACAAGACATGTTTTTTTTAGTTTTTTTAGAGTATGAAGAAATATACGTCCGTTTCATTTTGCAAATGATACGAGTGTTATTACTTATAGACACATTTCTTCGTGTGGTTAGTTAGTTAGTTAGTTAGTTAGTTAGTCTATTATAGTCATGTCAACAGCTTTTATTTTCTTTGTGTGGGGCTACGCACCGGGCACGATAGAATGAATAGTCACATGCACAGCAAACTGTCTTCTACAACCCGTCCTTGCAGACAGATATATATTATTAGACTGGCTGCGGAGCATGTGCTCCAAAAATGTCCATTATAATCGTGAAACAAGGAGAGATTTTGGACAGAACAAAAAGCTCGAACAAAGAAGATTTTGAGCAGTCTCCCAAGAGCTGAAGAAAACAGCACTCATCACATGTACATGGGTGCAACTACACAAAATGGAAAAACCCTGAAATGCCGGGGTCTAAGGGTAATGTTCCCCTGCAGCTGAAAAAAAAGAAGAAGATTTATGAAGATATTTTAGTTTGCTTTTTCCACAATGTATAAAAATGCTTATTTTAAAGTGTTTAAAAAATACAGTAGACACACACAGATCTTGTTTGACAAGTTTTAAAAACAGGAAATTCCTTTTCTGTTAACATTCAAAAACAGGAAATCCTTGTATACCAGGAAACGTTGCGCCCATGTGTGTATTGTGTCAACAGTGTTGGTCCAGGTTTGGCCACGTTTCTGTTCAAACGCTTGTTTCGCGTAGCTTGTTTTTTATTTTCCTCGTCGGCAAGCATTCCGTGAGCTTCGCGAGGAAAAGCCTTGCTTGGTAAGAAACACGCCTCAGGTAGGTAGGTAGGTAGGTAGTGTGTGTGTGTGTGTGTGTGTGTGTGTGTGTGTGTGTGCGTGTGTGTGTGTGTGTGCGTGTGTGCGTGCGTGCGTGCGTGCGTGCGTGCGTGCGTGCGTGCGTGTGCGTGTGTGCATGTGTGTGCGTGTGCGTGTGTGTGCGCGCGTGTGCGTGTGTGTGTGTGTGTATGTTAATGTATGTGTGCGCGTGCGTGTACGTGTATGTGTGCGTCAAGTCAAGTCAACATTTTATTGTGTGTGTGTGTGTGTGTGTGTGTGTGTGTGTGTGTGTGTGTGTGCGTGCGTGCGTGTGCGTGCGTGCGTGCGTGCGTGCGTGCGTGCGTGCGTGCGTGCGTGCGTGCGTGTGCGTGCGTGCGCGCGTGTGTGTGTCTAAGCTTGACAGGCCACCACACCAAACGGGGGCTACCAAACAGGCCAGACCACTCGACCAGAAGGCACACCTGTGTATGTGTGTACGTATCTGTGCAAAGGGGGGGGGGGGGGGGGGGGCTAAAAAGGGTCAGGGGGGTGTAACGATGGGGGGAGGGGGAAGGGGGGGGGGGGGGAGAAGGTTCTGGGCAAGAATGAGTGGTGGGGAGGGAACTAATGAGGGAGTGGAAGCAGAGAGATTTACTAAGAGATCCCTGGACTTTTTCAAAGTTGTTGTTCCCTGCCGAAGCAATTGAACACTATAGGCCTATTAAGCCTATCGAACAAATGAGAACATTACGTGTGCGATCGTTTTTGATTACCCCGCCCGCCACGTGGGCAGCCACACTCCGACTTCGGAGGAACTTTTTCAAAGTCTCTCTGGAGAAAGGAGGAAAAAGGGGTCTTCAGAGTAAAAATGTTGCACTGCCCAGTTTCAGTAGTTATGTTTTCCCATCAATTGTTCTGTGTATCGGAGTCTGCGGGATTTATGGTAAAGACAAATAAAAAAGGGGATTTGTGGGAGGGAGGATCTAAAGGAGAAACCATTAAGCCACTAGTATATAATTATATAGAAGGGGGGTGTCAGTGTGTGTGGGTGTGCGGTTTTGTTTAGGGGGAGGGGGGGGGGGTAAATAGTGGATGGTAAGAACAGTTAGGAGAGCTAGTTAATGGGGCAGGTGTAACACCAATTTCCTCTTCTCTCTCTCTCTCTCTCTCTCTCTCTCTCTCTCTCTCTCTCTCTCTCTCTCTCTCTCTCTCTCTCTCTCTCTCTCACTCACACACACACAGACACACACAGACACACACACACACACACACACACACACACACACACACGTACACGCGCGCAAATGCAATTCCCTCTCAAATTTTGCTCGTTAAAGCCTGTTCTAAATAAAAGACCCGAAAAATAGATAGAGGTAATTGGAACGGGGAGGGGGGCGGTGCGAGGGGCACAGAAGAAAAGGAGGAAGAGAACATGGGGGCGATGAAAACACCAAACAGGGAAACAAAATATATACAAAACCAGACCTGTTTACCCCCTACACAAGTCTTGAGTCGTCTGGATAGCTGAAAGGAGTAGTTTTGGTGCAAAATGTGTAGCTTTATTCATTAAACCATCAAACAATGTTCACTAAAAATGAGTAGTAATCAAGAATTAGAGAGCATTATTGTCAATTTTGAAGAGTAGTAGAGATCCAAATTGAGTAGAATACTACTTGAAAAGAGTAGAGTAAACAGGTCTGCAAAACCAACGTTTATACACTGGATCACAAAGGTATGAAATTAATCCGACCCAACAACAACTTACTTAGCCTTACCTAGCTGGCTGAACAAGAGAAGAAACTTGACACCTTTACATATTTTGCCACTGAATTAGTGCTGCATCATTATTCGCTAAATATTGCATTTCAACCAGGGCCAGTGTATATAGTATATACACTGGCCCTGATTTCAACAGCATCTGTGTCAATAATGGGACGGAAGAAACCACGTCAGGTTGAATGAAAAAAACCCAGCTTGTCCCGAGTCAAGCCTGTCAACAGATGTTCTATAAAGACTATTCTAGGGGGGTGGACTTATTAATATCCTGATCTGAATATATTATTAGAATTATATCCGTGCACAGTCATAATGAGGTACAGCGGATTCCCACTAACTCTTAAACGGATAACTCAAAAACACTGGATACATCACAATAATATTACGGTTCCAGTTTAATCGTCTTTATACTAAACGGTTTTGTTTTGTTTTTGAAAACTCAAAATACTGGCTATATCAAAATAAAATGTCAGTCCCTTCACTGTGTGTATATTCACATACTATGATACAAGATTAAGATTACAATTATAGCCCCGTCGACAACTAAGGCCATGTCAGGGCTGTCACCACGTTACATCTCACCACGTATTAAAAAAGGGATAAAAACACAAGGTCAAAACAAAATCAAAGTTTTTTAATTTTGTTAAAATACTTTTGTTAAAAACCCCATTAATCAATCAAAAACTTAGCGTGCGCACACACACACACACACACACACATATTTTATTCTGGAGTTTTTATTTTATTTTATTATTATTATTATTGGGTTTTTTAAAACTGTTTTAACTAAGCATACATCCCCTAATGTTACTTATAAATATGCACTTTTAGCACACACAGATACACACGCACATACCCACGCGCACACACTCACGCTTTCATGTCTAATATAACTTCTAAGTGAAAAGACGTTAAATTAAAGAACAACAACAACAACAACAACAACACACACACACACACACACACACACACACACACACACACGCTGCCGGCAGATACACAAAACATGCAAAGTAAAAAATTTAATAAAAATTCAGAGTGCTATCTGGTACTTTACACACACTCCTCAAATTTTCGCACTTGAAAATGCTCTCTAAGAACTGAAGCAACATTCTCATCTGCCATTCTTCTTGGGAAAGGAATAGGGTTAGGATCAACCTACGGTTATTTTGATAAAACTGAAAGAAGGGGATTTTGAGACTGGGGGTAGTAAACAAGAAAGTGGGAGGGGGGGGGGGGGGGGTCGAAATATTTAAAGAACTCACTCTCTGCTAAATAAAGAATATTAAAGACACACTGACCCACCACGATTAAGTCCCTTGGTTTTTTTCTGGGTAGCTGTGACCCACATACAAATGCCCCCAACTTCAAATTGAGGCTGTTCTTTAAAATGATGTTTCGTTTCTAATTTGGGGGCATTTGTACGGGAGTCAAACCTGGTCAAAGCGAGATTTCTTACCAACTATAAGAAGGAAAACCCGTGAAACCCGTGATTTTGACACGTGATCTGGCGGCTCTTTAAGAAGCAGACAGACGTGACACCGGACAAAGAAATGGGCAAAATCACTGCGAATCACCAGACAAAAGAAATAGATAGCGAATTTTAAAAAAAGCACTAGGTAAACATGCAAACACAGGCAGACAGACAGACAAAATATCATATTTAGACAGGTGAGTATCACGCAAGGAAGCAGACATACGCCAGAGCTTCAGATTGTCTTCAAACACAATGGGCCGGTGTGGCGTTCTCAAAATGGATTTGTTCTCAACATGTCTGCGCATGTGCGAAATCGATCATGATGTACCATCAAATGCTATCTTTTGTGTATTCGACACTAAATTGACCCTAAGCCTATCCCTAACCCTAAGCCTATCCCTAACCCTAAACCTATCCCTAACTCTTCGCACATGCGCAGACGGTTTGAGAACAAATCCATTTTGAGAATGCCACACCGGTCATAAGAGAAAACGAGGGGTCAATGTTCAAAAGAAGGGACCAGTAATGTAATAATGTGTCACACTTAATGTACAATGATATCTGTATTGCTAACAAAATTCGGTACTTTCCTGGTGTTGCACTGCCTCCGGGCATTGCCTCCAGGATCGTTCCCACCATCTTTATATCTACTAATGTCCCATATGTGTCTGTTTCAGACC
>CM065703.1:20233394-20258394 GCA_017654935.2 Phymorhynchus buccinoides
GCACAAATCAAACTTAAAGGCATAGGGGAAGACGGGGTAAAAAGCGCATGGGCGGGAAAGAAGCCCACCCCAATTATTTCATGAAATAAAAAGAAAATTTCAGTCAAATTTGCCCATGAGACGAATGCTTAACATTAACGCTCGTCTCATGGGCAAAATGAGACTGAAATTTGCTTCATTTCATGAGATAATTGGGGTGGGCTTCTTACCCGCCCATGCGCTTTTTACCCCGTCTTCCCCTAACAACCGAACCCAAGAATCGGGTCTCGATAGTCAGAAACGTGCTGCCCAATTGCTGCCTCGGTCGAAGTGTTGCTGAGGCGAGCAGCGAGGCAAATGAGCGCTCATGAGCATCCTTTTATGCCGGCTGTGGCTTTAACCTTCTCATCACCAGCTATTTTGTTTTAGCTAAAAAGTTTCCATTCAACTTACATAGGTAGTGAAAAGATTTTGTCTGCAATATTGGGGATTCTTCTGCAACATGTTTAAAGTAAGACCTGTCCTTATCTCCTAAAAAGAAGGAACACAACACCATTGGGTAGCAGATCCTCGTCAAGAACAGTATATAATAGCGTCATTGTCCTCGTTTCAAGGCTTGTATTGACATGCATTGATGTGCAGAAATGCCACTTTGGTGGCGAAAGAGTTCATATTCACCCACAAACGCGAAATTCAAAGTCTGGCTATGCAAGAACCTCCATCTTGCTGAGCTGACATGGAACAACCTCCAAAGACTAAGAGCAATACAAAGCTCTCCAAGCGCTCGAAGTGAACGAGTCCAAACATTTAGGTTGAGCATTGTTTTCGCACAGAGCGTCACAAAGTGCTAGACTTAAGCAGCTCTCCACTTTCTCGGGGAAGGAGAGAGAGAGGGGGGGAGAGAGCGAGAGAGAGAGAGAGAGAGAGAGAGAGAGAGAGGGAGAGAGAGAGAGAGAGAGAGAGAGAGAGAGAGAGAGAGAGAGAGAGAGAGAGAGAGAGAGAGAGAGAGAGAGAGCGAGAGAGAGAGCGAGAGAGAGAGAGAGAGAGAGAGAGAGAGAGAGAGAGAGAGAGAGAGAGAGAGAGAGAGAGAGAGAGAGAGAGAGAGAGAGAGAGAGGGAGGGAGAGAGAGAGAGAGAGAGAGAGAGAGAGAGGGAGAGAGAGAGGGAGAGAGAGAGAGAGAGGGAGAGAGAGGGAGAGAGTACACGCGAAGAAAGTGACAGAGAGAAGTGCAGCCATACTGTGGCATACAAGAATCGGCAAGCAGGGACTGAGAGACACAGTAATACAAAATGTTGATGCAGCAGATAAACTCTACAGTACTGTACATTAGCTGCATGGCTTCTCAAGCAGTCAAAGGGTCAAAGACCGCCACACCACCGCTCCTCACTATGTACAGTAAGTAATGAGTATAACAATATGGACCGCTCCTCACTATGTACAGTAAGTAATGAGTATAACAATATGGACCGCTCCTCACTATGTACAGTAAGTAATGAGTATAACAATATGGACCGCTCCTCACTATGTACAGTAAGTAATGAGTATAACAATATGGACCGCTCCTCACTATGTACAGTAAGTAATGAGTATAACAATATGGACCGCTCCTCACTATGTACAGTAAGTAATGAGTATAACAATATGGACCGCTCCTCACTATGTACAGTAAGTAATGAGTATAACAATATGGACCGCTCCTCACTATGTACAGTAAGTAATGAGTATAACAATATGGACCGCTCCTCACTATGTACAGTAAGTAATGAGCATAACAATATGGACCGCTCCTCACTATGTACAGTAAGTAATGAGCATAACAATATGGACCGCTCCTCACTATGTACAGTAAGTAATGAGCATAACAATATGGACCGCTCCTCACTATGTACAGTAAGTAATGAGTATAACAATATGGGTCGAGTTCAGTTACCGACTTTTGAGTGTTTTCTTCCTACGTACGTTCTTCTTCTTCTTCTGCGTTCCCAGGCCATATGGCCATAACGGGTAAGGTACATATGTGTCCGGTTTTCAGTTTTCACTGGTCTCCCCGCTGCGTACAGCCGACACATTCCGATTTCGGAGGAGCTCAAAGGAGACAAATTATTTGGAAGATTTTTTTTCAAAAAAATGCAGGAGAAATGGGCCGTATAAGTAGATGACAGAAAGCAAAGGGAAAAGGCAGAGTCAAAGAGAGTGGCAGATTAGAGGAAGTTACAAGCACAGAACTTCCAGAAGGTGGGGGAACTATTTTTACGAAAGAGCCCCCCGGTATCCCCACGGGGAGACTACGTACGTTAAAAAAGGCACAACAATCAGTTCGACCCAAACTCAAACTCTTCTATTTGTCGTCAAACCATCAAAGGAAGAATTGACACAGAAGTGGTAGTAAGCACATAATACCACGACAGAAAATAAAATAACAAAAAAGCACAAGGTAAAGCTCGTGACGAAGTAAATGCAGCAGATAAAACACAATGGATTGGCTGATCATTATGCTCCCACTGGGGGGGAAACAATGAAGGTAAGTAGTATATCCAGGCTTGGTACCAGAGAAAATGAATGGTCACTGCAGCTGGGGAGTGAACTGCCTTGGGGAAAGCTGTCAGGGACACAGTCCGACTGGAGATGGACGAGAGATAAAGTTTTAGCCCTTTCACCGCCAGCCATATTTCAGCCAAAAATTTCCATTAAATTTATCTGGGTAGAGAACACAATCCTTCTGCAGTATTGGGGGGGGGGGGGGGGGGGGGGGGGAGGTAAGAAGTATATATCCAGGCTTGGTACCAGAGAAAATGAATGGTCACTGCAGCTGGGGCGTGAACTGCCTTGGGGAAAGCTGTCAGGGACACAGTCCGACTGGAGATGGACGAGAGATAAAGTTTTAAATAAAGAGTTTGTTGTTGTTGTTGTTATTGCTGTTTTTAATAAGTGAAGACTTCTGCAGAGACATTTGACAAAAGAGACGTGCCAAGAAACTCTACAGAGAGCTGGGCAACAGAGAATCCTTATAGAAGAACCCCCACCCCTATCTTCCCCTGCACGCACGCGCGCGCGCGCGCGCACACACACACACACACACTTTAATCAAGCTTTTTGTCCTTAAACGCCCTACACTCTCTAAGGGGGCCACAAGCGCAAGTACACCGTCGCGTTTGAGCGCACGTGCGCCTATGCCTCTACACATGCTTGCACACTGACACACATGATGCGCGTGCGAGCACACACACACACACACACACACACACACACACACGAAAAACTGCCACAGACCTCACTTTCATTTATTTGCTTCCAAACTTACCCTGACGCACTGCCAAACAGTTTCCTCACTCAGATAATCCACTACAAGCAAAAAGACTGACCGCGTCCAGTTATCAATGTAACAATGTTTCTGCGGCCTTGGTATACCAAGTATGTCAAGTTATACCAGTGGGGCTCAAGGACCAATTTCTGGTGTTACGTACCAAGATCCTATTCCAGTCGACGACATGTGTGTGCTATAAGGGCAAATGTCCAGTTGAAACCCCTGTTCCTTCACGCACACCCGGACCTGAGATTTTCTTCAATGACTCCTGCGTGTAATCATGAGTGTGTCTAAAGTCAACAAGGGTAGTAATACAGTAAACATCGCTTCAGTCAAAATTTAAGGGACTGAAATTTTATTTTGAGTTCAAAAGACTTTTCAACAGAGATTATTATACTGGGACTCAAAAAATTATCGTGAGTTATCCAGTGTGTTTTTTAGTTATCCGTTTTTGAGTTATCAGTCTTCCTGTGGGGGATACCGGGGAGTCTTTCGCACAAATAGTTCCCCACCTTCTGGACGTTCTGTGCTTGTAACTTCCTCTAATATGTTACTCTCTTTGACTCTGTCTTTTCCCTTTATTTTCTGTCATCTACTATCTTTCTGACTTACTGGCCCATTCTCCTGCCTTTTTTCCCAAAACAATCTTCCCAATGATATTTTCTCCTTTGAACTCCTCCGAAATCAGAATGTGTTGACCATGCGCAGCGGGGAGAGCAGTGAAAACTGAAAAAGGGGACACATACGTACCTTACCCATTATGGCCATATGGCCTGGGAACGCAGAAGAAGAAGAAGAAGAGTTATCAGTTCTCCACTGTATTGTTGCTCTAACATAATACTAAACCTATCCCTTATGCGAGCAAAGCAAAACACTGCTTCCTAGTGAAACATTTTTTATGAGAAAGTTTGGTTAAAAGTAGCGAAACTGCATTCCGTTTTTGCGCATGTGAATGAATCCATTCAAAGCCTTGTAGTAGTAGCTCCGCCCCTTCCATCAGCTGACCTGGGTAGGAAAAGGGGGCTAAAACTTGACATTTACCGCTGTAAGTAAGGCCTAGCTTACATAAACACTTTGGTTATTGTTCAGCAAGGTCTACTATCTTTAGAGATATGAGAGGCCTTCGATGACGCATCAAGCTTGTCAGTTACAACTGTGCAGGCGACAGGCAGACACACACACACACACACACATGCATGCATGCACACACACACACACACATTCACACAGAGAGGCAAACAGAGAGAGGGAGAGAGGGAAAGAGAGAAACTCACAAAGCCTCTCTATGAATTACATATACATATTTTAATTACAATGGCTTACATACTGTCATGTGATTAGGGGTAAATTTAATAGAATAGCATAGTGCTATTATTAGAGAGAGAGAAAATGGAGTTTTACGTCCTCTTGGTCTGAATCAGACACACATGGGACATTTGTAAATACAAATATGGTGGGAACAATACTGGAGGCAATGCCCGGAGGCAGTACGAAACCAGTAAAGTCCCGATTTTTTAAAATTAATACAGATAGCTGTAGCGGTGACCACGCCTCGGTTAAACCTCATCGGCTATGGCACCGCCACAAATAGTAGGTGATGCTATTATTAGTTCAAGAAAACTGAAAGAGAAAAAAAACAGGGAAATAGGGGATGGGGGCAAGGGAAATGGAAGAAACTAACTTATGTTCCGTCTGGAAACATGAAAGGCAAAGACCACAACACTCCATTTTGATTCCATAATATCTTGGGCTCAACATTATCACTGTGAATGTTTTGTGATACAGACGAACCTCCCTTATAAGACCTCATTTTGGATGATTGTTTTTATAAGACCTCAAAAAATCATCCAAAATGAGGTCTTATAAGGGAGGGGTCTTATAAGGGAGGTAATTTTAATACTTACAAAGAAGGGCAATGTCTCAGAGAAGTAGGTCTTATGTGGGAGGGAGTCTCATATAATGGGAGGTCTTATAAGGGAGGTTCCACTGTAATAGTAAGTGTGACATCAATGAAATGCCAGTGACAAGTGGACATTAGAGAGAGCAACTAACTTCCAACAACAAGTTAACAAAATAAATACATTGTGATCACCTTCCTTTCCAGAGGTACTATTAAAAGGTTCAAGATTTTTGCTTATTGTGTCTTTAAACAAAGAAAAAGAAAGGGAGCGCAAATCTCCAGTTTTGTCACGAGACAATTCTCGCTGGATGTCTACTTTTTCATAATTTGCGCGCACGCACACACACCATTCTTGATTATGAGTTTTTGTTTCCCGGGTAACACTGAATATCCCCACACACACACTCCTCAGCTATCTATCACCTCCTACAGGAATCCCACCTTTTCCTATTATATTCCACTCCAACGCTTCTTTACAAATATAAAAGCACCTCTCTCTCTCTATCTCTCTCACACACACACACACACACTCTCACCTACACCAAAATTACATTTCAATATAATACTGTCTGAATCACTTTTAGTGCAAGGATGTTAAATTGAAGAACACACACACACACAACACACACACACACACACACACAGTAAGAAAGAGAGACCGACAGACAGACAGAAAGACAGACAGAGACAGAAAGAGAATGGGGCTTTATATTACTTCTTGCCGACACGAAAGGGCGATAATTTTAGGACCGAACTGCTTATGCCACCTAGCGATGAGTCAGGTGCAGATAATTTTCTCCGTACTTATATTATATACTACTACTTCATGACAGGCAAGGACGATAATCTTAAGTAGGTGGCGTTCGCATCTCAGGGCACGAGACAGAGGCAGATAATTTTCTGTATAAAGCCTCACTGGGGCGGTGGCGCTTCAGATAATAGAGCAGAAGAAAAACACAACACAGTGGAACCACCTCCCTATTAAGACCTTGAAAAATCATCCAAAAATAAGGTCTTAAGCTTGCCTTGGCATGAGGCTGTGTCAGACCAGTTGACATAAGCTAGAACGCCAAGGCTACATGAAAATGTTGTTATGCTCTGAATGGTTGTGCGGGGATTGTCTTAAGCCATGACAAGCTCCCAGCATAACATCATCAGTCTAAAATCCCCCGAAGACGGAGTGTGGCTGCCCACATGGCGGGGTAATCAAAAACGGTCACACACGTAATGTTCTCATCCCTAGCTGGTGCATTTGTACTGAATTGTTCAAGCGCTCTGGCTGTTGGGGTGATCCCTGGAGTCGTTAAGCCAGGGAACAACAACAACAAGGTCTTAAGCAGGAGGGAGTTATAACAGGGAGGTAATTTTAATACCTACAAAGAAGGGCAATTTGATTATGTCTCAGAGAAGTAGGTCTTAAGTGGGAGGGAGTCTTAATTAGCCACTGCAACGACCACTTTTTGCAAGAGTGAATGCCCTTGGTAGATGCTTGAGTACTGACCAAACAAGGGTGTAACTCTCGCCAATAACCCTATTTGAGGCCACTGAATGGCTGCCTTTTGCAAGAGTGAATGCCCTTTTGGATACTGACCAACAAGGGCTTAACTCTCGCTGTCAAGGGCGTTAATAACCCTAGTTGCAGTGGCCAATAGGGAATGTCTTAATAGGGAAGGTTCCACTGTAACTTGACAAACTTTGACTGACACATCACAACGCTCTCAGTAAAGGGAAATAACTGCAGAGTCACAAAGTCAAATGTTCTTTTTTTCCCAGCCCAGGTTCTCTCCCATGTTTCTCCTACATCGCAACCTTCTAGTAAACAAACAAACAAACAAAAACAGCTCAGCAAAACAACAAAAACAGCTCAGCAAAACAAAAACAACAAACCAACCAAACTACACTGACACAGCACATGACCACAACAAATACACACCCAACCACTAAACAAACAAACAAAAAACAGCTGAGCCAAAAAAAAAACCCAAAAAAAACCACCCTAAAATACTACACTGACACAGCACATGACCATACACACAAAAACAACAACACCAAAACAAACAAAAACCAGCTGAGCAAAAGAAACAGCAGCCCCGCTAACAAAACACACACACACATACACACACAAACAGCAAGATATTTTTCTGTCCTCCTCCCACTCAGGCATCAGAATAGTCTGAAGTCCAATCCTCTGAAAACTGCAGTTAAAGGGCTGAAGAGGGACAACATTCAAATGAGTTTGGAACACTACCAATAAGGCTTAATATAGTGATAAATCATTTTAAAAACGCTATTTAACACAAAGGTATAACACTGAATAAAAAGGCTAAGACCTCTGATAAGAGAAGCCAATCCTCTGTCAGAAAGTCTGAAATCCTCTGATCCTCTGACAATTCTTGATGCCTGCCCACTCTTTGACTCTTGACTCCTCCCCCGTGGGGATACCGGGGGGGTCTTTTGTATAAATAGTTCCACCTTCTGGAAGTTCTGTGCTTGTAACTTCCTCTAATCTGTCACTCTCTTTGACTCTGCCTTTTCCCTTTGCTTACTATCATCTACTATCTTTCTGCCTTACCACCGGTCCATTCTCCTGCCTTTTTTCACGAAACCCTTTCAAAAACATTTCCTCCTCCAGCTTCGCGAAGTTGGACTTGCTGGGCCTAACTATTTCTTTAGTTAGGCGAGTAATGGCAGCCTGACGCATCTGCCGCTCATAATTGACAGGAAACATGTCTGAGCGATCGAAGAAGAAGAAGAAGAAGACCATTTGAGAACAAGCCAATCCTGTCAGAAATTCTTAATCCTCTGAAATCCTCCGATCCTCTAACAATTCTGATGCCTGCCCACTCTTGACTCTCTGACTCACCCGTGAGGTTGCAGTCCAGGGAGCACTCCCCGATGCTCTCGTCCCCGGAGATGGTGCTGATGGTGGAGGCCTGCAGGAGGCGGATTCCCCTGGATGGGGGCACCACCACGTCCAGAGAGCTGGGGGGCTCCGCCTTGCTCCCCCCTACCATCCCCCCTACCACCACCACCCCACCCTCTCCTCTCAAGCTGCCCGAGTCCCAGGACGGGCGAGACTGGGGTCTCACGGAATACGTGGGGGCGCTGGTGTAAGAATCGAAGGAGAACTCGTCGTCCAGGGGGTGAGGCCGGTCCTTGTACTGCGCCTTGATGGCACGGTAACGCTCCTCCAGCTTGTCGTCGGCGTCAGCGGTGGAGGTAGCGCTACCAGGGGAGCGCGGGGAGCGCTTGTCCTTGAACTCGCGGTACACGTCCACCTTGCCAAGGTTGTTCTTCTCCATGGACTTGAGCCGCCGCTGGGTCGACTCCGGCATGGGCCTGCGCTCAGAGTCCGCCGCGTTGTTCCTCTTACAGCTGCCACCCCCGCCCGAGGAGGAAGATGCCTCGCTCTCCTGACTCGTGTTCAGGTCAGCTGCCGGAGAAGAGGCCGAAGCACCTAACAACAATAATAATCATTTTAATTATATAGCGCAATAATCCATCGAAAATGCTCTATCAGACCTGTTTACTACCCCCTACACAAGTCTTGAGTAGTCTGGGTAGCTGAAATGAGTAGTTTTGGTGCAAAATGTGTAGTTTTATTCATTAAAACCATCAAACAATGTTCAATGAAAATGAGTAGAATCTAGCATTATTTTCAATTTTGAAGAGTAGTAGAGATCCAAATTGAGTGGAATACTACTCGAAAAGAGTAGAGTAAACAGGTCTGTAAGACCTTCAAAAATCATCCAAAATGAGGTCTTATAAGGGAGGTAATTTTAATACTTACAAAGAAGGGCAATGTATCAGAGAAGTAGGTCTTATGTGGGAGGGAGTCTTATACAGTGGAACCTCCCTTATAAGACCTTCAAAAATCATCCAAAATGAGGTCTTATAAGGGAGGGGTCTTATAAGGGAGGTAATTTTAATACTTACAAAGAAGGGCCAATGTTTCAAGAGAAGTAGGTCTTACGTGGGAGGGAGTCTTATAACGTGAGGTCTTATAAGGGAGGTTCCACTGTAGTAATCATCATAATAATAATAATTTAAATTATATTGTGCAAACAGGGCTCCCAATTGTCCCGCAAAACAAGGGGTCTCCAGGGACTCTTTCACTTTACGGCATAGAGGGTCCTCGAGGGGTCCCAATGACATCGCGTATGCTAAAAGGAATATGCTATGGTGCATCCCTGGAACCCCCTGCACATTGTTTCAGAGGGTCCTTTAGGATTATCATACTTCATAGGCCCCCAAATGAGGGTCTCTGGGACCCCCTGCACATTGTTTCAGAGGTTCCTTTAGGATTATCATACTTCATAGGCCCCCAAATGAGGGTCTCTGGGACCCCCTGCACATTGTTTCAGAGGTTCCTTTAGGATTATCATACTTCATAGGCCCCAAAATGAGGGTCTCTGGGACCCCCTGCACATTGTTTCAGAGGTTCCTTTAGGATTATCATACTTCATAGGCCCCAAAATGAGGGTCTCTGGGACCCCCTGCACATTGTTTCAGAGGGTCCTTTAGGATTATCATACTTCATAGGCCCCCAAATGAGGGTCCCTGGGACCCCCTGCACATTGTTTGAGAGGGTCCTTTAGGATTATCATACTTCATAGGCCCCCAAATGAGGGTCCCTGGGACCCCCTGCACATTGTTTGAGAGGGTCCTTTAGGATTATCATACTTCATAGGCCCCAAAATGAGGGTCTCTGGGACCCCCTGCACATTGTTTGAGAGGGTCCTTTAGGATTATCATACTTCATAGGCCCCCAAATGAGGGTCTCTGGGACCCCCTGCACATTGTTTGAGAGGGTCCTTTAGGATTATCATACTTCATAGGCCCCCAAATGAGGGTCTCTGGGACCCCCTGCACATTGTTTCAGAGGGTCCTTTAGGATTATTGTACTTCATAGGCCCCCAAATGAGGGTCTCTGGGACCCCCTGCACATTGTTTGAGAGGTTCCTTTAGGATTATCATACTTCATAGGCCCCAAAATGAGGGTCTCTGGGACCCCCTGCACATTGTTTCAGAGGTTCCTTTAGGATTATCATACTTCATAGGCCCCAAAATGAGGGTCTCTGGGACCCCCTGCACATTGTTTCAGAGGTTCCTTTAGGATTATCATACTTCATAGGCCCCAAAATGAGGGTCTCTGGGACCCCCTGCACATTGTTTGAGAGGGTCCTTTAGGATTATCATACTTCATAGGCCCCCAAATGAGGGTCTCTGGGACCCCCTGCACATTGTTTGAGAGGGTCCTTTAGGATTATCATACTTCATAGGCCCCAAAATGAGGGTCTCTGGGACCCCCTGCACATTGTTTCAGAGGTTCCTTTAGGATTATCATACTTCATAGGCCCCCAAATGAGGGTCTCTGGGACCCCCTGCACATTGTTTCAGAGGGTCCTTTAGGATTATCATACTTCATAGGCCCCAAAATGAGGGTCTCTGGGACCCCCTGCACATTGTTTGAGAGGTTCCTTTAGGATTATCATACTTCATAGGCCCCAAAATGAGGGTCTCTGGGACCCCCTGCACATTGTTTGAGAGGGTCCTTTAGGATTATTGTACTTCATAGGCCCCAAAATGAGGGTCTCTGGGACCCCCTGCACATTGTTTGAGAGGGTCCTTTAGGATTATTGTACTTCATAGGCCCCCAAATGAGGGTCTCTGGGACCCCCTGCACATTGTTTCAGAGGGTCCTTTAGGATTATCATACTTCATAGGCCCCCAAATGAGGGTCTCTGGGACCCCCTGCACATTGTTTGAGAGGGTCCTTTAGGATTATCATACTTCATAGGCCCCCAAATGAGGGTCTCTGGGACCCCCTGCACATTGTTTGAGAGGGTCCTTTAGGATTATCATACTTCATAGGCCCCAAAATGAGGGTCTCTGGGACCCCCTGCACATTGTTTCAGAGGGTCCTTTAGGATTATTGTACTTCATAGGCCCCAAAATGAGGGTCTCTGGGACCCCCTGCACATTGTTTGAGAGGTTCCTTTAGGATTATCATACTTCATAGGCCCCAAAATGAGGGTCTCTGGGACCCCCTGCACATTGTTTGAGAGGGTCCTTTAGGATTATCATACTTCATAGGCCCCAAAATGAGGGTCTCTGGGACCCCCTGCACATTGTTTGAGAGGGTCCTTTAGGATTATCATACTTCATAGGCCCCCAAATGAGGGTCTCTGGGACCCCCTGCACATTGTTTGAGAGGGTCCTTTAGGATTATCATACTTCATAGGCCCCCAAATGAGGGTCTCTGGGACCCCCTGCACATTGTTTCAGAGGTTCCTTTAGGATTATCATACTTCATAGGCCCCCAAATGAGGGTCTCTGGGACCCCCTGCACATTGTTTCAGAGGGTCCTTTAGGATTATCATACTTCATAGGCCCCAAAATGAGGGTCTCTGGGACCCCCTGCACATTGTTTCAGAGGTTCCTTTAGGATTATTGTACTTCATAGGCCCCAAAATGAGGGTCTCTGGGACCCCCTGCACATTGTTTCAGAGGTTCCTTTAGGATTATCATACTTCATAGGCCCCAAAATGAGGGTCTCTGGGACCCCCTGCACATTGTTTCAGAGGTTCCTTTAGGATTATCATACTTCATAGGCCCCCAAATGAGGGTCTCTGGGACCCCCTGCACATTGTTTCAGAGGTTCCTTTAGGATTATCATACTTCATAGGCCCCCAAATGAGGGTCCCTGGGACCCCCTGCACATTGTTTCAGAGGGTCCTTTAGGATTATCATACTTCATAGGCCCCCAAATGAGGGTCTCTGGGACCCCCTGCACATTGTTTCAGAGGTTCCTTTAGGATTATCATACTTCATAGGCCCCAAAATGAGGGTCTCTGGGACCCCCTGCACATTGTTTCAGAGGTTCCTTTAGGATTATCATACTTCATAGGCCCCAAAATGAGGGTCTCTGGGACCCCCTGCACATTGTTTCAGAGGTTCCTTTAGGATTATTGTACTTCATAGGCCCCAAAATGAGGGTCTCTGGGACCCCCTGCACATTGTTTCAGAGGTTCCTTTAGGATTATTGTACTTCATAGGCCCCAAAATGAGGGTCTCTGGGACCCCCTGCACATTGTTTCAGAGGTTCCTTTAGGATTATCATACTTCATAGGCCCCAAAATGAGGGTCTCTGGGACCCCCTGCACATTGTTTCAGAGGTTCCTTTAGGATTATCATACTTCATAGGCCCCAAAATGAGGGTCTCTGGGACCCCCTGCACATTGTTTCAGAGGTTCCTTTAGGATTATCATACTTCATAGGCCCCAAAATGAGGGTCTCTGGGACCCCCTGCACATTGTTTTAGAGGGTCCTTTAGGATTATCATACTTCATAGGCCCCAAAATGAGGGTCTCTGGGACCCCCTGCACATTGTTTTAGAGGGTCCTTTAGGATTATTGTACTTCATAGACCCCAAAATGAGGGTCCCTGGGAGCCCCTGCACATTGTTTTAGAGGGTCCTTTAGGATTATCGTACTTCATAGACCCCCAAATGAGGGTCCCTGGGACCCCCTGCACATTGTTTTAGAGGGTCCTTTAGGATTATAGTACTTCATAGGCCCCCAAAATGAGGGTCCCTGGGACCCCCTGCACATTGTTTTAGAGGGTCCTTTAGGATTATTGTACTTCATAGACCCCAAAATGAGGGTCCCTGGGACCCCCTGCACATTGTTTTAGAGGGTCCTTTAGGATTAACGTACTTCATAGACCCCAAAACGAAGGTCCCTGGGAGCCCCTGCACATTGTTTTAGAGGGTCCTTTAGGATTATCGTACTTCATAGACCCCAAAATGAGGGTCCCTGGGAGCCCCTGCACATCCTTTCAGAGGGTCCTTTAGGATTATCGTACTTCATAGACCCACCAAATGAGGGTCCCTGGGAGCCCTGTGCAATAATCCATCGGAAAAGCTCTATGCGCTTTATTTACAATGACACGACAGGAAAACGACGTAGAGTATTGACAATAAAAACCGAATCATCAAATGTGTGACGAGGCACAAAAAGAACATCAGCAAAAGAAAAGCACTCTCATGGGTGCAACTCCTCCAAAGTCGCAGTGTGGCTGCCCACGTGGCAGGGTAATCAAAAACGGTCACACACGTAATGTTCTCATCCCTAGTTGGGGCACTTGTACCATAGTGTTCAATTGCTTCGGCTGTTGGGATGATCCCTGGAGTCTTTAAGCCAGGGAACAACACCAACAACATGGGTGCCACTACACAACATGAAAACCCCCTGAAAGGCCGGGGTCTAGGGGTAATGTCCCCCTGCAGCTGAAGAAAAAAATTATATATGAAGGTGTTTTTTTTAAAAATGATACAAATGCTTATTTTAAAGTGTTTGAAAAAACAGTAGACACACAAAGATCTTGTTTGACAATTTTTTTTTTTTTTAAAGGAAATTCTAGGAAAAGTTGCACCCACGATTCTTCTTTTTCTTCTTCGATCGCTCAGACAGTTTCCTGTCAATTATGAGCGCAGATGCATCATGCTGCCGTTATGCGCCTAACTAAGAAATAGTTAGGCCCAGCAAGTCCGACTTCGGCTGGAGGAAATCTTTTTGAAAGCGTTTCGTGAAAAAAAGGCAGGAGAATGGACCCCGGTAAAGGCAGAAAGATAGTAGATGACAGTAAGCAAAGGGAAAAGGCAGAGTCAAAGAAAGAGACATTAGAGGAAGTTACAAGCACAAAACTTCCAGAAGGTGGGGGAACTATTTATACAAAAGATCCCCCTGGTATCCCCACGGGGGGGTGGGCACCCATGCTGACTCTGCGGTTACCCATATTTACACGCTACATAATTTCAATGGAAAACACACACACATGGGTACTCCTGGGAAATTTCAAAAATCCTGCAATGCAGGGGTCCAGGGGCCGGCCGCCCAGTTAACAACTTGACTTAAAACAATCCTAAAAATACAAAGTTCCTGGCAAAGGCATGTAAATATTTATCTCTATTTTTTTTTAATATATATTCTACACATGAGAAAAACCAACAAAACGTTTATAAATAGGGAAATTCGTTGCTTCTCAAATTCTCATTGGGCAATAAAATAAAAAAAATCCTGCATTTCAGGACATCCTGAAAAGCAGGAGCATCCATGCGTGACACGCACAAAAACTCACCTGCTTCTTCGCTGTTCACGACCGCCGTCACCTTGGACTTGGAGTCTTTGCGGGACCCGCCCATCAGCTTCAGGAAGGAGCTGCGAATCCTGCTGCGAGAAAAGTGCCGGGAACTGCTCTTGGGAGTGGAGGCGGAATTGGAAGAAGAAGAACTGGGCTGGGTGGTGGTGGAGGAGGTGGTGGTGGTGGTGGAGATAGGGGAGGGGGTGTCCTCTTCCACCTCTAGCGCTATTCCCGCGGTGGCTGGGAGGCTCTGGGAGCTGCCGGCTCGCGACCCGTTGTTGCTGCGGTCCTGTAACAGCAATACAGTGGAACCTCCCTTATAAGACTCCCTCCCACATAAGACCTACTTTTCTGAGACATTGCCTTTCTTTGAAAGTACTGTATTAAAATCACCTCCCTTATAAGACCTCCCATTATAAGACTCCCTCCCATATAAGACCTACTTCTCTGAGACATTGCCCTTCTTTGAAAGTACTGTATTAAAATCACCTCCCTTATAAGACCTCCCATTATAAGACTCCCTCCCATATAAGACCTACTTCTCTGAGACATTGCCCTTCTTTGAAAGTACTGTATTAAAATCACCTCCCATATAAGATCTCCCATTATAAGACTCCCTCCCACATAAGACCTACTTTTCTGAGACATTGCCCTTTTTTGAAAGTACTGTATTAAAATCACCTCCCTTATAAGACCTCCCATTATAAGACTCCCTCCCATATAAGACCTACTTCTCTGAGACATTGCCCTTCTTTGTAAGTATTAAAATCACCTCCCTTATAAGACCTCCCATTATAAGACTCCCTCCCATATAAGACCTACTTTTCTGAGACATTGCCCTTCTTTGTAAGTATTAAAATCACCTCCATTATAAGACCTCCCATTATAAGACTCCCTCCCATATAAGACCTACTTCTCTGAGACATTGCCCTTCTTTGTAAGTATTAAAATCACCTCCCTTAATTATAAGACCTCCCATTATAAGACTCCCTCCCATATAAGACCTACTTCTCTGAGACATTGCCCTTCTTTGTAAGTATTAAAATCACCTCCCTTTAAGACCCCTCCCTATAAGACCTCATTTTGGATGATTTTTGAAGGTCTTATAAGGGAGGTTCCACTGTAACAACGATTTTATTTACTGTATTTTATTTCTTCTTCTTCTTCTTCTTCTGCGTTCCCAGGCCATATGGCCATAATGGGTAAGGTACGTATGTGTCCGGTTTTCAGTTTTCACTGGCCTCCCCTGCTAGCGTACAGCCCGACACATTCCAGATTTCGGAGGAGCTCAAAGGAGAAAAATTATTTGGAAGATTTTTTGTGGGGGAAAAAAGGCAGGAGAATGGGGCCAAAAAGTCAGAAAGATAGTAGATGACAGAAAGCAAAGGGAAAAGGCAGAGTCAAAGAGAGTGGCAGATCAGAGGAAGCTATAGAAGCACAGAACTTCCAGAAGGTGTGGGAATATTTTGTATGGAAGACCCCCCCCCCAGTATCCCCACGAGGGGGTATTTTATTTAATATGTACTATAATGAAATACTTGTCTTCAAGACTAAGACCCCTCTGCCTTATAATATGACTTGAAATATATAGATCTAGTAAGGTATTATTCACTTTATTGCAAATCAGAATTGTGTGTAAAAGTGGGAGATGAGCCTTATAAGGTAGTCTTATAGTCAGTGTGTAGAGCAACAAAAATCATGCTAAAAGCAAGATCTTAGCGCTCTTACAAAAACGTTGATGAAAACATTTTTTTAAATGCAAGTACTTGACAAAAACCTCATTTAACAGAACAAATAGGAGAACAAGTCACATTTACACTGACACATGGGATAGAGAGAGAGAGACAGAGACCTTCAACAAGAGAGAGAGGGTGAGAAAGAGAGAAAAGCAGATTAGACTTTTGCTACAAGTTAATAATGGTTATTGATTCTCTCTCTCTCTCTCTCTCTCTCTCATTGTCTGTCAGTCAGTCTTTCTCTCTCTCCCTCTCTCTCTCTGAGTCTCTCTCTCTCTCTCTCTTTCTCTCTCTCATTGTCTGTAATGATAATTATTTGGTTGGTATAATTCCGTTTCACACGTTTGACTAATGTTCTTTCAGTTATGTTGTATCTCTGTCATGTTGTTGTTGTGCACACACCTATTGACCTAACCTGAATTTCTCTTTTGGAAACTTCAACTTGAACTTGAGACACAGAGAAGGAGACAAGCAGACATCGACAGAGTGAGAGAAACAGTGATAGTAACAGTGATATGAGAGAGACAAGAGAGAGAGAGAGAGAGAGAGAGAGAGAGAGAGAGAGAGAGAGAGAGAGAGAGAGAGAGAGAGAGAGAGAGAGAGAGAGAGAGAGATTGAAAACTTGAAAACTTTATTTTTCCAAGGATATAGATTTTAGGCAATACCTATTCTTCCAGAGAGAGAGAGAGAGAGAGAGAGAGAGAGAGAGAGAGAGAGAGAGAGAGAGAGAGAGAGAGAGAGAGAGAGAGAGAGACAGAGAGAGAGAGAGAGAGAGAGAGAGAGAGACAGACAGTCAAAGAGACTCATAGACAGACCTTGCCCCTCTTTCGCCCCAGGTGGGGGGAGATGCGCTTGAAGAAGTTTCCGATGGAGGTGCTGACCGAGCGTTTGGCCGGGGTCAGCAGGTTGGAGGTAGCAGGGGGGTGATGGGGGTGGCCCAAGCCTGACCCGGTCCTGGACACTACTGACACCGAACTGGACCTAGAGGCCTAGAGGGCGGAGAGAGAGAGAGAGAGAGAGAGAGAGAGAGAGAGAGAGAGAGAGAGAGAGAGAGAGAGAGAGAATACGAATATGAATGCTTAATCAGGTCAAGGCCATAGCCCCATACTGATGAAGTTCACATCAACAAATTTGTATAAGAAAAAGAAGGAAGAAGCCAGCAACAAGCAAACACATCATAATTGAAATAGTGCATACAAAAATGCAGCACAACGCAGTACTACTGAATCAAAGTATACACACACACTCACACACACACATAGTGACACACACACACAGTGACACACACATGCGCACACACAACAGAGGGTAAAACATTAACCCTTTCACCGCCAACATCGCATTATTGCACCACAGTGATTTAACACCTATGTCACTAAAAGGCATCAAATTGGGGTCTATTATCCAAAGACCCTGTTGTCTCAGTTTTGGGACGTAAGGATAGACCTTATTTTATATATGTCAAAGAAGAATCCCCAAATACTGCAGATGGATTTTGTTCTTTACCCAGGTAAATTTAATTGACATTTTTGGCTCAAATATGGCTGGCGGTGAAAGGGTTAAGCCATCAAATAATGTTAAATGAAAATGAGTAGTAATCAAGAATTAAAGAGCATTATTTTCAGTTTTGAAGAGTAGTAGAGGTCCAAATTGAGTAGAATACTACTCCTCCTCGAAAAGAGTAGAGTAAACAGGTCTGAAATAGCAACAGACTGGAGAAAGTGGGTTCACCCAGTGTGTTCAGGGGAAAGCACCACTAGCAACCAAACATTCCATAACCCAAGAGAGGCTTATCTCCCCTAGCTTAGCCCTTTCTCTTGACTTGTATTGATTTTCCAAGCATCAAGTGAAAACAATACTATTCTGCATGTCTGTGTTTTACTTTTAGTGTGCAGGCAAAGTGCCAGAAAGAGAGAGAGAGAGAGAGAGAGAGAGAGAGAGAGAGAGAGAGAGAGAGAGAGAGAGAGAGAGAGAGAGAGAGAGGGAGAGAGAGAGAGAGAGAGAGAGAGAGAGAGAGAGAGAGAGAGAGAGAGAGAGAGAGAGAGAGAGAGAGAGAGAGAGAGAGAGAGAGGGGACGAACGAACAAACAAATGGTTTTTTATTGAGAGAACGCGCAATAAGCACAAAACCGGCATTTTTTCACCCGGCCCTCAGAAGAAAAGACAGAGAGATCCCTGTGCCCGAGAGAGTCAGGGCAAGGCATCTCCACTATATTAAACAAATTCTAGCCCAGCCCGCCAGAATAGCATCTTCCCCAGGGCTCTGCTATCTGGCAGCAGTCATGGTCGGAAACGACTGACTGGCACACACACAATGTGACACAAGGGAGGGTGAAAAGAGCCACTTTTCACACAATGAGAAAAGGCCATGATTTGATTTTTTGTTCCGACTGACTGACTGACCTCTGCTGGGCCAGCAAGCTCCCTCCGTTCTCCCCCCGGGCAGTGTTGGTGGAGGAGGAGAGGGGGAAGGGAGGGGAGGTGCCCCCCTCCAGGCCAGAGTCCACCAGGGCGCGCACCTCGCTGCTGAACTGGTCATCCACCTGGGCCTGACTGTAGCTGCACCAACAACAAATAGCATGATGGTGGTGGTGGTGCTGATGGTGCTGATGGTGGTGATGATGGCGATGATGATGGTGATGATGATGGTGATGATGATGGTGATGATGGCGATGATGATGGTGATGATGATGGTGATGATGATGATGATGATGGCGATGATGATGGTGATGATGATGGTGTTGATGGTGATGATGATGGTGATGATGATGGTGTTGATGGTGATGATGATGGTGATGATGATGGTGTTGATGGTGATGATGATGGTGATGATGATGATGGTGATGGTGATGATGATGGTGGTGATGATGGTGATGATGATGATGGTGATGATGATGTTGATGATGGTGATGATGATGGTGATGATGATGATGATGGTGATGATGATGATGATGATGATGATGATGATGGTGTGATGATGGTGATGATGATGATGATGATGATGATGGTGATGATGATGATGGTGATGATGGTGATAATGATGGTGATGATGGTGATGATGATGGTGATGGTGTTGATGATGATGATGATGATGATGGTGTTGATGGATGATGATGATGATGTCACTAAGATGATGATGAAGATGGTGGTGGTGATGATGATGATGATGATGATGGTGATGATGGTGATGATGATGGTGATGATGATGGTGATGATGATGGTGATGATGGTGGTGGTGATGATGATGATGATGATGATGATGATGTGATGATGATGATGATGATGATGATGATGATGATGATGATGATGATGATGATGATGATGATGATGGTGATGGTGGTGATGATGATGGTGATGATGGTGATGAAGATGATGGTGATGATGATGATGATGATGGTGTGATGATGATGATGATGATGATGATGATGATGATGATGATGATGATGGTGATGATGATGATAATGGTAATGATGATAACGATGATGTAACTCAGATGATGATGCATGGTTATCTACCAGGGCCTGACAGTTCCAGGACCAACAAATAGTAAAGTTATATAGTAGTGGTCATCATAGCAATGATGATGATGATGATGGTGATGATGATGATGATAATGATGATGATGATAACGATGATGTAACTCAGATGATGATGCATGGTTATCTACCAGGGCCTGACAGTTCCAGGACCAACAAATGGTAAAGTTATATAGTAGTGGTCATCATAGCAATGATGATGATGATGATGATGATGATGATGATGATGGTGATGATGATGAAGATAATGGTAATGATGATAACGATGATGTAACTCAGATGATGATGCATGGTTATCTACCAGGGCCTGACAGTTCCAGGACCAACAAATAGTAAAGTTATATAGTAGTGGTCATCATAGCAATGATGATGATGATGATGATGATGATGATGATGATGATGATGATGGGTGGTGGTTATGATGATGATGATGATGATAACGATGATGTAACTCAGATGATGATGCATGGTTATCTACCAGGGCCTGACAGTTCCAGGACCAACAAATGGTAAAGTTATATAGTAGTGGTCATCATAGCAATGATGATGATGATGATGATGATGATGATGATGATGATGATGGGTGGTGGTTATGATGATGATGATGATGATGATGATGGGTGTGGTTATGATGATGATGATGATGATGATGATGATGATGATGATAACGATGATGTAACTCAGATGATGATGCATGGTTATCTACCAGGGCCTGACAGTTCCAGGACCAACAAATGGTAAAGTTATATAGTAGTGGTCATCATAGCAATGATGATGATGATGATGATGATGATGATGATGATGATGATGGGTGGTGGTTATGATGATGATGATGACAATGAATTAAGATGACGAAGATGATGATTGATGAGAATGCTGTTTGATGATGTCAGCAACAATGGTGATTATCATGTTGGATGATGATGATCACAAAAAAGATATATATGCTTAACTCAAAATGCTGAATGACCAAAATGAAGCCCTCTGTGCTAAATCACGAAAAAAGCTTTTATATAAACTAACGAAATGACACAAAAATAACACACGCAGACACAAACACACCATCTACTAAAATCAATGCACAAACACCAGTGCACCCACCACATCACGATCTGACCACCACCCACACAGACACATACCACATAAATCCCCACATTATACATGTCACATCCACACACATCCTAAACACGCCATCACACATCCGCACCTGCAAGCATGCAAGCACACATACACATTACTAACAACAATGCACACACATGCCTAATATCACCTAAAAAGAACAAACGTCAAAAGAAAGGACAAACAAAAAATTTGAACACACAAACACACCTACTGATTCACAAGTATGCACATTCTAATCCCCTCCACCTCTATCATGCCTCCCCCCCAACAACAAAAACCACACCCACACATAGCCCTTTGTTACACACCCAACAAACCACACATACATGCAAGCACAAACACACGTGCGTGCATACACAAACACACACTTACATACTTGCACAGCCTGGCCCCATCTTGCACACACACACAAACACACACACGCGCGCACACACACACACGTGTGTACACACACACACACACACACACACACACACACACACACACACACACACACCTTGTATTTATTCCTGTCGTTTCTGCTTACAACCCAACGAACCAAACACACACACACACTCAAACGCCACACCACACATTACAACCACAACAACACATTACAACCACACCACACATTACAACCACAACAACACATTCAGCAGCAAAACATCACACCTGAACGTCCGATCATGCTGGTAGTCCCTCGAGACCACATCACCGGGAAACTTCGCTCCCCCACCCACACCACCGGAAAGCGCTCCCCCCTCTCCAGGAGGCGGGGGAGTGCCGTTGGGAGCGTTCTCTTTATCCACCACCACCACCACAGGAGCGCGCCCGTGTGGCGGGGAAGGAGTAGAAGAAGCCTGCTGGTGATGTTGATGATGATGTTGATGTTGTGGATGATGACTGGACTGTTTCAGAGAGTTCTGCGACTCTTTCAAAATCCCATGCGGAGTACCAGACGCATTACCACCACCACCACAATCACCCGCATGCTCTTTGTTGTGGGTGGACCAGTCCATTTTGATGATCTCGTCCGACAGGTCCTTCAGCTGGGTGGAATAGTCCAAGCCGGAGTCCTTGGACAGGTGGTTGTTGCTGGCGGGGGGGGTAGGGCGCGCGTGCTGAAGCGACGACGATGCCGACGCCGACGCCGGAGATCGACCGGAGTGCGACACGGCGGAAGGGCTGGAGGAGGACTCGCAATCCCGACTTGAGAGCTCCGTGAACATGCTGTCGTCCGCGTCCGAGTGGCGCACGGTCACCCGCGTGTCGTAGGTGACGCGCTTGGGGCTCTTCGCCCGCTGGTGACGATGATGGTGGCGGCGGATCCCCACCCTCTCGCTGCGGCTGCTCTGCAGGCTGCGAAGGCTGGACGCCGGGCTCAGCGAGCGGCTCCGGTCCGCGGCAGAGCCGGGGCCGGTGGAGCCGGAGGAGGGGTAGTAGAGCCGCTCCACGGAGTGCTTGGCCGAGAAGCTGGTGCGGTACGGCTGCGGGATGCGGTACACCACGTCCAGGTCACTGTGGGCGGCCTTCAGGCGCGGCGGTCGCTCCGTGCGGCGGCGCGTCAGCCGGTCAGCCACCACCGCGTCCCGCTGACGACGCCCGCTGTCCAGCACAGACACCGGACCCAACGTATCCATGATGATGTGGGTCGCTTGGATTTCTTCAGTCCGGGCCCAAGAGTGCTCTGGCTAAGAAAGCAAGAACTATGCGATGTTCAGTTTAGTTTAGTTCCCTTGCTTAAGCGAGCCACTCTAGCAGGAAGGATGGGGTGAAGAAGATTCAAGGCGGTGTGGTGGTAGTGGTGGTTGAGGTGGTGGTGGTGATGGTGGTGGCATGGACAACAACAACAGCAACAGCAACAGCAACGCAGGCCCTAGTCAGCATGATGCAGTCTGCGAACAGAGCAGAGAAGCAACAGCAACATCATCATCACAGGGTTACGGTGTTGTTACGACTTTTCAAAGGCAAGACTAGACGATCGATACGCATGACCCCCCAACCCCCCCACACCTAACCTCCCACCCTCCTCCTAATCCTCGTTCCCGGTCGTCACCTGACTGACCCCAATTCTTTCACTGGGAGCCAGCCGCGCCACTAACAAACAACACAGAGAGAGATTGTCGACGAGAGAGAGGGGGGAGAGAGAGAGAGAGAGAGAGAGAGAGAGACAGAGACAGACAGACACAGCACGTACAGTGTCTCTCTCTCTCTCTCTCTCTCTCTCTCTCTCTCTCTCTCTCTCTCTCTCCGCGCGCGTCTGTGCACGTGTGTCTGTCGCACGTGTGCGGTGCAGCACGCGCGCGCCCCTGTATGAAAAACGACACGACCTAACCTTTGCGAACAGCTGTCTAGGAGGTGTAGTCAGTCATGGCATAGCACACCAGGTTGTACACTGAACTACAAGGGTGAAACTGAGACAAGTGCACAACAGCTGACTTGAAACGAACGTTTCTTCTTCTTCTTCTTCTTCTTCTTTATAGGTACTTTAGTCACAGAGGCGTCTCTGTAAAAGTCGTGTTGCTCCCACCTGGAGAGCGCGTCGCAGCCAGAAGCGCGCCACCCAATTTTTTATTTTTATTTTTTTGCATGCGAATTTTTGTGTGACTGATGAGGAAGGAAAAGTATGTGTGTGTGTGTGTGGGGGGGGGGGGGGGGGGTTAAATTTTGACCAAATGAGAACTTTTTCGTTGTCACTGGGTTTAACGTGTGCTAAGCGCATGGGCACACGGGACCTCGGTTTATCGTCTCATCCGAAAGACTCGACGTTCAGACCGTAAGGCCTAGTGCAAAGTGAGAGGAAAAAATCCCCTGTACCCAGGTTCGAACTCGGGTTTACTTGACACGAGGCGAACGCGCTACCACTGTGCCACCTTCTTCATCGCTCGCTCTGACAGTTTCCTGTCATTATGAGCGCCTAAAACAAAATAGGCCCAGCATGTCCGTCGTCGGTTGCAGAAAATATTTGTAAGAATTTTTTTTTTTTTTTTTTTGCTTAAAGAAAAAAAGGCGGGAGAATTGGACCGGCAAGGCAGAAGGATAGTAGATGACAGTAAGCAAAGGGGGAAAACGGTCGGATTAAAAGAGAGTGACAGATTAGAGGAAGTTACAAGCACAGAACTTCCAGAAGGTGGGGGAACTGTTTTTACAAAATACACCCCCCTCCTTCCCAGTATCCCCACGGGGAGTGTCTAGGTACAGTACTGAGTTAGCACAGTACATGTTGTACACTAAACTAAAAGGGTGAGACAAGTGCACAGCAGCTGACTGAACGAACGTGAACATCATCAGAAGGGGCCAACATAACAGAAACTGGAGCGTTGAGACGCTAGATCACCAGCCGCGTGGCAGCATTATCGGCTGCAGAGCTTCGCCGTGCGGCTGGTAATGAACCGCTATTTTCATAAGCATGAGAGAGAGAGAGAGAGAGAGAGAGAGAGAGAGAGAGAGAGAGAGAGAGAGAGAGAGAGAGAGAGAGAGAGAGAGAGAGAGAGAGTTAGTTATATTAACCAGGTGCTCAGCAGCGTCTTCGGCTCCAGTGACCTTGACCTTTTAACTTAATTTTCGAACTTGGCCTGGATATCCTTAATGCCTATCCGCATGTAAACTTTCAGCGTCCTAAGTCCCTCCGTTCAAACGTTATCATGCCAGGTGCTCGGCAGCAATTTCGGCTCCATTTACCTTGAGCTATGACCTTCATTTTCGAACTTGGCCTAGATATCCTTAGTACCTATCCGTATGCAAAATATGAGCGTCCTACGTCCCTTCCGTTCAAACGCTATCGTGTTAGCATAGATAGATAGATAGTCAGGAACAGAATCCACTGAAAACATTACCAGCTTTGGAAGTTGAAAATGGTGACTGCCAGGTCTAGTCGCAAGGATGATGAAACATGAGACGAGAAAGAAGTTCTGACCCGTTGTAGGAGACATCACGGGAAGCTTGCGAACGTAACTATGTTCTTCTTCAGCCTTGTTGATAGGTGAGTGACAGACTGGAAGCCTCCCTCCCCACCCCCTGGCCTTACCTGTCCCTGGCTTCCAGTCTGTCACTCACCTATCAGCAACAGGCATCAGTATAGTCTGAAGTCCAATCCTCTGACAACCGCGGTAAAAGGGACATCAAGGCCCCAGACTGAAGAGGGACAACACTGAAATGTGTTCCGAACACCACCAATAAGGCTTAATATAGTGAGAAATCACTTTAAAAATGATATTTAACATAAAGGACAACACTCAATAAAAAGGCTAAACCTCTGACAAGAGAAGCCAATCCTCTGTCAGAAATTCTTAACCCTTTCA
>CM065703.1:20263394-20278394 GCA_017654935.2 Phymorhynchus buccinoides
TCGTTCACTACAATGACTCGTCATCTATGTCTCTCTCGTGGAAATAAGGTGCTGAACAGCTTGATTTGCCATCCCAATTTTTAGTCCCCGAGCCGAAGGTTCGGGGAGCTATTGTTTTTGTCTGGTCCGTCCATCAGGTGTCCGTCCGAATTGAGTGTCCGTCCGTCCGTCCCGTTTTTAGTGTGGTCCGTCCGTCCGGCTATTCGTCCGTTTTTTCTCAAAAACTATTCAGTCTATCATCATCAAATTTGGTATACTAGTTTGCCAAGATGCAAGCTATCCACTGATGCACTGTATTTAGTTTTACATTAAGGTCAAGGTCGCGCCAGTTACGGGGTTCAAACCCCGAAACACATAATCGCTAATATCTCGCGAAGTTTTGCATGTATTTTAATGCAGTTTTTTCCCACAACATTTCTTGACGAATGGTCTATAACACAGTTGTCATGATTTTTTCTGTGCGCGCGTGTGAGCATGATCGCGCGCGCTCAAATCACGGGTCCGAACCCCAAGGCTATATATAAAAAAAAAAACTATTCAGTTACGTGCTGTTTTGATGCGTTTTTATGTAGTTACGTGCTGTTTTTATGCGTTTTTATGTATGTGTACAGCCGACACATTCCGATTTCGGAGTAGCTCGGCGATGCTGCGAGGGGACTTTGCAGCCGCTCGGCGTTGCACTTCTTTTTTTCATGTGATGTTCTTCTTCTCTTCTTCCAATAATGTTCATCTGCTGTAACTGGCAATTATTGACATGTACTGGGGTTCAAACAAATATTCGATGCTCCGGGAAGGTGGGTGGGGTGGGGGTGGGGGTGGTGGGGTGGGGGGGGTGGATCAATATCAATCAATTCTAGTATTGATGACCTCCTGCCAAACAGTTTTTTTTTAAAAATTAGCATAGAGTGATACATCTCCTTTTTTTCATGAATCTCCTTTCGATGGCTTGGAGTGAACTTCTTTAGATAGTCCATTACATTTTGAAACCATACTAATAACTTTATCAATAAATGTATAATACAAACCCCCCCGTTCCCCTACCTTTGTATACCTCAGTTGAAGTTATGTGTTGCAATCCCCCCGTGGGGATAGCCATCGAAATGTTAATAGGGGGGGTGTTCCCCGTGGGGATACCTGGGGGTCTTTTTGTATAAATAGTTCCCACACCTTCTGGAAGTTCTGTGCTTGTAACTTCCTCTAATCTGTCACTCTCGTTGACTCTGCCTTTTCCATTTGCTTACTGTCATCTACTACCTTTCCGCCTTACCAGTCCATCCATTCTCCTGCCTTTTTTTTTTCACGAAACACACATTTTCCTCCAGCCGAAGTCGGACTTGCTGGGCCTCAACTATTTCTTAGTTAGGCGCATAACGGCAGCATGACGCATCTGCGCCCATAATTGACAGGAAACTGTCTGAGCGATCGAAGAAGAAGAGGAGGAAGAAGAACTATGTTGAATCTTAGTGAGAGGGAGGGCTAAATGGGAACTGGGCGAAACGAAACAGGACGAAAAAGACTGCCGTAGTCGTTGGGACGAGATAGGAACAGGGCGAAATAGAACAGGGAGAAAATAGTGTGTGTGTGGCAAAACGCGTGTGTGTGTGTGTGTGTGTGTGTGTTGTGTTTGTGTTGTGTTGTGTGTGTGTTGTGTTGTGTGTGGTGTGGTGTGTGTGTGTGTGTGTGTGTGTGTGTGTGTGGTGTGGTGTGGGTGTGGTGTGGTGTGGTGTGTGTGTGTGGTGTGGTGTGTGTGCGTGGCGTGGCGTGACAGACAGACAGAGAAACAAAGAGACAGAGAGAGACAGAGAGCAGACACTTGTTCAGACTTTCAGACACTTTATTTGTGTGTGTGTGTAAGACTTTAGGCTGGGCCTGTGGTGTCTTCCATTCTGTGTGGTGTGAGAGTGAGAGAGAGTGAGAGAGAGCGAGAGAGAGAGAGAGAGTAGAGAGAGAGAGAGAGAGAGAGAGAGAGAGAGAGAGAGAGACACTTCAGAGAGAGACAAGGATAAGAGAGGCTGGGGGGTCAGAGAGAGAGAGAGAGAGAGAGAGAGAGAGAGAGAGAGAGAGAGAGAGAGAGAGAGAGAGAGAGAGAGAGAGAGAGAGAGAGAGAGAGACAGACAGAAAGAGAGAGAAAGAAACAAGAATGCACAGACACAGCGCAAACCTCCACCAAATTACAAAAACTTATCTTATCTGATCAGTGCTAGCTAAAACACACTTCAGATTATGTAATGTACAAGTCAAAGCCTTTAGTTTCCCTTTTAAAGTCTACTCACGTAACACATTATAACTCACGTAACACGTTTACTCGATACGCCTAAGAACAGGGCAAAATATCTACCAGTCACGTAACTCCTTGCGGATTGGATGTGGGTTTCTTACTTCAAAATTACCACAAAACACCAATGGTTTCAAGCTTTCGAGATTTGATTTCATCTCTTCCTCAGGCTTCATGTGGGGGTTTTGGTGTGGTTTTTGTTGTTGTTGGTATGCTCCATTTCTTGGGCACGAACGCCGTCGAAAAGATCGCAACATGCCAGGTTTTAAATAGGGGGGTAGAGCGGGGTCATTAATTACAAACAAACAAACAAACAAACAAAAACGTTTTTCATTGACTGGGGAGTACGGGACGGAGTGGTGGTGCAGCTTCTCCGCTGATGGGTTGCTTGCTTCCTGTGCATCGTCAATGCCACATGAAGGCTTTCTCAGTTCCTGCTCTACCTGCTCTTTTTCATTGACTGGGGAGTACGGGACGGAGTGGTGGTGCAGTTTCTCCGCTGATGGGTTGCTTCCTGTGCATCGTCAATGCCACAAATAGGTTTACTGTGGGACAGGTACAGTGGAGGGGGTGGGTAGGGCGCTGGATAGGACAAGCTAGAATTGAGGTGGTGTACGAACGAACATACTCCGTAAGATTCGAACGAAATCAACGAGCTAATTGAATTGAATTGAATGGAAATTTTTATTGAGGATAAATGGATAAGCAACAATACGTTTTTTTCATCATGTCCTCGACAAATACAAATGTTAACAATAATGTACAAAGCAATCAAACATTACAAGAAATCAAATATACATAAAATAACATATTTTCATATAACAAGAGAACACACACTTCAGCAAGCCTTCCACACTTGGAGAGAGAGAGAGAGAGAGAGAGAGAGAGAGAGAGAGAGAGAGAGAGAGAGAGAGAGAGAGAGAGAGAGAGAGAGAGAGAGAGAAAGACAGACAGACAGAGCGTTTGCAAGCGTGCACGCGCGCGTGCGTGTATGTGTGTGTGTGTATGCGCATGCTTGTGTATGTGTGTAAATCTGTGCGTGTATACATGTGTGTGTGTGTGCTCACATATTGTAGCAGCACGCAGACACGAGGTTTAACGCAGCCCATGCGGACCATAACAACACGGATCACAAACAAAATAATGATCCATTTCCATCCACCCAACAGATGAGTGGGCGTCTAATATAAATTAAAATCATTCATTTCAATCCGTAGGATATGAAAACGAATACAGCGCCAAAGCTGAGAGGTATGTGTACACTTGTCTGCATAGCACACCCCTATGATGTTGTTGTTGTTGTTGCCTTACCCTGGCTAAAAGACTCCAGGGTTAAAACTTGGGCTGTTTTGATTTGATTAAACCAGTGATTTTATCTTTTTTAATATACGTGGTAAGATTTAACGTGTTGACAGCCCTGTCATGGCCTTAGTTGTCGACGGGGCTATAATTTTAATCTTGCTCTTAATCTTAAAGACTCCAGGGATCATCCCAAGATTGGAAGCACTTGAACACTATGGTACAAGTGCATCAGCTACATATAGAGAACATTGCCCCTATTGTTATAGACAAACTGGCCGTAATCAACACTCGCTGAGAAAAGCTTCATCATGGAATTTTTTTTACAAAAACGAATCTGTTTTCTAGTACCACCGTCTGTCAATACTCAGCCTAGACAGAAGTTCATTAACCCATTTAACCCAGACACATCAAAGTGATCTGTCTGTTGACAAATCAATCAGCCGTACTTGTAGTGATGACATCCTTGCAAAAATAATCGAGATCAAAACATCAACAACAATTGAATGACAACGACAACACCGCTGTAAAGCGTGCGTTTAGTATCAAATAGTGAATTTAACAAATAACAATACGATTATAAAAAAATTATCTTCCCCCGAAGACGGAGTGTGGCTGCCCGCGTGGCGGGGTAATCAAAATCGTTCACGCGCGTAACATTCTCATCCCATAGTAGATGCATTTGTGCCACAGCGTTCAAGCGCTTCGGCTGTTGGGGTGAGCCCTGGAGTCTTTTAGCCAGGGTACGTCAACAACAACAAACATCATAAATGATCCGATAACGATTTGGGGCTATCTTGTCATTTACGCACCCCCACCCCTCAAAAAGTTTCACTGAGAAGCAACATTCTGCCATTCTCGAGGGAAAGGTATAGGGTTAGGATCAGCCTAGGGTTATTGTCATGAAACAGAAAGAAGCAGGTAGGGCTCCCAATCGTCCCGCAAAACAAGGGGTCCCAGGGACTCCTTCACTTACAGAATAGAGGGTCCTAGAGGCGGGACAGAGGGTCCCAGTGGCATTGCGAATGCTAAAAAAGAATTTGTCTAGTGCATCCCTGGGACCCCCTGCACATTCTTTTAGAGGGTCCTTTAGAATTTTAGTGCTTCATAGACCCCCAAAGCCCTGGGAGCCCTGGCAGGCTTTGAGATTGAGGGTCGAACACATGAGAGGGTCTCTAAAGTGCAACCATACCAAAGACTGTATAGGGGAAGACAAGCATCCAGTCTCTTTTCCCTATAGTGTATGAGTAGTGAGGACAGAAACACTGGTTATGTCCCTTTTAAACGTGACACATTTACACGTCAATAGGCCAGTTGAATTCTCCGTTCAAATTCCAGTCTGAGTTTTTGGATAGCCGCCGCTGTGAATGGTGTATAACTACCCCACTAACGATAACTCTATCAGCCCGGTTCGCTGTAACGCTTAAGTAGTCCATCTTATCCTTTTAGAATCTTTGACCATACCCGATTTTAGTCGCCAGTTGACAAATTAAGACAAAGCCATCATTAATTAGCCAAAAGACGCGATACATTGAAGGAAAAATCAAGACTGGAACGGAAAACACTAGTGCGCGCACACGTTATACGCGCGTGAGAGAGAGAGAGAGAGAGAGAGAAGAGTTATACGAGTACAGAGAGAGAGAGAGAGAGAAGAGAGAGAGAGAGAGAGAGAGAGAGAGAGAGAGAGTAGAGAGAGAGAGAGAGAGAGAGAGAGAGAGAGAGAGAGAGAGAGAGAGAGAGAGGAGAGAGAGAGAGAGAGAGAAACAGAGAGAGAGAGAGAGAGAGAGAGAGAGAGAGAGAGAGAGAGAGAGAGAGAGAAACAGAGAGAGAGAGAGAGAGAGAGAGAGAGAGAGAGAGAGAGAGAGAGAGAGAGAGAGAGAGAGAGAGAGAGAGAGAGAGAGAGAGAGAGAGAGAGAGAGAGAGAGAGAGAGAGAGAGAGAGACCAGACATATTTTCAGAGAGAGAGAGAGAGAAGAAGAGAGAGAGAGAGAGAGAGAGAGAGAGAGAGAGAGAGACTTAAATATGTGACTTTTCAGTACCAAGACAAGAAGATGCAGCAGCACAAAGCCCTCCAGTGTTATCCTAATACAGCAAAGAACAGAGAAAGGGAGGATTTTCCCTCTGGCACAAGCATACTTACATACCTACCCCAACCCCCTACCCTCTCTGTTCCATCTCTCAGCCAAAGTAAAGAGGGTACCTTGCCTTGAGATAGACGAGTAGGGCCTAGCGAGTATGGCACCGGGCCCCAACAGACACACACCTCATTGTCTTGATAACATTATGAGGCACATGGGATGTGTCGATAATAGGGGGAAATGGCCCCAATGTTTCACGGCACAACGACGACCGGGCCCGCTATGAGAATTTTCAGGCGCACACATTATACGCGCACGCACGCGCACGCACGCGCACGCACGCGCACGCGCACGCACACGCACACAGAGAGAGAGAGAGAGAGAGAGAGAGAGAGAGAGAGAGAGAGAGAGAGAGAGAGAGAGAGAGAGAGAGAGAGAGAGAGAGAGAGAGAGAGAGAGAGGGGAGAGAGAGAGAGAGAGAGAGAGAGAGAGAGAGAGAGAGATGGTCAGGAGAGAGAGTCTGCACTGCCTGAGAGAGAGAGGGGGGAGAGAGAGAGAGAGAGAGGGGGGGGGAGCGAGCGAGCGAGAGAGAGATGGAGAGAGAGAGAGAGAAGAGGGGGTGGGGAGAAAGAGAGAAGAGAGAGGGGAGGGGGGGGGGGAGCGAGAGAGAGAGAGAGAGAGAGAGAGAGAGAGAGAGTCGAGAGAGAGAGAGAGAGATAAAGAGAGAGAGAGAGAAAGAGAGAGAGAATGGTCAGGCATTGAGTCTATGCACCCTTTCACAAGTCGGTTTGCACCACAATGGTTTAACACCCATTTCACTAAAAGGCATCAAATTGGGGTCTATTATCCAAAGACTCTATTGTCTTAGTTTTGGGAAGTAAGGATAGACCTTATTTTATATCTGTCACTGAAGAATGCCCAATATGGCAGATGGATTTTGTTCTCTACCCAGGTAAATTTAATGGACATTTTTGGCTGAAATATGGCTGGCGGCGAAAGGGTTAAAGCACTTATAAAACCACATATAGACCATAATTATTAAAGACTAGCGCAACTCCGAGTACCAGTAACGCCTAGTAACGGTAACGTAACGGTAACGCCTAGTAACGGTAACGCCAAGTACTGGTAACGCTGAGTACAGCAAATTTGAAGCGATTCGGTTAAGAAACGGCGGAGTTATAAGGCCCCGTTTCCCGTTGGCGCTGCTGTGAGAGTGACGCGCTCTCCATAGTAACGGTAACGCCTAGTAATGGTAACGCGTAGTAACGGTAACGCCAAGTACTGGTAACGCTGAGTACAGCAAATTTGAAGCGATTCGGTTAAGAAAAGGCGGCGTTATAAGGCCCCGTTTCCCGTTGGCGCTGCTCTGAGAGTGACGCGCTCTCCCGATTCTCGTCAAATTTCCTGCCATGCTTTGCCACGGCCATAGCAAGCCTAATAGCAAATTTGAAGCGATTCAGTTAAGAAACGGCGGAGTTATTCGTGAAAAGGTGAAGCGGCGTATAGCGCGCGCGTGTCTGAACCGATTCGCTTCCGGTTTGGCACACCGATAGGCACCATCCCCGGTCACCTACCTGCCAAATTCGAAGGCAATCGGCCCAGAAACGCCGGAGATACGGCGCCGAGAGGCCGGCGGATGCGCGTTTGGCGCATTTGCGAAACCGCGCAAATGACACGGCCGCCTCGGTTGCCGTAGCCATCGCCCCGTTGGGGCTCACAGCAAATTTGAAGCGATTCGGTCGAAAAACGGCGAAGTTATAAGGCCCGTTTTGTGTTTCACACACACGGACGGACACTTGGCTTTTTACTATATGATTATCCTTGATAGATACGAAAGATAAAATGACAAGAGAACACGAAAATACCCACAACTCCAAATTGACCAAAAAATCGAGAAACTAGCCCAGCGACTTAATGTCCCTTTCGTGGTGCTGGGTCCTCCTTACACAGACCCGTTTACCCCCTACACAAGTATTGAGTAGTCTGGATAGCTGAAATGAGTGGTTGTGGTGCACAATGTGTAGTTTCATTCATTAACCCTTTCACCGCCAGCCATATTTCAGCCAAATATGTCCGTTATATTTACCAGGGACGGTATTCACGTTGAGATAGCATGAGACTTAGCATGATGCTAACTTAGAAGCTCTTCCAATGTCCTATAGGATTTAATAGGACTTTTGGAAGAGCTTCTAAGTTAGCATCATGCTAAGTCGCATGCTATCTCGACATGAATACCGTCCCTGGGTAAAAAACAAAATCCATCTGCAGTATTGGTGATTCTTCTGTGAAATATATAAATTAAGGTCTATCCTTACTTCCTAAAACTAAGACAGTAGGGTCTTTGGATAATAGACCCCAATTTGATGCCTCTTAGTGACATAGGTGTTAAACCACTGTGGTGCTAAAATGCGACTTTGGCGGTGAAAGGGTTAAACCATCAAATAATGTTCACTGAAAATAGGTAGTAATCAAGAATTAAAGAGCATTGTTTTCAGTTTTGAAGAGTAGTAGAGGTCCAAACTGAGTAGAATACCGCTCGAAAAGAGTAGAGTAAACAGGTCTGCTTACATTGCACTGCACCGCACAGGTGCACTTTGTTACCTGATAAACTGAGGCGGAAAGATAACTGTTTGGCATATACATATACACAAAGAAAAAAGTTAAGCACCCCTTAGCTATTACAAGGCTACCGTTATTCCGTTATAAGCAGGGTTGAAGCAGTCATCCAGACACAGGGAGGAAACACACGCTACTGAACTTTGATTTGCCTAATGAGTTGTGGACACTCCTCATGACGTTTTCCCACAATAATTAACTTTTCAGATAGCCATATGAAATTGTTACATTGATAATTAAACATGGTATTTTTTCATTTGAACATGACAACCCTTTTTGTTTCAGAATATCAGAATGCATTTGTAAAACCATACATTAAATTATGCGTTTTCTTATAGTATAGTCAAACTTTCATTTACCAATCAATGTTGTTTCATTCCTTATTGATTATTTGCAATAAATCTCGATTTCATCTCATCTACAGCAAAAAAAATGGTGGGGTGCTTAACTTTCTTCTTTGTGTATACATCACACAGTGCTGCGGATCTTCCGCTTACTATTACCCGCAGCACATATAAACAGGGAAATAAGGAAACACCCTTGTTTTTGGTCTTCACAATAGAACACACGAATTGTTGCAATCTATTCCTCTTCTATTCTTTGACTTTCTCTTCTTTGACTGTTGTTGTTGTTTTGTTGTTGGCTTCCCCAGCAGGTGAAATAACCATTTATTTACTTCCTTCTCCACGCACGTACAGTAAATGCAAACTAAGTGTGTGTGTGTGTGTGTGTGTGTGTGTGTGTGTGTGTGTGTGTGTGTGTGTGTGTGTGTGTGTGTGTGTGTGTGTGTGTGTGTGTTGAGCCAGGGGGTATTTTCTTTCACATACATACCCACACACATACACACAGGCGCGCGCGCGAACCAAGCACACAGACATACAAACAGACTGACAGAGGAGAAGGCATATAACATTCTTGTGCACGTACGTGTGCGCAATGCTTTCACTCTGTTCACAGTAGTAGTGTTCGTGTCCGCGCACGTGCTCCAGGTAAAACAAAGTGTGCTGTGGCCATTTATATCCCCAAACATCACCGGTACCTTTAAGCGTCCCCCCCCCCTCCTCTCCTTCTCTCTCTCTCTCTCTCTCTCTCTCGCCCTCCCTCTCCCTCTCTCTCTCATTAGTCCTGGCTACTGCCCTCACTTTTATCAAGATAAAAGAAGGCAGAGACAGATGGGTGATGAAGAGCCAGACAGCACTTCACCTTCCTTTAATTATAGTTAAGTCAGGGTTTCTGAAAACGCAAAGAATGTGCGCATTTACGCACTAGATCTATCAAAGCACACCCACCCACACACCCCTAAAATCTCAAAGCATGCGTGAGATTTGCCCTTTAAAATCTCAGGTAGGAGGGGTGAGATGACGCATTAAAATGATGATTCGTGCGTTAACACAGTCGTTACTTTTCAGTAAGCTAAGGATGTTTGCATTAAATTTTCAATTGCCTGATAGGTGTACGTAGGCTAGCTACTGCCACAACTCACCTGGAACTAACTACAAGACGGCGCAGAAAGCCCTGATTAAGCTCATTACTCATTGGCGGACCGTTTTCTCAGCATCCAATAAAACCGTTTCATTCACTTGATAGTCCTTTGATCGACATGGCTCTCAAATCTTTCAAGCATGTAATATCAGACCTGTTTACCCCCTACACAAGTCTTGAGTAGTCTGGATAGCTCAACCATCAAACAATGTTCACTGATAATGAGTAACTAGAGCATTATTTTCAATGTTGAAGAGTAGGAGAGGTCCAAATTGAGTAGAATACTACTCGAAAAGAGTTAGAGTAAACAGGTCTGATGTATCATAAGCGCGCGGTAAGTGGGGTGGGGTTTATCATGTTTTCGCAGTGACCGTTAAAATTTGAAACTTGGGGCGAGAACACACCCCTTAACCATGGGGTGAGCGTACCCATCAAGAGCGGAACAAATCAGGAACCCTGGCAAGCACACTACTCATCCCCTCACCCCCTCTACTTACACACAACCCAGACTTACTGCATTCAAGAATTATTGCTAGTACACACTCTCCTCTTATTCTAGGAGCTTACATCGTACCTACAAAACTTCACAAGACGTCCAATGCTGTACTTGGTCATCTCCAAATATGGAAAGTGACGCCACTCGCGTGACAATGTCGGTTTTCAGCGAAACTTTAGAATGTGCATCTTTTAACCGAGCAATCTGAAAAATAAACAGACTCTAGCCCTAACCCTAACCCTAACCAAAACCTTAAACCATAACACACAAAATAAAACTTTACTATAAAAAAAAAAAATTGAGTGGTCCATGTTTGGAGATGATCCAAGTGCAGTCTTCATGGGTGCTACTCCCCAAAATGAAATAAAACTGACAGGCAGGGGTCCATGGCCCCGAAAGCCCCGTCAGACGATTCAGGGGGACAACTTAAGAGAGAGATACAACGAGACAGACAGTTAAAATGAGAGACAGAGACAGTTTAAGTCTGATATGCCTTGTAAAATTACTACATTGCCTTTGTAATCTTCCAAGAGAGAACAACTAAACTTTTACCGTCATTTCTTTGCGGGGGGGGGGATGAATAGCCAAAAAAAACTTCACTTTCTGGTCAAATTAAAAATACTGAAATCAGTGTAAAAATGAAAGAGTAGCGCCCACGAGTCTTGAACGCCTAGTCAAAACTTCATCAAATCCTTTTTGGCCAAGAGAGTGGGGTGTACCTTGGGCAAGCAAGGCACCTCCTCTACAAACACATTTTAGACCAGTCGGCCGGAATAGCAGCTGCCTCTTCGGCTATTCGGCAGTCACGGTCGGAAACGAAAGACTGGCAGCCCCATGCCGTGAATGGCCATCTTAGAAACCTAACACCCCCCACTATTATTTATTTATTTATTTATTTATTCACTTCATCAATCATCTCTCCCTCTCTATCTTTCTCTGTCTGTCTCCCTCAAACACACTCTCTCCCTCTCTGTCTCTGTCTGTCTGTCTGTCTGTCTCTCTTGATTGTTACACTGTTTACTTTTTGAACCATTGGAGTTTGTTTTGTAATTTATTTATTTATTTATTTATTCACTTCATCAATCATCTCTCCTTCTCTATCTTTGTCTGTTTGTCTGTCTCTCTCTCTCTCTCTCCCCCCCCCCCCCCCTCTCTCTCCCTTGATTGTTACATTGTTTACTTTTGAACCATTTGAGTTTGTTTTGTAATTTATTGATTTTTATTTATTTTATTTATTCACTTCATCAATCATCTCTCCTCTCTATCTTTGTCTGTCTGTCTCCCCCCCCTCTCTCTCTCTCTCTCTCTCTCTCCCCCCCCTCTCTCTCTCTCTCTCTCCCTTGATTGTTATACTGTAGTTTGTTTTGTAATTTATTTATTTATTTATTTATTCACTTCATCAATCCTCTCTCTCTCTCTCCTTCTCTCTCTCTCTCTCTCTCTCTCTGAATGAATGAATTACCGATCACTGACAAAGAGTTACTTAAGGGCGATCGATTCGTCTGCATGACATAGGTCCCCCAAGGCTACCACGATTGATCGCCCCTTTCACACACCCCCCCCCCCCCCCCCCCTCCCGCCTTTACTATGTTTTTGTCTCGTTTTTTGATTTCTTCTTCTGTTTTTAGTCCGTCACCAAAGGTGATCGGACTATTGCGATGGGCTGGTTTGTATGGTTTTTGTTTTGTTTTTTTGTCCGTCACCGAAGGTGATCGGACTTTGCGATGGGCTGGTTTGTCTGGTTTTTTGTGTGTTTTTGTTGTTGTTGTTGTTGTTTTCTGTCTGTCCCAAGGATATCTCCCGAACCGCTTGACCGAATCGCGTCAAATTTTGTGTGAAGGTGTGCCTCCTTAATAGGAAGAGATCGGCGCAAACCATTTTGCCGTCGTGACCTTGTTGTGGTGTTTTTTTAAATGGTTTTTTTCTGTCTGTCCCAAGGATATCTCCCGAACCGCTTGACCGAATCGCGTCAAATTTTGTGTGAAGGTGTGCCACCTTAATAGGAAGAGATCCGCGCAAACCATTTTGCCGTCGTGACCTTGACCTTGAAAACCGAAAAACTATTTTTAGCCATATCTCGGGCACCGATCGACATAGGATGTTGAAACTTGGTATGAAGGTGGTTTGGCTTATTATACATTTCTTTTTCCATTCCCTGTTTTTGGTGTTCTTTTGATTCCTCTTCTGGCTTTCTTCTTTTTTTCCTTTCTTTTTTTGTTGTTGTAAAGGCGGTCCTGTGTTTTGGTGTTCCCCCCTCCCCCACCCCCCCCTCTCTCTCTCTCTCTCTCTCTCTGTCTCTCTCTCTCTCTCTCTCTCTCTCTCTCTCTCTCTCTCTCTCTCTCATATTTTTAGTATTTGTGTGATCAAACTGCTATAGAGACGGACATTTCTTGCGAACGTTTAGTGTTGTTGTTTGCCCCCTTCTGTTTCACCTTGAATAATGGATAGAACTGGCACGGTGGAGAGAGTTGACGAGGAAAAGCAAATCGACAGGGGGAAAAAATAAAATGTCTGTGTGATGTAGTGAAGGAAAACATCTGTGAAGAGTGTTGGTGGTCGGTTGGAATTGATAATGATGTTGTTGTTGTTGTTGTTGTTGTTGTCTTACCCTGGCTTAAAGACTCCAGGGATCATCCCAACAGCCGAAGTACTTGAACACTATGGTACAAATGCACCAGCAAGGGATGAGAACATTACGTGTGTGAGCGTTTTTGATTACCCCGCCACAGCCACACTGGGCAGCCACACTCCGACTTCAGAGGTGAATTTATAATAAATCAGGTGTTTTTTTGTTTTTTCTGTTTCGCTATTTTCTGTGTACAAAGTAGTAGATAAACAGGCATGAGATTAGAAAATTATGATTTTGGCTGAAAAGCGGCCGAAAAAGGCTGAAAAAATGGTGAAATCCCCTGAAACAGAAGCTTTTTTTCTTCTCTCGTAATCTCAAGCTTAAAAAACATCATAAGAAGTAGGACTGATATATTGTTTAGTTCACTTTTATTCTCTCATAAGAAGCATGTCCATATTCATTTGGTCTCTTTCTGATTTTAAAAGAAATATCTCTGGAGACATCAAGAGGCCTGAAATCAGCCTAAAGGCTAAAAAATATCATGCCTGTTAAAACGAGAGAGAGAGAGGGTGAGAGAGAGAGGGTGAGTGAGATAGAGAGAGAGAGAGAGAGAGAGAGAGAGAGAGAGAGAGAGAGAGAGAGAGAGAGAGAGAGAGAGAGAGAGAGAGAGAGAGAGAGAGAGAGAGAGAGATTGTGTGCGTAAGATGTATGTGTGTGAGAGAAACAATGAAAAAGAGAGAGGGAATGTGTGTGTGTGTGTGTGTGTGTGTGTGTGTGTGTGTGTGTGTGTGTGTGTGTGTGTGTGTGTATGTGTGTGTGTGTGCGCACAGGCGCGCGCGCGTGTCTGTCTGTCTGTGAGCACATGCATGTTTTTGTCGTGGGTGGTTGTGTGCTGAAATGGATACATGTGTATGACGCGTTTGCAAATGCGTCGCGCGTGCATACGTGCGTGCATGTATGTGTGCATTGGAGGGTGTGAATGAGAGAGAGAGAGAGAGAGAGAGAGAGAGAGAGAGAGAGAGAGAGAGAGAGAGAGAGAGAGAGAGAAGAGAGAGAGAGAGAGAGAGAGAGAGAGAGAGAGAGAGAGAGCAGACAGAGAAGCAGAGTTGTCAGTTGACGGAAAAGCAAAAGAAAAGGGAGAAAGACATGATACACCCTGAACATTCCCAAAGCATTAACCCTTTCACCGCCAATGTCGAATCTTAGCACCACAATGGGTTAACGCCCCTGTCACTAAAAGGCATCAAATCAGGGCCTGTTATCCAAAGACCTTATTTTCTTAATCTCGGGAGGTAAAGGATATTATGCTTATGTTATATAATTATGTTACAGAGGAAATCGCAATATTGCAGGTATTTTATTTTCTCTACCCAATCAAGTGTAATGGCATTTATTGGCTGAACAATGGCTGGCGGCGAAAGGGTTAATACACCATCGACGTGTACAGACAGTACTACTGGTATAACAAACCAACTCAACACCTGTCCACCTGCTTTGCTTTTTACCTTTTCAACGTGGAAACGTTTTACCTTGGCATACCTACTAATTATTTACTATCAGGCTGAAAGAAGAGGAGGGGGAGAGGGAGAGAGAGAGAGGAGAGAGAGAGAGAGAGAGAGAGAGAGGAGAGAGAGAGAGAGAGAGAGAGAGAGAGAGAGAGAGAGAGGGAGAGAGAGAGAGGGAGAGAGAGAGAGAGAGAGAGAGCGGGTCATTAAATGAGTCAGTGACTCATCCGCATTTAATTAACAGAGTAAGACTAACCCCCATCCACACACTTCCCAATTGTGCGTGCGTGTGCGTGTGTGTGTGTGCGTGTGTGTGCTTAGTACGTGAATCGTACACAATGTCATAGTAGATTTATACTAGATGCACAGTCATTTGTAGAAACGCAAATAGATGCATGTACACACACACACACACACACACACACACACACACACACACACACACACACACACACACACACACACACACACACCACACACACTGAGAGACAGACAGACAGACAGACAACACAGCACACACAGCGGGAGACAGATGAAAACAAAAGGCTTTTACCTACCAGAGGGTTTTTAATCATAAACCTTTTGAGCAACATTAATTGGTCATCTATTTTGCAAAGCATGCGAACAGAAAAAAAGAGTGGCATAGACATTTGATTAGCCTCATCATCAAATGGTGCGTG
>CM065703.1:20280894-20288394 GCA_017654935.2 Phymorhynchus buccinoides
AACGACCATCGCAAAGCAACATCAGTAGCAAGCACCTACCAATATACAAGGGCGTACAGCGTGACTTAGGATAGTTGCACTATAGTGCAATGTTCAGCAAAGGCTCCTTGTCCTCTCTTCACTCTTAGCATAGAATTTGTGACTGTAGCAAGAACCCTACATCTCTATCTAGTCTTGACTGTAGTACAGAACGTTCGTGTTTCACGTGCTGTCGTCAGGCCTACTGGGCGAACAAACACGCCGACTAACAACTACGTGTACTGCGTGGAAGCAGAAAACGAGAGAGGGCTGGCTATCTTGTTCTTTACGCACGCGCGCGCGCGCACGCACACGCACACGCACGCACACACACACACACACACCATCCTTCCCACACTTAGTGCGATTTTTCTTACGCCAGAGGGCATGACGCTCGTGTGGGGCTCCTCTCTATATTATTAGTTGGGGATAAAGAAAGAGAGAGTGGTCCTACCATCACTCTCTCTCTCACTACGCCCAAGTAAGAAAATCGCGTGATAAGCCCCTAGTGCATTGACTGCCCTCTGGCGTGAAAAATATCGCCATAGGTTGACCATTGTTTTGCATTGAAAGCTTTGATGCTGAGAAGCAGTATTATTCTGTCATTCTTGTGAAAGGGATACAGCAGACCTGTTTACCCCCCTACATACACAAATCTTGAGTAGTCTCACTAGTCTGGATACAGAAGCTGAAATGAGTAGTTTGGATGCAAACTGTGTCATTTTATTCATTAAACCATCAAACACTATTCACTAAAAATGAGTAATGAGTGCATTTCTTTCTTCCTCTTCGATCGCTCAGACATTTTCCTGTCAATGATCAGCGCAGATACGTCATGCTGCCGTTATGCGCCTAACTAAGAAATAGTTAGGCCCAGCAAGTCCGACTTCAGCTGGAGGAAATTGTTTCGCGAAGAAAGGCAGGAGAATGGACCGGTAAGGCAGAAAGATAGTAGATGACAGTAAGCAAAGGGAAAAGGCAGAGTCAAAGAGTGACAGATTAGAGGAAGTTACAAGCATAGAACCTCCAAAAGGTGGGGGAACTATTTTTACAATAAAGACCCCCCCCCTATTTTACCCCACAAAGACCCCCCCCCCCCCCCCCGGTATCCCCACGGGGGAGAGCATTCTTTTTCAATTTTGAAGAGTAGTAGAGGTCCAACTTGAGCAGAATACTACTCGAAAAGAGTAGAGTAAACAGGTCTGACCGATAGGGTTAGGATGATCTTAATATCTCATGTTGTTTATAGGAGCACCGTCGACAACTAAGGCCGTGTCACGGTTGTCATCCACGTTACAATCCGACCACATAAGGTTAGGATCAGCCTGGGATTATTTTCATGGAACTGAAAAAAGCCGACTTTGATATTGAGGGTCGTAAACACTGAACATAAGGGGAATGGGGGGGGCGTCTAAAGTACAAGGTTTTGCCCGAGAGAGAGAGAGAGAGAGAGAGAGAGAGAGAGAAGAGAGAAGAGAGAGAGAGAGAGAGAGAGAGAGAGAGAGAGAGAGAGAGAGAGATCTCTAGAGAGAGAGAGAAGAGAGAGAGAGAGAGAGAGGAGAGAGAGAGAGAGAGAGTGAGAGAGAGAGAGCTCGAGAGAGAGAGAGAGAGAGAGGAGAGAGAGAGAGAGAGAGAGAGAGAGAGAGAGAGAGAGAGAGAGAGAGAGAGAGAGAGAGAAGAGAGAGAGAGAGAGAAAGAGAGAGAGAGAGAGAGAGAGAGAGAGAGAGAGAGAGAGAGAGAGAGAGAGAGAGAGAGAGAGAGAGAGAGAGAGAGAGAGAGAGAGAGAGATTTCTATAGAGAGAGATAGTAGAGAGAGACTTGAGGGAAGAGAGAGAGAGAGACTGCGAGCTACTGAACTGGTCAAACGAAGCGAACTTTGCTGCACGATTCAGCACTCGAAGCCAACGAGATTATGCGCACTAGTATGTTATTTTCCCCCTTTTTTTTTTTTAACAGGCTTTCTCTTTTGTTCTTGATTCTGCAATAAAGTTGAGAGGAGAGAGCATTCTTCTCACGACTAGAGACGAGCGGAGTGGAGGCTGCGAGAGAAAGAGAGAAAAGAAAATAAAAAAAAAAAAAATTGGTCAACTGTGATTGCATACTGCGAGGAGAGATGTGCGATTGAAGGGAATATTGACGTAAAACTACCGTGACAGAGGTGGAAGCGCCTTTATCGAGATTGAGAAGACGATCGTAACGCTGGAGATCAGAGAAGAAGGGAGGAAGAGGCGAGATGAGAAGAGCTCCTCATCATCTCGAGAGAGAGAGACGATTCAGGACGTTGAGGACCAGGAGTGAGAGAGAGAGGTTCGTCAGAGAGCCTTCGCAGACCAGAGCTCTCACGAGACGACGTTACCCTGTCTTGTTTCTTCATCATCTTCTCTCGCTCGAGAGGGTCGACCCTTCCCGTAGAGAGAGAGGAGAGAGCAGTTGAGAGAGTCTAGGAGATCTCATCTCCGTCGAGAATGAAGGGGAGAGTCTCTCTCCATCCTAGAGAGATCCAGAAAGAGAGAGAGAGAGAGAGTCTCTCGACTCCACACCAAGGGAAGAGAGAGAGATCCCTCTCTAGTTCTCTCTCTCTCTCTCTCCTCGACTGAGAGAGATGAAACCCTCTCTCGAGAGAGAGCTCTCTGATGAGAGAGAGAGAGAGAGACTGCGTAGCTATCTGAAATGTCAAACGTAACTTTGCTGCCGATTCAGCACTCGAAGCTCAACGAGATTATGCGCACTAGTATGTTATTTTCCCCCTTTTTTTTTTTTAACAGGCTTTCTCTTTTGTTCTTGATTCTGCAATAAAGTTGAGAGCACCTCGTTTCATTCTTCTACGCACGAGTGGAGAGAGACAGAGAAAGAGAGAGGGTCTCTCTCTCTCTCTCTCTCTCTCTCTCTGTTGTTTTTGTTGTTCTTCTTCTCTCTCTCCCTCTCCCACCTCTCTCTCTCTCCGTTGTTTGTTGTTCTCTCTCTCTCTCCTCGTCTCTCTCTCTCTCTCTCTCTCTCTCTCTCTCTCTTGTTGTTTTGTTGTTCTCTCTTCTCTCTCTCCCACCCTCTCTCTCTCTCTCTCTTGTTGTTCTCCTCTCTCTCTCTCTCTCTCTCTCTCTCTCTCTCTCTCTCTCTCTCTCTCTCTCTCTCTCTCTCTCTCTCTCTCTCTCTCTCTCTCCATGAAAGGGGACAAAACAAATGACAAACCAATTAACTCCGGGCTCCGTATCAAAGAGAACATCAAGACATTCCCTGCTAGCTTGCGTGAGACAACGCAACACAATAAAATAAAATAAAATAAAAAGAAAGGGGGACAACCGTGTCACTAAAGATCACTGTAGCTTTGCAGAATCAGCTTTCAGCTGGTTCTTGTCTTTTATGAGAAAAAAAAAGTTTTGAGTTTGTTGTTAGTCCCCGAGCCGAAGGTTCGGGGAGCTATTGTTTTTGTCTGGTCCGTCCGTCCGGTGTCCGTCCGTCCGGCGGCGTGCCTCCGTCCGTCCGGCTATTCGTCCGTTTTTCTCAAAAACTATTCAGTCTATCATCATCAAATTTGGTGTACTAGTTTGCCAAGATGCAAGCTATCCACTGATGTATTTAGTTTTACATTAAGGTCAAGGTCGCGCCAGTTACGGGGTTCAAACCCCGAAACACATAATCGCTAATATCTCGCGAAGTTTTGCATGTATTTTAATGCAGTTTTTTTCACAACATTTCTTGATGAATGGTCTATAACACAGTTGTCATGAATTTTTCTGGGCGCGCGTGTGCGCATGATCGCGCGCGCTCAAATCACGGGTCCGAACCCCAAGGCTATATATAAAAAAACTATTCAGTTACGTGCTGTTTTGATGCGTTTTTATGTAGTTACGTGCTGTTTTGATGCGTTTTTATGTACGTGTACAGCCGACACATTCCGATTTCGGAGTAGCTCGGCGATCCTGCGAGGGGACTTTGCAGCCGCTCGGCGTTGCACTTGTTGTTGTTGGTTTACCCTGGCTAAAAGACTTCAGGGATCATCCCAACAGCGCGGAAGTGCTTGAACACTGCGGTACAAATGCATCCGCTAGGGATGGGAACATTACGTGCTCGACCTTTTTTTTATTACCCCGCCACGAGATTGGGCTTTGTGCATTCGAAATCCAAAATAAGTGTATTTTTCACAAAATAGGAAAGTGAAAGTGAAAGTTTGAAAAACAGAAAGCAAATATGCATACATTTGTATAACCATAGAACCACTGTCGAAAGTGTCATCCATTTAAATTCACACGCACGCACGCACGCACGCACGCGCACGCACGCACACGCACGCACGCACACGCACGCACACACACACACACATAGCACCCGTTTCCTGAATCAGGCAATAATACAGAAATGATAAGTCGGATTTGTTTTGACCTTACTTTTTCCCCATTCACCATAATTATTACATATTTCTATCAAAATATTTGTACAAAATATGGTGAAATCATATGGGTAAACAACTCCGCAGGCTGTCTGTTATTCCCTTTCCACTGGTCTAACTAACCGCCTTGAAAAACAACAGAGAATCGGAGCTCGGCAAGAAAGAAAGAAAAAAAATGAAGGTAACGGTTGAAATAAAAGGGGGATTAACCCTTTCACCGCCAGCCATTTTTTAGCCCAAATTTTCGAGTTCACTTACAAGGATCAGAGAAAAGATTTCGTCAGCAATATTGGGGATTCCTCTGTGACATGTTTAAAATAAGGCCTATCCTTACCTCTTAACATCAAAAACACAAGATCGTTGGATGACAGACCCAGATTTCAAGGCTTTCTATGAAATGGGTATAAATCATTATGGTGCAAAAATGCGACATTGGCGGTGAAAGGGTTAAAATGGAGAGAAGGTGACCACAGAAACAAACAACAAGACAGCAGAAAAGAAAGAGAATGAGAAACACACGCAGGCACGCAAACACGCACGCACGCAACGCACGCACACACGCGAAAGATAAAAAAAAAATATTCGACAGAAAAAACACACACACAAAGAAAACCACCTGAACAGCAAAGATAACACAGAAACATGGAGCAGAACTCTTCTTCTTTTTGTTAACTCTTTCACCGCCAGCCATATTTCAGCCAAAATTTTCCATTAAATTTACCTTGGTAGAGAACACAATCCATCTGCAATATTGGGGGTTGTTCTGTGACATAATAAGGTCTATCCTTACTTCCTAAAACTAAGACAATAGGGTCTTTGGATAATAGACCCAAATGTGATGCCTTTTAACCCTTTCACCGCCAGCCATGTTTCAGCAAAAAATGTCCATTAAATGTACCTGGGTAGAGAACAAAATCCATCTGCAGTATTGGGGATTTTTCTGTGACATATAAATTATAAAATAAGGTCTATCCTTACTTCCCAAAAAACTAAGACAATATGGTCTTTGGATAATAGACCCCAAATTGATGCCTTTTAGTGACATAGGTGTTAAATCACTGTGGTGCTAAAATGCGACTTTGGCGGTGAAAGGGTTAATAGGGACCCCTTTTAATGACATGGGTCTTAAAGACACCCCCCCCCCCCCCCACGTCACGTGTCACATTCCCTCTTATGCTAGGACGATTTCTTAAAATTCCTCACCAGCTATAAGAGGGAAAACACGTGAAAACCGTGATTTTGACACGTGACGTGGTGGGCCTTTAAATCACGGTGGTGCTAAAATGGGACTTTGGCGATGAAAAGGGTTAAAGTTGGCAACATTCCTACGCAGCGGAAATAGGGAAGAGATAGCCCAGCCCATAAACCAACAAGGCAGAATCTGACTCAGGGAAAGAAACCAAACCCTTACCACCTGCCTTACTAATATAATGTGCTGCACTGAGCAAACAGAACACAACAATTGCGCCACGCAGAGAAACGGTCTCCCTCCCTCCTTCGGCAGCTAGGTTTATCGTTGTATTGTTGTACCTTTGGTGGGCCTTTAAATCACGGTGGTGCTAAAATGGGACTTTGGCGATGGAAAGGGTTAAAGTTGGCAACATTCCTACGCAGCGGAAATAGGGAAGAGATAGCCCATAAACCAACAAGGCAGATTCTGACTCGGGGGAAAGAAACCAAACCCTTACCACCTGCCTTACTATTATATGTGCTGCACTGAGCAACAGAACACAACACGCAGAGAAACGGTCTCCCTCCCTCCTTCGGCAGCTAGGTTTATCGTTGTATTGTTGTACAACGCACAGCCAACAGTTATTAGTTGTCAGGGAGAAGCTTACAAAGAATCGAGGAGTTAACGGGCCTGTTTAGTTAATATTCTGGACTTTCGTCTGGATTTTGTCGGCTTGCTTTTTTGTTTGGCGTTCTTTTCTATGAGTATTATGAGGCATCAGAAACGAATTACAACACCTCATAATCTCAGACATCAGACGTCAGCGTCTTGCAAACATTTTTTTAAGAAAAATGAGGGGCGGCCAATATCAGCAAACAGGTGGAATTTGCAAAATATGACGCAAAAATATAAATTACATCACTTTTAGAATGACGCACGGTGTTCTAAGTGATGTCAATCTACTCAAACACACGAGGCGAGAGCTGGGGATCTACCTGATGGTAGAGCAACTTCCCCTGTTTGACCGATTGAATTAGGCAAGATCACTCCCACACATCATGAAATTACTCCCCTTAATTATTTCCGAACAATTCCAATTTATCAGAAGAAAAAGAAAAAGATTCCAAAACCAAAATACTGAGAAAAAAACAAAATTACCTGTCACTTGTCAGTCCCAGCAGAGCCTGTGTGTATATATATATATATACAGGCTATGGTCCCAGGGACTGAATTTTGTTGTTGCTAGGACGAATAAATTGTTTTAACAGGGGCTCTGAAATTGTGGTTTTCACTTGTTTTTGTTTCCCTGGGACTGGTTTTTGACACCGGTGTGGCATTCTCAAAATGGACTTGTTCTCAACATGACTGCGCATGCGCGAAGAGTTAGGGATAGGTTTAGGGCTAGGGTTTGGAATAGGGTTAGGGATAGGCTTAGGGTCAATTTAGTGTCGAATACACACCACACAAAAAATGTGATGGTACGTCATGATCGATTTCGCACATGCGCAGACATGTTGAGAACAAATCCATTTTGAGAATGCCACACCGGTTGTTGTGGGGGGGTGGGGGGGGGGGTGGCGCATTGTCGCTGATCACTGGAGGTTTCTGTTTGTATACATGTGCAAACAATAGCTAACACTGATCTTAAGTAATGTTCTCTGCAGGCTGATACACTGCCACCCTGCACGTGAGTCACGTTGCGACTCCATCAAGGCAACGCACTGGACCTCCACCGGTTTGGCATTCTCAAAATGGATCTGTTCCCAACATGTCTGCGCATGTGCGAAATCGATCATGACGTACCATCAACCAACGCCGGTGTGGCATTCTCAAACTGGATTTGTTTCCAACATGTCTGCGCATGTGCGAAATCGATCATGACGTGCCATCACATTTTATCTTTTGTGTATCCGACACTAAATTGACC
>CM065703.1:20295894-20303394 GCA_017654935.2 Phymorhynchus buccinoides
ATGATAACATAACAATCGATAATTAATAACAATCAAACCAACTCTTTTCCATCTCTCCTGTCGACCAGTGCTGCGTATATAGCACCAATCTATCAACAATCGCCATCGACGACGACGATGATGATGATGATGAATGATGATGGTGATGATGATGAATGATGATGAATGATGATGATCATCATCATGAACGGTGGTTAATGATGACGACGACGACGACGACAAGTATGATGATTACCACAGCACTGTCATCGTCATCTCATCACCATCATCACGAATAGTGGTTAATGATGATGATGACGACAAGTATGGTGATTACCACAGCACTGTCATCATCATCATCATCATCAACATCATCATCATCAGTGTCAACTTCAAAGAACATCTTTCTTATTTGAAAGGAGCTAAGGACCTTTCTAGTAAAATACAAAATAGTAATACTAATAGCAGGGGCTAAGAGTAGTATTTAGCCACCCCCACCACCCACCCCCGACCCGCCCCAGCACGTGCTCAGCTCAATGCTTCGTTCTTTCCTTAGGCATGAAAATAACCCTAACCTAACCCTTACCCTGGAAGGGCGAAATGTTGCTTGCTAGCCAGTGACAATTTGTCAACGAGAAATTTGGTATGCTGGGTTAAAGGACCAGGCTATCTTGTGGCTTAATTAGTCACCCACCACCCCTACCCCTTTCGTTCTCAAATTATCACATGGATTTTTTTTTTTTTTTTTTTTTTTTTTTTTTTTTTAAACTGAGAAGCAACATTCTGCCATTTTGGGAGAAAAGGTGGGGTTAGATTCTTCTTCTTCTTCTTCTTCTGCGTTCCCAGGCCATAAGTCCACAATGGGTTCAGTTTTCACTGGTCTCCTCGCTGCATCCAGCATTCCTATTTCGGGGGAGCTCAAAGGGGAAAACTATATGGAAGAATTTTGTTTTTGGGGGGAAAGGTAGGAGAATGGGCCAAAAAGTCAGAAAGATAGTAGATGACACAAAAACAAGGAAAAAGGCAGTGTCAAAGAGAGAGACAGATTAGAGGAAGTTACAAGCACAGAACTTCCAGAAGCTGGGGGAACTATTTGTACGAAGATCCCCACTCCATCCAGGTAACCCCACGGGGGGATGGTGGTGGTGGTGGTTAGAATCAGGCAATGATTCTGAAAGAAGCAGACTTTAAGATTGAGGGTCGTAAACATTGAGGGGAGGCGACTAACGTACAAGATTGCCAGGATCCGTTTTTTTAAATTAATAACACAAGGGCGTCGCCGAGCGGCAGACATGTCCGTCACCAGCAATGCCACGCACTTGCGACACCCTGTAGAGTGTCACATCCTGACACAAAATTGGAAGGGATTCTGTCTTCTAGTTCACGAGATACAGCTTGAAGAAGAAACATATAGCGCAAAGAAGGAAATTTCGGTTTTCAAGGTCACACTTCAAGGTCAAGGTCAGCATGGTGATAATTTATGCTCGGATGTTTTCTTCTCTAGGGTATACAGTACCACACACAATCTGAAGCGCTTCTGTCAAGTACCAATGTGGAAAATATGGCTTAAAACCCAATGTGTAGACCCCTACCACTTTCAAGGCCTACGGATCGCCCGGACCGTGACCTTGACCTTGATCGGTATGCCACCATCAGAACGGGCATAAGCCAAAGTACCTTCATGCCAAATTTGAAGACTCTAACACTAACGGTGTGGGAGTTATGGCCCCTGAAAGATTTTAAAGGTCGTACGCCAAGGTCAAGGTCACGACGGCAATATGGTTTGCGCGGATGCCTTCCTCTCATGGTGACACACCAGCACACAAAATTTGACGTGATTCTGTCAACCCGTTCGAAAGATATCCTTGGGACAGACAGAAGGAGAAAAAAATGACCCTCCGATTTTCAGGCTCCAGCGATCTTTTTGACCTTGACCTTGATCGGTATGCCATCATCAGAACGGGCATAAGCCAAACCACCTTCATACCAAGTTTCAACATCCTATGTTGATCGGTGCCCGAGATATGGCTAAAAATAGATTTTCGGTTTTCAAGGTCGTACGTCAAGGTCAAGGTCACGACGGCAAAATGGTTTACGCCGATCTCTTCCTATTAAGGAGGCACACCTTCACACAAAATTTGACGCGATTCGGTCAAGCGGTTCGGGAGATATCCTTGGGACAGACAGAAAAAAAAAAGAAGAAAAAAAAATACAAACCAGCCCATCGCAAAGTCCGTTACCTTCGGTGACGGACAAAAATGCGAAAAGCACTCTTGTGACCGAGGCGAGACGAGGGAGGGTCTGTGTAGTTTCTTCGTGTACTGGGGGTTAGTTTATGCGCTTGCCACCTTGGTGTTCAGTTCCACCATGGTAACCTTGACCTCTGGCTGCTGGCTGGACAGGGCAGCCGGTGCGCGCCCAACGGTCATCAATTTCATCTTCTCGTCGGTGACAAGCACCGGCCTATGGTGGACACACCCAATTCCCCAGCTTATCACTCTCTCCTGTCAATTTTGCTCCACACGTACACAGAGAGAGAGAGAGAGAGAGAGAGAGAGAGAGAGAGAGAGAGAGAGAGAGAGAGAGAGAGAGAGAGAGAGAGAGAGAGAGAGAGAGAGAGAGAGAGAGAGAGAGAGAGAGAGAGTGAGAGAGAGAGAGAGAGAGAGAGAGAGAGAGAGAGAGAGAGAGTGAGAGAGAGAGAGAGAGAGAGAGAGTGAGAGAGAGAGAGAGAGAGAGAGAGAGAGAGAGAGTGAGATAGAGAGAGAGAGAGAGAGAGAGAGAGAGAGAGAGAGAGAGAGAGAGAGAGAGAGAGCGAGCGAGCGAGAGAGAGAGAGAGAGAGAGAGAGAGAGAGAGAGAGAGAGAGAGAGAGAGAGAGAGAGAGAGAGAGAGAGAGAGAGAGAGAGACACACACACAGAGACAGAGACACACATAGACAGACAGATAGAGACACACACAGACACAGACACAGACTCACACGCGCGCACACACACACACATGCATCCCCCATTCTCTCCTTTTCTCTTCAAAGATTGAACAACTAAGTTCAAAACGCACCAAATCTCTTGTAGTCAATTTTGTTTGGGATAAATTTAGCAAAAATGAAGTTCAGTTTCTGGTAAAATTAAAAATACTGATATCAGTGTAAAACTTCAAGAGTAGCACCCATGACTATGTTTTCTTTCTGGTCACTAAACTAAGGGGAAAGGGTGGGAAGGGGGTGGGGAATGTGTCCACATACACAGAGAGAGAGAGAGGGGGGGGGTAGAGAGAGAGAGAAAGAGAGAGAGAGAGAGAGAGAGAGAGGGAGAGGGATAGAGAGAGAGAGAGAGAGAGAGAGAGAGAGAGAGAGAGAGAGAGAGAGAGAGAGAGAGAGAGAGAGAGAGAGAGAGGAGAGAGAGAGAGAGAGAGAGAGAGAGAGAGAGAGAGAGAGAGAGAGAGAGAGAGAGAGAGAGAGAGAGAGAGAGAGAGAGAGAGAGTCAAAAACACAGTCCTTGTTTCACTTTTGTGGGCTAAAGACAATCACTGTCTGGACTTGACATACTTGCAAGTTAGTTCTAAAAGGCAGAACACGTCATTGCACTGTGCTCTGAATATCTCATTCTACTACTAGAAGACTCTTCTACCTTTCTACTGAGTGCCTTTGCTTCTTCTACTCCTATAATGTCTGACAGATAGAAAGCAGACAGACACATGGTGCTTGATAAAGGGATGCAGAAAGGGAACAGAAAACCTACACGTACAACAACACTAAAAAAAAAAAAGGCCGCGGTAAACACATCCAACTTCAATCGCACGACTGGCTCAACTGTGACGTCTGTCGCTGCGAGATTTTCTCCAGCCGAAGACATACATACACACATGCGGGGCCTAACCATTCTCAGTTATATTAGGCGCAAAGTGGAGTGGAGAACGTGGAGTCTTTCAGGACGAGACGGTGATAAACCGAGGTCTCGTGTGCCCATGCACTTAGCACACGTTAAAGACCCCCCACGTCACGTGTCACATTCCCTCTTATGCTTGGAAGATTTCATAAGATTCCTCACCAGCTATAAGAGGGAAAAACCATGATTTTGACACGTGACGTGGTGGGTCTTTAAACCCAGTGGCAACGAACAAGTTCTCATTTGGTCAACATTTACACACACACACACACACACACACACACACACACACACACACACACACACACACACACACACCCTTTCCTTCCTCATCAATCACACAAACTTCGCATGCGCTCATAATTGACAGGAAACGGTCTGAGCGGTCGATGCAATTAAAACGAGGAAGAAGCAATCAATCAGAGTCGTGCCTCGCAGACTAGACGTCTAGACTAGACTAGACGTCACAGTTGAATAGCCGTACGACTGTGGTTGGATGCGTGGGCCACGGCCTTTACTCATTACATTGGCTTGGGGGGAGTAGGTGGGGGGGGAGTAGGGGCAGAGCTCGCTTGAAGCAGGCTAGCACAGGCTACGACTGATTAGATAGGCCCTAAGCTCACCTTTACCTCGCTAGAAGGAGAAGCGAAGGAAACAGAAGGCCCAACTTTGAACTAATCACAACAGACATTCCAACAATGCGCGCGGAGAACCCTCAACCAGTGGAAGGGGTTAAAGACCCACCAGATCACGTGTCAAAATCACGGGTTTCACGTGCTTTCCCTCTTATGCACGATAAACCTTGTACATTATAAATAATATTCTTAAAGGACTTAAAATTTATCAACCAAAAAAAGGAATGGTTCCAGCAAACAAATAGTATAAGTGCATGGCTTTGTACATCGATTTCTCGGCAACCCTCCTGCTCTATTTCTTGGTTCTTTCCGTGGTTAGGGGTAGGGTTAGGGTTAGGGTTAGGGATAGGGTTAGGGTTAGATGGTCTTTTGTTTTGCCACAAGCATGTGTTTTTTTTTTCAAAATCGTCTATTTTTTTGGAGCATTAAATCGCTGCCATTATTAAGTATGGGACGTTTGAAAGCCTAGCCTAACGGCTATGTTTAGTCCCTACTATATCCTAACCTAACCTAACCTAACCGATAGCTGGAAAGAAATCTTGTTTTGACCAAGTCTGACTCCCATATATAAATGCCCCCAAATTCAAACCGAAACATCATTTTAAAGAGCAGCCTCAATTTCAAATTGGGGACATCTGTATGTGGGTCACAGCTACCCAGAAAAAAACAAAGGGACTTAATCGTGGTGCGTCAGATCCACACATCCAAGTTCAGTCGTACGACTTATCCAACTGTGACAACGTCTGTGGCGATGCGCGATTCTGACGAAACACTGCTGTCTGAATGAATCTGATTAAAATTCTACTCAGACCTGTTTACCCTGAAATTGGGCTTCAGGTATTCAAAATCCAAAATAAGTGTATTTTTCACAAAATAGGAGTAGAAAAGTTTCCACAACGGAGTGTAAACATGCATACATTTTTATAACTTGATGAAATACTGTGTCAAAAGTATCATACATTTAAATTTAACAGTTCTGAATTTATGTCCTGTTTTGACCATTTCACCTTATTTTTGTCCCATGTACCATATTTATCATATTTTTGTCAAATATGTGTGCAAAATATGGTGAAATCTTATGGGTAAACAGGTCTGCCTACTCGTTTCGATCACAATATTCCGTAGTATATTCACGAAGATCCCGATACACGATTCTGATATAGTGACGCACAAAATAATACAAAAATATTTCATCAATTTCGTAGATGGAGTAGAGTGGCACAGAGGTAACGCGTTCGCCTCGTGCACGATAACCCGATAACCATTCAAACCTGGGTACAGGGGATATTTCCTCTCACTCAGCACAGCAGACCTTATGATCTGAACGTGGAGTCTTTCGGATGAGACGATAAACCGAGGTCCCGTGTGCCAGGGTCGGACAGTAACGGCTGCCCGACTGCCCGGGGCAGGTAGTCATAAGTGTCGGGCAGGTGGCGAACTCGACGACCTGCCCGCCGGGCAAGTGCAAGTGCTTAGAAAAAAATCTCACCCAGTTTATTTCAGTCCGTTGTAAAAAACCGCAAGTCAGGTGTGACGTAAGTGTCCCGCGCGACCCCTCTTTCTTATCTACACCCCCCCCCCTCTCTCCCCTTTTCATTTCTTCTCTCCAGCCGCCACTTTAATTACCCGTCACCATCAAACAGACGCCGATTAAGGCATTTGTCTCTTTGAAGCCCGATCTACCTCCCCATCATGAGAAAGTGAACCCCACAGTCGGCGCCCTTTTGAACCCTTCCTTTCCAATCACGAGAAGGCTAGGAATGTCGGAATGTGATAAGGATGTAACCGGCGCGTGATTATTCTGTACTACTATGACATCATCTTGTGACGTGACGACTGCTATAAACCAATCACAGGCTTTCATTGTTTGAAAGTGAAGGCTATAATTTGAGTAGTGAGAAAAAGTTAGCCTACACATACTTTCACACAAGACGCTGAACCCTAGCTGGAGCAACATTGCAGACTCAACCTCTCTCCCAGCCAGCCATAATAGCCCAACTAGTGAGTATTATTGATGGCTGGTGATTGAGATTTGTTGTTTGTTTGATCATATTTTTGATCTAGATCCTATGTTCAATGATGAATAAGGAGTAGATAGATATGTTATTGAAACGAAGTGGTAAACATTTTGTTCTATTTATGTGCACTGATTATTTGTGTGTGTGTGTGTTTGACTTTAACCCTTTTGGTACCAGAACCAGATTTTATGCCTACTAACCCTTTTGTCTATTTTTAGTAGGAAACCTGTGGGTTGCAATCTTGCACTTTATGATACCATCCTTTCCAGGTGATGGATGGAGAGTGATGTTGGCTTGATCACCTTTTATGTTTTACTGATCTCAGTTTGTTAACTGAAATTCAGTTTATTTATTAACTAGTGCTATTGTACAAGGGCAGCCTTCTAGCCGGTTGGGATCCACTAATTCCCTGCCGACTGAAGCCCCTTGTCTCTAAGCCATAGAGAACTACATCCACCTTCTCCTGTGATTATCAGCAGGGCATCGTGGTCAGGACGCCCAATCCCTGACTCACAAGCACGAAGACGGGAACGCCGCCAAGACGCCCCGCACCCAGAATCCGCGAGGAGACCACGCCTGAACCGTGCCATCCCGCGAAGCCGTAACCGGAACGACTGGGAGCTACTCTCACCTGACGAGCAAGCACAGCCACCCCAGCACTCACCGATCACTACGGAGGAACTTGACAACAGCTAAGTTCCCAGAACCGCGCCAATCATTTGAACTTTCCCCCTGGCACTGAAGACACTTAAGTGACCCTTCCCGCTTGGGGCTAACCTTCTAGAAAGACAAAAGTCTTGTAAATCCTTTCGGATTTCATTGTTTTTTATTCATATTTTGTTTTGGCGCCATTGAGCTGCTTTATTATTATTGTTGCATAATCTTATGCAGATCTTGTGAGTAAATAAAATACAAGTGTCAAATAATCCTGAACCCTTTGGTCAGACTGATGAGAGTGGGAGTCTTGTAATTTCATGTAAAACCC
>CM065703.1:20318394-20320894 GCA_017654935.2 Phymorhynchus buccinoides
AAGAAGTGGGACATAGCGGGCCTGTGACACAAAGGGCCTAGGGCACAGCGGGTAATGTACAACTAAATACATCAGTGGATAGCTTGCATCTTGGCAAACTAGTATACCAAATTTGATTATGATAGACTGAATAGTTTTTGAGAACAACGGCGGGCCTGTGACACAAAGGGCCTAGGGCACAGCGGGTAATGTCAAACTAAATACATCAGTGGATAGCAAGCATCATGGCAAACTAGTATACCAAATTTGATGATGATAGACTGAAGTTTTTTGAGAAAAACGGACGAATAGCCGGACGGACGGAGGCACGCCGGACGGACACCGAACGGACGGACCAGACAAAAACAATAGCTCCCCGAACCTTCGGCTCGGGGACTAATAAAAAGGGGGGGGGGGGGGTTGGTAGGAGAGGAGGGGGGGGGGTTGGTAGGAGAGGAGGGGGGGGGGGGTTGGTAGGGAGAGGGAGGGGGGGGGGTTAGAACGGGGAGATTTTTGAAGACGAGAAAACAGTTGGGACCAATAGGGCAGCAAGCAAACAGGGAGTTTGCCGGGAACAAATTTTACAGTCTGCCCTTTTTGGGGGAGAAAAAAAAACCCACTTTGAACCCCCAAAAATCACAATGAAACCTTAGAAATCGACTTTTCATAGTCCATCCCCTACGGCTTCTAACACCCCCACCACCACCCCCAACCCTACGCCACCCCCACCACTCTATTCTCCCCCCCTCCTCCCCCCCCCGTGGAGATACCGGGGGAAGGGTGTTTTTTTCTCGTAAAAATAGTTCCCCCACCTTCTGGAAGTTCTATGCTTGTAACTTCCCCTAATCTGCCAATCTCTTTGACTCTGCCTTTTCCCTTTTCTTTCTATCATCTACTATAATATCTTTCTGACTTATTCAGTTATTGGCCCATTCTCCTGCCGTTTTTCAACAAAAAATCTTCCAAATATTTTTTTTCCTTTGAGCTCCTCCGAAATCGGAATGTGTCGGCTCTACGCTAGCGGGGGAGACCAGTGAAAACTGAAAACCGGACCTTACCCATTATGGCCATATGGCCTGGGAACGCAGAAGAAGAAGAAGTCTTCTTTTTATCAGTCAGCAACGTTGGTTTGGTTGGCCGTCAGTATTGTGGCCACTTACCCTCGTCCTCCTACCCCTCCTCCCCCCTCCCCACCACCACCACTCTTCATTCCATCAACCTAACCTCCAACCAACACCCACCCCACCCCCACTACCAACGGAATGTGGTGAATGCAGATGCGATCGATATCATGGATCAGCGACAGACTGACTGACGACCATCTAAAAAGGACTAGGAAAACCACTCTTGTTTTGTTTTCTTTTCTCAATCGAATCGAATGTATTCTTCTCCTGTTCCGAGCATAAGTTCTTTTGTTAAGTTTCTCTTCTTTGTGCGTGTCTGTGATCAACCAAAGATGCAGATTGACACGCACGCACGCACACGCACACACACACACACACACTCTCTCTCTCTCTCTCTCTCTCACACACACAGACACATACACACAACACACAAACACACACACACACACACACACACACACACACCACCCCCATTTTCTCGTTTTCCCCCTTTTTTTCAGTCCTGCCTTTCTTACAGCAGATTGAGCACACACAAAACCTTATTAACTTTCATCCTTTTAAACCCGCATTTGCTATTAATAGTAGAAAATAAAGGCAAGACTGAAAAAAACAAAAAACCGCAATGAACCAATACGTTGACGAGTGCGTGCGTGCGTGTGCGTGCGTGTGTGTGTGTGTTGTGTGTTGAATCTGCATGTTAGCCCTGTGATGTTTTGTTTTCCTCCAGTTTTACCTATTTTCTTCTTCATTTCCTCCTTCTTCTTCTTCTTCTTCTTCTTCTCTATCTCCCATTACCTTTTGCTTTTTCGTGATGTTAGAACAAAAGCGTGACCTCTTCATTCAAGCGCATGGCCTGCTGGTGTCAGAACAAAGCGTTTCCTCTTTCAATGAAAATGAAAAGAATGGTTATGTTAGGTCAGCGTCTTACTCTTAACATCCGCTCGGCTTCAAAAACAGCACGTATGGGACGAAGCCATCAACCAACCACCATTTGATTATATTTCCTCTTTCCCACGGGCGTGTTATTGTAGTAGGCCTACATAAAAGGGAAAGGGACAATGTAGCCAAATGGACTTCGTTTTCTACTACATTTACACAAAATGGACAAAAGGAGAGAGAAACACTTGAAAAAACTTGAAAACTTGAACTTTATTTTGCAAGGATAAAGATAAATTTAGGGCAACACATCGGATTTATCGCAAAAAATGAGAGAGAGAGATTTCTCCTGCCTTTTTTTTTTTTTAAAGAAACTGTCTTTCAAAAAGATTTCCTCCAGCCGAGAGAGAGACGCAGAGAGAGAGAGAGAGAGAGAGAGCATGACTAGGCCTAACGGTTCGTGCATGAGCACGTGCGCGCTTTCATGCATGAGAGAGAGAGACACAGAGAGAGAGAGAGAG
>CM065703.1:20328394-20335894 GCA_017654935.2 Phymorhynchus buccinoides
CAGGGTATAAACAAAAATTTATGTTCCTGAATCACTGTCTTAGCCAAAAGGCCGAGAAGCGATCAGAATTCATTATAAATACTCTCTTTTTCTCTGTTCTTTCTTTATACGCACCTTTCGCCTCACAACAACCATAGCTAAGAAATGGACGAAAAATGAAGCTTCACTACAATACGATTAAAAGCATGGGTGCAACTACACAAAATGAAAAAAAAACCTGAAAGGCCGGGGTCCAGGGGTAATGTCCGCCTGCAGCTGAAGCAAAAACCGATTTATGAAGGTATTTTAGTTTGCTTTTTCCACAATTTACACAATGTTTATTTTAAAGAGTTTGAAAAATACAGTAGACAAACAAAAATCTTGTTTGACAAATTTAAAAAAAGGAACTTCCTTTTCTGGTCAAAGTCAAAAACAGGAAATCCTTGAATACCAGGAAAAGTTGCACCCATGTAAATACTTGTACTTTACCCCCTCCCCCAGCTAACTGAAAGGCACTGACAGAGTGCAAAACCTCTGCCAAGAAAGAATAGCATCTCGGCAAATTCTACAGCTGATTTTGCCTGCCAAAGTGCCATGCATAGGATGTTAGGTAACTCGATATTCTTTATTCTTCTCGATTTTACTAGTACACCCTTCTCTCCTATATTTAAAAACGGAGAAATCGTTGAAAATGAAATCTGAATAATAATGCTTTCAAAACGTAAACGTAAACTAGAAAAGCACAAACAGTGAATTTCTCCGCCAGACAGACACATTGATGGGGTTCTGAGCCCTTGGCTACATTATGAAAATCAAGCAAGTGTTCTCTTTCTTTTTTTCATATCTTGGCTCAAAATATAATCAGTAGATTCAAAGACAATCAGAAACAACGTAAATTTGATCAGCTGACTTAACTTGTATACTAAACAAAATTAAAAAAGAAGAAAAAATGCTAAGGCAAAAACAAAATCACAAAAAAATATAAACACCAACAAACTACAAAACATTTGATGGAGAAATGTGAATTAGAATTAAAGCTGAAAAAAAGGATTTATATCAAAATGGACAAAATAAGAGCACAAATGAATCAAAGATATAAATCAAAATTATGTACAGCAAAGGCAGACCTGTTTACCCCCTACACAAATCGTGAGTAGTCTGGATAGCTGAAATGAGTAGTTGTGGTGCCAAATGTGTAGTTTTATTCATCAAACCATCACTAACAATGTTCACTGAAAATGAGTAGTAATCAAGAATTAAAGAGCATTATTTTCAGTTTCGAAGAGTAGTAGAGGTCCAAACTGAGTAGAATACTACTCGAAAAGAGTAGAGTAAACAGGTACTGAAAAGGTAGAGTACAGGGGCTACAATCTTCCCCAAGAAACAACCATTACAATTCACATAATAACACTGATAAACATGCACAAACATACGTTGCAAATCTAAAGTAATCCACATTTTACTTACATTAACCCCCCAAAAAATTACAACACTTTGCTAGCCCCCCCCCCCCCTTCCCCTTCTTCCTTTTGCTGTGTCCCCCTTTTTTCTCTTTCTGTATGTTGATATTCTCTTCAGCTGGCTTAGCTATATTCCAGCAGGCAGCAAATGGTTTCCAAGTAAGTCTCAAGGAAAAAATAATCACTCAAATTGAAGTCCTTCTTTGCACTGTATGTCTAAAGGGCCGATAACTCTTCAGCGGTCAATAATCATCCAAGTCGTACCTGTCCTCTACAACTTTGATTTCTTCTTTACACTGTATGGCTAAAGGGCCGACAACTCTTCAGCGGTCAATAATTCTCTGTCCTCTACAGCTTTGACTTCTTCCTTACACTGTATATATAAAGGGCCGACATCTCTTCAGCGGTCAATAATTCTCTGTCCTCTACAGCTTTGACTTCTTCCTTACACTGTATATATAAAGGGCCGCATCTCTTCAGCGGTCAATAATTCTCTGTCCTCTACAGCTTTGACTTCTTCCTTACACTGTATATATAAAGGGCCGACAACTCTTCAGCGGTCAATAATTCTCTGTCCTCTACAGCTTTGACTTCTTCCTTACACTGTATATATAAAGGGCCGCATCTCTTCAGCGGTCAATAATTCTCTGTCCTCTACAGCTTTGACTTCTTCCTTACACTGTATATATAAAGGGCCGACAACTCTTCAGCGGTCAATAATTCTCTGTCCTCTACAGCTTTGACTTCTTCCTTACACTGTATATATAAAGGGCCGCATCTCTTCAACGGTCAATAATTCTCTGTCCTCTACAGCTTTGACTTCTTCCTTACACTGTATATATAAAGGGCCGACAACTCTTCAGCGGTCAATAATTCTCTGTCCTCTACAGCTTTGAGTTCTTCCTTACACTGTATATATAAAGGGCCGCATCTCTTCAGCGGTCAATAATTCTCTGTCCCCTACAGCTTTGACTTCTTCCTTACACTGTATATATAAAGGACCGCATCTCTTCAACGGTCAATAATCGTCTCACGTTGTACCTGTCCTCTGCAGCTTCGACTTCTTCTCTCACAGGGTCCATCAGGCTTTCATCACACAGCTGCCTACAAGCCTCCGCAGCAACCCGAACAATGGTTTGATTTTCCCAAGGCTCCGAGTCACAGCCAAACATGTAAAACGTGGGTTTCCACCAGGGCGTCTGAGCTGCCACTGCCTCAGCCACAACATGGTGTCTAATTACCACCTTCTTCAGCGCCCTAAACACTGGCCGCATAAAGTAGCGTTTTTCTTTATAGCCAAAAGTCATTATTTTCTCGATTATCGAAAATACCGAGACCCTGACATGATCTTTGTTCATAAACCCTAGTTCTCTGTTCCTTACAACAACAGCCAAACTTAGAATCCGCTTCAAATAGTAGGCCTCCTCCTTCATTCTTTCTAAACGGTTAAAGTTTCGAAAATAATATTTGTTCCCAAGCCCCATTTCTTCTCTGTCCCTGATAACAGCAGGGATGCTCAAAATTCGAAACTTGTCAGGTGCAGCTCCTTGAAAATTGATTTTATCACTGCGATTCTTCTTGGGCTGTCTTTGTGAACCAGTCACAGTTTGCATTCGAGTCGTCTCGGTTGAAGTCTTCGGCCCAGTGATGATCTGGATTTGTTTCTTCTTGGCTACAGTGCCAGAAGCAGTCAACATTTGAAGATGATAGGTCGTGATAATCTGAACTGTATTCTTCTGGGTTGACATGGGTGAAGAGGTCATATTTGGATTTGGATTCTTATTGGTTGAAGGATCTTGAGCATCTGACGAACCTGCAAAATCTGGATCAAGTTCATGTTTAAGTACGAAAAGGAAAACGAAAACAACAAAATAACACACATCTGCCAGACGAAAACTTAAAAATTATTGATTTTTTTTAAATTATAAAGCTTAAAACAAATCGGTTAGACTCAATCTGAGAAAATGGTCTAGAGATATATCTTTCCTGGCTTATCTAAACCCAAAAAACATAATCCCAGGACTATGACAGGTTAAAGCAAGTATTCAATAGAGCAAAATGTTCATTTACAAAAGAGGAAAACATTTGGATAAGATTCAGTACACCGTACTCTCCCATATTCAAACACGGAGGAATCTTGGAAAATGTAGTTTGAATAATATGCTTTTAAAACGTAAAACTAGAAAGAAAGAAAAAACACGGTGCATTTTCTCCACCAGAGACAAATTGATGGGGTTCTGAGCTCTTGACTGCATTATGAAAATCAAGCAAGTGTTCAATTGAGCAAAATGATCATTTACAAATGAGGAAAACATTCGGATAAGATGCAGTTCAACACCAGCAATCTCTGTAATCATGACTATGTACATTGCTTTCTCTATTGGCCACTGCAAAGAACATCTTGGTGGGTGGGTGGGGGGAGATGGTTGAGTACTGACCAAACAAGGGAATAACTCTCGCCAATAACCCTATTTGAGGCCACTTAATGGCTGCCTTTTGCAAGAGTGAATGCCCTTTTGGATACTGATCAACAAGGGCTTAACTCTTGACGTCAAGGGCGTTAATCACACTACTTGCAGTTCCCAATTATCACACTTTTCCCACGTACCAACCCCCACCCCGTTATTCGGTCCTATCTCCATTCTCCCTACTAATAAGAGCTTGGGGAAACATTAACCCTGGCGGGCAGACCAACGCACGGAATTCGATTAGAGTCAGTCAGTATCAGTACTATCTAGTCGATGGTCATGAGAGCGGTTCAACGGACCAACTGACCACAATGACATTAGCATGCTAATGAGAGAGAGAGAGAGAGAGAGAGAGAGAGAGAGAGAGAGAGAGTGTGTGTGTGTGTGTGTGTGGTGTGTGTGTGTGTGTGTGCGTGTGTGCGTGCGCGTGCGTGTGCGTGTGTGCGTATGCATGCGCGTGTGTGTCTGTCTGTCTGTCTGTCTGTCTCTGTGTATGTGCGTGTGTGTGTGTGTGTGTGCGTGCGTGTGTGTGTGTGTGTGTGTGTGTGTGTGTGTGTGTGTGTGTGTGTATGTGTGTGTGCACGCGCCTGTTTGTGGTGTGCGCGTGCGCGTGGGTGTGAGGGGGAGGAGAGCTCCTGAGCTGGTGGCTGCCTTGACCCAACATGAATTTGACACAATGATAATCAGTATCCACTAGCATCGTGAATGGCTGACCAGCCCGCAAGACACCAGGAACGTGGGAATCCCTCTGTGTTCCCCAGTTTACTTTTATCTGCCTGATATAAACCTCCAGGGCCAATGTGACCCAGCACCACGAAAGGGGCATTCAGTCGCTGGGCTAGTTTCTCACAACAGGCTTGCAAAGTCAAACATATCATTTTGTTAATTAACTTTGAGCTATTGGTATTTTCTTGCTCTCCAACATCCCATCTTTCGCATTCATAAAAGACAACCTTTGTTATGATCTCTAAATACTCCAAAAAGTGCTTTAAAATGAGTAGGTCAATGCATTTTCTTCAGCTAGGCTAAACTTCAGACTGTGATTTCTCAAAATGGCTGACTGTCACCCTACCAACTTTAAATGGCCATAACTCTAAAACGGAAACATTTATAAGAATGGGTCATGTATCATTTGAAAGAGAATTGTCTGAAGATTATAACTATACCATTTTCTCAGAATGGTCATTTTGACACTTAATGTCCCTTTCGTGGTGCTAGGTCACATAAAAAAAAAAATGAAATGAAAGGAGGAGGGGGGCGACGAGGAGGGAGGAGAAGGGTGGCAGTGGAAAAGGATAGATTGTGTGTGAAGGTAGGAGGCATGAATATTCAGTAGTAGCAAAGAGGGGGGAAGATGCTGTTCCGGCGTGCTGGGTTAGGCATTGTTTGAAGCGGAGATGCCTAGCCCATGGTACATCCCCACTCTCCCGGCCCAAAGAGATTTAAGGACTGCTAGTAGCATGTAAATTAGCCTAAACTGCCAAAACGATTGGCTGTTTATGCTAATGCAGTGATTGCCGTTACTAGCAATTATCAGTAAAATACTGATTGCAAAATCAGAATACTGAAGACCAAAAAAAATTGATCTATCAGTCCCAGACTAATACTTTATTACAAGGACTGATACATTGTCTCTGTCTCATAACAGAGGCTTTCATATCATGGTTTTACTTGATTTTCCAGAGACATGGTTTTCACACCGGTTGTTGGGAGGGCATTGTCGTTGATGGGACTGGTTTTCAACATTCCTAGCGCGATCACTGCTTAAAGGTCTGTGTACACGTTAACACTATTCACAAGATGTTTATATCTCCCCATGGTAACACAGTGGGTTGTAAGTCATATTAAGGTCTGTGTACACGTTAACACTATTCACAAGATATTACTATCTCCCCATGGCAACACAGTGGGTTGTAAGTCATATTAAGGTCTGTGTACACGTTAACACTATTCACAAGATATTACCATCTCCCCATGGCAACACAGTGGGTTGTAAGTCATATTAAGGTCTGTGTACACGTTAACACTATTCACAAGATATTACTATTTCTCCATGGCAACACAGTGGGTTATAAGTCATATTAAGTCATATTAAGGTCAGTGTACACGTTAACATCATTCACGAGATATTTCTATTTCCCCATGGCAACACAGTGGGTTATAAGTCTGAGTCACATTAAGGTCTGTGTACACGTTAACATCATTCACGATATATTTCTATTTCCCCATGGCAACACAGTGGGTTGTAAGTCTGAGTCATATTAAGGTCTGTGTACACGTTAACATCATTCACAAGATATTTCTATCTCCCCATGGCACGGCAACACAGTGGGTTGTAAGTCATATTAAGGTACACGTTAACATATTCACAAGATATTTCTATTTCCCTATGGCAACACAGTGAGCTGTAAGTCATATTAAGAGTGGGCTATTACTGTGTTGCCATGGGGAAACAGAAATATCTCGTGAACAATGTTAACGTGTACACAGACCTTTATGCGTGGCCTATTACTGTGTTGCTATGGGGACATAGGGCTATTTTGTGAATACATGTTAACGTGTACGCAGACCTTAACCCTTTCACCGCCAGCCATATTTCAGCCAAACATTTCCATTAATCTTCCCCGGGTAGAGAAAAAAATCCATCTGCAGTGTTGGGGATTCTTCTGTGACATATATAAAATAAGGTCAATGCTTACTTTCCAAAAACTAAGACAATAGGGTCTTTGGATAATAGACCCCAATTTGATGCCTTTTAGTGACATAGAAGTTAAATCATTGTGGTGCTATAATGCGACTTTGGCGATGAAAAGGCTACTACCCGTGTGAAGCGCTTAAGACGCGCTCATGATTATTATTGCGGCACGAGGACTGGGAAAGGTCGACCACCCCCTAAAGGCAAAGTCTGGTCAGATACTGACTCTATACTACTACTATCCTGAGAGATAATGAGCCAAGTTTGGCCCGCAACAGGAGCGTCAGCGAGACGGAATGTGGGCGGCTTATTAGGCCGTGTACACACATAAGCGGATATTCCATGCGGAAACCCGTGCGCAATCCATAAATAAGTGAAACAAAGAAGGGAAAAGATTTGCGCACGTGTCCGAATTTCCCCTATATATGCGTAAACTTTTATCCTTCTTTCTTTCACTTATTTTGGGTTTTCCGTACGGAACTTACGCGTCTAAATGTGAACCCGGGCCTAAGGCCTACGGTACTGAAAGGTCGCAGACGATAGAAAAGTTGACAGGGCTTTGGGGCCTGCTGGCACCAAAAAGCCTGAATAGTATAAAGAGGTCTTCTTCACTGACTGCAGATCTCTGCTTCAGGCACTCCAAAGCACCAGAAGTGAACAAGACCTGAAGAGCATCAAGAAAACCCTCCATGATCTCTCAAAAGTCCTCCGTCACACTTCAATGGGTACCATCTCACTGTGGGATCACTGGAAACGAGAAGGCTGACGCTCTCTCCAAAGCAGGCAGCAGAATGGAGCAGTTCAGCCATCCAGTGACCTACAGAGAAGCAAAAACAATCATCCACAACCACTACCGGTCCCAGTGGAAGAGAAGGCAGGGTGAAGACAGTGGTGTTGA
>CM065703.1:20340894-20343394 GCA_017654935.2 Phymorhynchus buccinoides
CCCAACCTCAACGACCCCCCCACCCCACCCAACCTTCAATTAAAGAAAAAGACACCTCCCCCCCCCCCCCACACACACCTACCCCCACCTTCAATTTTTTTTAAACTATAGAAAGAAACGTGGCCAATCTTGTACTGTAGTCCCCCCCCCCCCCCCCCCCCCCCCCCCCCCCCCCCCCTTCTCATGTCTACGACCCTCAAAGTCTGCTTCTTTCAAAATTGAACAAAGGGTGAATACTCTCTTTCTAATTCACCCTTTGTTCAATTTCGTTATCCCCTCTCTTGGCCTCACTATTTCATTCTCTGCTTCTTTCAGTTTAAAATGAAAGTAATCGTAAGGCTGATCCTAACCCTATCCCTTAAAAAAAAAAAAGGCATAATGCTGCTTCTCAGTAATAATGTTTCAATGCGAACATTTGGGGGAGGGGAAAAGGGGGGGGGGGTGATTATAAATGCTATTTTAAACCGCCAGCGCTATTTTACCTGGGTAGAGAACAAAATCCATCCTTTCTGTGACATCATCATCATATAGTAACGCCAACTGCCATATGTGTGCCAAACATGTGTGAAACACAAAACGGGCCTTAAACTCCGCCGTTTTTCGACCGAATCGCTTCTGGTGAGCCCTAAGAATGGCAAAATTCATCTGCAGTAATTATGGGCGGAGAACTTGGTGGGGGGGGGGGGCAGTGGAGATTACAAGGGGATGACACTTACACGTATCTGTATTAATTAAAAAATCGGGACTTTACTGGTTTAGTTCAAACTGCCTCCGGGCATTGCCTCCAGTATTGTTCAATACTATGGGGTTAAAATAACGGGAATTAACTGCCACGGGGCGATTGCTAACCTAAAATAAGGTCTATCCCAAAACTAGGACAATAGGGTCTTTGGATAACAGACCCCGATTTGATGCCTTTTAGTGACATAGGTGTTAAATCACTGTGGTGCTAAAATGCGACTTTGGCGGTGAAAGGGTTTTAAATGTTCTTGATTAGTTTGTTTCTCGTCTTCAGTCTTCACCGGTTTCCTTTCCTTCCAGTTTTCAAAGCATCATTCCACGCGCGTGGCACGCACCTGGCGCCTCTCCAAACGGCAGGGTGTTTTGGATTTTTTTGTACTCCCAGTTCTGTAAGAACAGGAGTAAATTGGAATGGGAACGAGGCCTGTGTGTTTCTCTGTCTGTATGTCTGTGTGTGCGTGTGTGTGTGTGTGTGGTGTGTGTGTGTGTGTGTGTGTGTGTGTGTGTGTGTATGTATGTGTGTGTGTGTGTGTGTGTATGCATGTGTGTATGCATATGTCTGTATGTCTGTATGTAGGTATGCATATATGTATGTATGTATGTATGTCTGTATGTATGTATGTATGTCTGTATGTATGTATGTCTGTGTGTGTGTATGTATATCTGTCTGTATGTCTGTGTGTCTGCTGTCGCGCGCGTCTGTCTGTCTGTCTGTCTGTATATCTGTATGTATACTGTATATATGTATACAGTAGTTAGCCCTCCCTGTCATGTCTATTAGGTTTTTTGAAATTAAAATGTCAGAACATTATTATTTGTTCATTTTGTGTGATTTTTTTACTATTTCTGGTTAAACTTTGTGCTGGTTTGCTTTTATTGTGGATTTTCGATTTGTATGTAAGAGGACACCATTCTCTTGTAGAATGTCTTTTTTGCTCATGTTGGCATCCACTGGACAGTCAAATTGCAGGCCAAGCATGCAAACTGATGAGATCTTCTCAATGAATGAAACAGCTGTCTTTGCTTAAGGCACTGTCCCTCCCCCATTGAAAAAAGTAAATCAGCACAATTTATATACATTTTTTTTTTTTTAATGAACACAAACATTACTCAAAGTTAACTTAACTGGTTTTGTTTCTGAGGTTCACAAATAAAGACATTGGACACAGAAATGTTTTATCAAAGCAAACCATGTATGTATCTATGTATGTGTATGTCTGTGTGTATGTATGTATGTATGTATGTATGTATGTCTATGTATGTATGTATGTATGTATGCATGTATGTCTGTATGTCTGTCTGTCTGTATGTATGTATGTATGTATGTATGTATGTGTGTGTGCATGTTTGTATGTATGTGTATGTATGTATGTATGCATGTATGTATGTATGTATGTATGTATGTATGTATGTATGTATGCGTATGTATGTATGTCTTCACGTGTGCATGCATATATGCAAGTATGAATGAAAGTCCGATTAACGTCCTCCGACCTGAAACAGGTACATGTACATGGGACATTTTTAGCAATAAAGATCGTGGAACGATCCTGGAGGCACTGTAATACCAGGAAAGTCCCCAGTTGTAAACCAGCTAGCTAAAACATGAAGGTTAAGATAGCATAATTATGTAGGTAGGAAGGTAGGTATATAGGAAGGTAGGTAAGTATGTATGTACGTGTGTGTCTCCCATTCCACAGCGCCTAAAGTACTGAACCAATCCTAACCAAACTTGGCAGAACGGTTCCTTTAGGCTTTC
>CM065703.1:20345894-20350894 GCA_017654935.2 Phymorhynchus buccinoides
ACTTTTGGTTCCCCACAGGACTGGCTCCTGGGTTACAATTTTTTAAAAATAGTCCTCTTCGTGACCTTTCTAAATACGTCACCAATGTATGCGTCACAGTCTCACCACTCCCCCCACCCACCCATAATAACAACTGGGTTATAATTAAAAATTTTAAAAACTCCTATAGTAGTCATTTGTGGTTCCTCTTCGTTGCAATAAAAAAAATTGTCCTCTTCCTGACCTTTGTAAATACGTCATCAATGTATACGTCACAGTCTCACTACTCCCTCTACCCACCTTCAACGAAATTGAAAGACTCAAAAACATGTTTCTTTCCCCTCATTACTTAGTGGGAAAAATGAATTTTAAAAAATATATATATAATAATATATACAGCCGAATCCGCTTATAAGAAAACTCGCTTACAATGAAGCAAAAACAATTTCCCTGCCATACTTCTTCTTTCTTATCTATGATCAAAACTGGGATATAAAAAACTCGATTATAAGAAAACTCGGTTATAAGCAAGCAATTTTTTTCTCCCATCCGCAATGGAAACTTGGATATAAGAAAATTATGTCATACAAGAGAGTTGGTTTGCAGTTCATTTTCTTATAAGCGAGTTCTATTTACTTATAAGCGAATTACCATTGACAACATTTTCTTAAAGACCCCCCAGATCATGAGTCAAAATCACGGGTTCCACCTGTTTTCCTTCTTATAGCTGGTACAAAATCTTGTTTTGACCAGGTTTGACTCCCATACAAATGCCCCCAAATTGAAAACAAAACATTTTAAAGAGCAGCCTCAATTTGAAGTTGGGGGAATTTGTATGTGGGTCACAGCTACCCAGAAAAAAACAAGGGATTTAATCGTGTTGGGTCAGTGTGTCTTTAAAAGTGAGTTGGACCTGAACTGAAAGGATGTTCCGAGAAAATTGAAGTCGTTCCAAAAAGGGAAAGTTTACATCAAACCAGTTGTGTCACAGACATTCTAAACAGTACAGGCACTAGATTACAAGACTAATTGAGTTGTTTTTGTTCCTTTATTCCATACTTTCCTTCAGTATTCTGTGCAAAATAAATGTTGAGCAGAAGAAAAAAATGAGTACTTTTGTGTTGGTGGTAGAGAGACAAGGGAAAAAACTTCAAAATGTTTTCTTATATCTGAGTTTCGGATATAAGAAAACTTGGATAAACAAAACATCATCTCCCTTCGATTTTCTTATAACCGAGTTTTGCTGTATTTTGATTTGATGATGGGTTTATATTTAGTATTTTACGTTAGCTTTGACTTTGAAAAACGTCATCGGATAAGATAAAAAATACCATCAAAACTTTACTATATCCGAACATCGTTTATAAGAAAAACCTGTTATAGTAAAGGAAAAGCCTTGCTCCCCTACACTTTACTATAAGCGGGGTGTACTGTAGTAATTATGTAATACAGCTAATTGGGGAAGTTGAAGATATGGATACAGCCTGGAGAGAGAGAGAGAGAGAGAGAGAGAGAGAGAGAGAGAGGAGAGAGAGAGAGAGAGAGAGAGAGAGAGAGAGAGAGAGAGAGAGAGATTTGGGTTTGAGGAATAAAATAATGGGGGGGGGGGGGAGAGAGAGAGAGAGAGAGGGGGAAGAGAGAGAGAGAGAGAGAGAGAGAGAGAGAGAGAGAGAGAGAGAGAGAGAGAGAGAGAGAGAGAGAGAGAGAGAGAGAGAGAGAGAGAGAGACAGACAGACAGACAGAGAGAAACAGAGAGACTCAAACTCAAACAGCCTAATAGTTTCGCCGTTTTCTTTCATTTTCCGAAGCAAACCCAACGAAACGACGTTACCTAATTATTAGAACTAGCGCAACCCCGAGTACCGGTAACGCCTAGTACCGGTAACGCCAAGTACCGGTAACGCCAAGTACCGGTAACGCTGAGTACCGGTAACGCATAGTACCGGTAACGCTAAGTACCGGTAACGCTGAGTACCGGTGCTCTAGGTCAGCATTCTCTCTCTCTCTGTGTAAAATAACTGCTGACAGCTTGCGCACGCTAAAGTAATCTCCGCTCTCACTCGGTGAATAACGCGATATTGTACGTCGCTAAAGTAATCTCCGCTCTCCAACCCTTTTCTTGCCCGCGCGCGCGCAGTACTGAGTTCTTTCTGTGTAAACTGTTTGTTGTGGACGGGTTGAAAACGGGTCCGCACAAATGTAAATTGGCTCATATCGCGCGCGTTTATGAATGGATGGTGTTGAAATTTTGCACCAAGATAGTCACTATCCCTGGTCATGCACGTTCGAAATTTCGAACACACACACACACACACACACACACACACACACACACACACACACACACACACACACACACACGGACACACACACACACACACACACGGACACACACATGGACAGTTGGCTTTTAATAATATAAGCTTCCTACTCACCTAACCAGCACATCGTCTGTTTGCTTGACTGGTAGCTGGCCAGCTACACTGCAGACGATTCGATTCACTACGATCCGATTTTGACATTTGTGAGGCATGACTGACGTGACAGCTTCTCCCTATAATCTTGGTGGGATCACTGAGGGGAATGACGGTGCAAAGCACTGCCACTGCCATAAACGTCAACTTCAACTACTTTATTTTACAAGGATAAGAATTTAGGCTGGGCCTAGTCTCCATTATCAAGCTGTAAAGGTTCAAGTTCAAGTTCAAGTTCAAGTTCAAGTATACTTTAATATCTCCAAAAGAGAAATTCAGGTTAGGTGCAACAACATGACAGAGATACAACATAACTGGAAGAACATTAATCAAACGTGTGAAACAAAATTATACCAATCAAATAATTATTAAAATTAATTACATGAACTTAGAAATAATGCACATTTAAAACAGAGTAACCATTATTAACTTATAACAGTCAATCAAATAACATTTGGAATACTTAACAATCAATACAAACTGCATACGATTCGATTTCAGTACGATCCTATTTTGGCATTTGTGAGGCATGACTGACGTGAAATTCTACTGTCTAAATAAATCTGATGAAATCCTACCATAGCTATGTTCATTGTATTTGTAGTCTCCCATACACGAATCTGATATTTTAAAAAAAACGGTAAAGGTAAAGATGTGCCCCCCCCCCCCCCCCCCCCCCCCCCCTGCATTTCTCGGTTAATTGTATTTTTCCGTTTTTGCCTTTCTTACCATACATAAAGCTGTATTTTAGGAACATTTTTAGCTAATAACCTTTTTGGAATACTAACCCTAGCCCTAACCCTAGCCCTAAACCTAACCCTACCCCCCACTATGTACTGCAGTACACCGCGATTTGTCACAGTTGTGGTTCGTTGCGTTTTTCCGTCTTATAGGGTGGGGGGTAGGGTTAGGGTTAGGGCTAGGGTTAGTATTCCAAAAAGGTTATTAGCTAAAAATGTTCCTAAAATACAGAAATACAGCTTTATGTATGGTAAGAAAGGCAAAAACGGAAAAATACAATTAACCGAGAAATGGGGGCACATCTTGACCTTTACAAATCTTATTTTTGTATCTGACATTTTATTTGAATCGTGTATTACAGTCTACACGAGTATAGCACACTGTGTAGTGGACGAAAATAGTAGAATTGTTTATAGACAGAGGCATTTCACGCGAATCACGACTCACAGACATCGTCACAATCGTATCGTATTTGGGTCAAATCGTATGCAGTGTGGCTGGGCTGAGTTCTATAAGATTACACAAAAAAACACCAGAACTCATTTTCACGAAACCTGGGAGGGGAGATGGGGGGGTGGGGGGTGTTGGAGGGGGGCGGGGGAGAGGAAAGAGGGGAGATGGCGGTAGTGGTAATCTTGTACTTTAGTCACCCTCCTCATGTTTACGACCCTCAATCTCAAAGTCTGCTTCTTTCTGCAGAGAGAGAGAGAGAGAGAGAGAGAGAGAGAGAGAGAGAGAGAGAGAGGGAGAGAGAGAGAGAGAGAGAGAGAGAGAGAGAGAGAGAGAGAGAGAGAGAGACACTGTCACAGACAGACAGACAGTGAGACAGAGAGAGAGACAGACAGACACACAAAAAGAGAGAAACAGAGATCGAGATAGGCAAAACAGAGAATGTCCCTGAGTTGACGTGGCTGATCAGAGAGAAGAACTGGGACTAAAAGAGTGGTTCTTTCATCAAGTCCTGAATACAGACATATATGATATATCATTATCTGGGGGGGGGGGGGGGGGTGAACTTCCCCTACCCTTTATTAGAGAGAGAGAAAGAGAGAGAGAGAGAGAGAGAGAGAGAGAGAGAGAGAGAGAGAGAGAGAGAGAGAGCGAGCGAATGCGAATGGGTGGGGGGTGAACTTCCACTACCCTTTATCAGTGCTTTTATCCGCCTTCCTCTACCCCGTGCGAATGTGAATGGTATCATGAATCAGGCCTTGGCCCATATCATGAGTTGACATTTTTCACATCAAAACACATTTCAATATTTGGAGGGGGGGGGGGGGGGGGGGGTAACCCACCTGCCGAATCCAGTTTTCATTTTCATTCGCCATCAAACTACAAAACGCTCTCTGTTCATTACAAGGCTGAATGTTCTTCAAATATTAATGCCTCAAATGGTCCTGTTGTTTACAATGAAACAAAAAGTGCAACTCTGTTTCAGTTTTACCAGGACAAAAAGGGCAGTGATTATTAAGAGAGAGAGAGAGAGAGAGAGAGAGAGAGAGAGAGAGAGAGAGAGAGAGAGAGAGAGAGAGAGAGAGAGAGAGAGAGAGAGAGAGAGAGAGAGAAGAGAGAGACAGACAGACAGAGACAGTGAGAAAGAAAGACACCAAGACGAGTACAGAGAGACAAACAAAGGATCAAAGGTATTCCTAACCGATTTTCCCCCAACAACAACAAAATATAAATTGGGAAGCCAGACTACCCAGAGTTCGTTCCGAGTTGTGGGGTGAAACGCAACTTGACGTGTTGCTGAGAGCAGTCAGCAGCAGGGCGGCGCAGCATCCTCTCTCGCCACGGGGGGGGGGGGGG
>CM065703.1:20360894-20370576 GCA_017654935.2 Phymorhynchus buccinoides
CCCCCCCCCCCCCCCCCCCCCCCCCCCCCCCCCCCCCCCCCCCCCCTCTCTTTTCTCTCTCTTTGCGCATGTATATGGATTGTTTGCTTATTTTAAAGACCAGTGTGTGTGTGTATACTCTGTGTGTGTGTGTGTGTGTGTGTGTGTGTGTGTGTTTTGGAGGGGTGAGGATAAAAGGGGAGGGGGGAAAGGCAAAACATTTTTCACAAAACCTTTGTGAAGTTTTAGACTTTTAATAGTTTTATTAGAACAAAAACCCCCCCCCCCCCCCCCCCCCCCCCCCCCCCTCCCCCCCCCCCCCCCCCAAAAAAAACCCCAAAAAAAAAAAAAAAAAAAAAAAAAAAAACCCCCCCCCCACCCCCCCCAATAAAGAAAAAAAAAAACCCCCCCCCCCCCCCCCCCCCCACCCTCACCCAAAAAAAACCCCCCCCCCCAAAAAAAACCCCCCCCCCCCCCCGCCCCCCCCCCCCAAAGACAAAAAAAAACCCCCACCCCCCCCCCCCCCCCCCCCCCCCCCCCAAAACAAAAAAAAAGAAACAACACCTCCCCCCACAAACACCCCCCCCCCCCCCAGTTTTTACCCCCCACCACCTTTTTTTTTTTTTTTATTGTTTTTTTATTTTTATTTTTTTTTATTATTTTTTTATGTGTGTTTTGGAGGGGTGAGGATAAAAGGGGAGGGGGGAAAGGCAAAACATTTTTCACAAAACCTTTGTGAAGTTTTAGACTTTTAATAGTTTTATTAGAAATTACTGAATTTTCCTTTGGTTGATGTTATGACTATTTATGTCACAGTGTGAATCCATCAAATTCAAAACGACCCAGAAGATCTCTGAATCACTGCAATAAAAGTCTACTAGCCTAGTTGAATAATTCAGCAGACGACCGACAAATGAACTGAAACTGAAACTAGAAATTCTGACTTGACGTTCTTGACCAACCCAAAAATATATAAACAATTAACAATAAAGCACGAACCTACATTTCATTAATGCAGCAACATATCACTGACTAAAGTCATATTGAAAGAAAGTAACTCACCAGTCAAACAGCGGAACCTGGCGCCTAGATCACAAAGGATAGATAATTACTGAGCGTTAGAATTTACCGCCATGACACCTGACCAAGCCACTCAACCAATGGTGAACAGACGACAGACGAACAGATCAAAAACAAGGAATTTTATGACAAGAGAAATAGGCTCTCTTTTTGTGTTGTAGTACAGCATAATTCGGAAGGTTTGGCGCTTACAAAATGTCAGCAGTTTCATATAAATAACCAAAACATATCCCTATGAGTTTGTTTGTTTTATAAATAAAAACACAATTAAACACAGAAATACAAAGAAAATCACGGCTAGCAGTCACAATTTTTGAGCAGACGAGAACGGATGTTTTCACCGGAAGTTGGCTCAGGTGTTTCATAAGTTGCTTACGAAAGAGCTTTCGGTTTTCAATTAAGTAAACTTACCAGTTTTCATGACCCTAGTGTCGATAGGTTTGAATCTCTTGCAACTGTTGTACGGGTTTATGTCTTGTTGTACTTTGTGAGCAATCATTTCCCTTAGGCTTAGTCAGTTAGTGTGTCAACAGTCCCTTTGTTGTCTTCTTCTTCTGTTCTGTTACTAGAGTAGTGTGGTACTGTCTACTGACACCGACCAACTTCTTCATAAAGTAACAACTAACATTGGTTGACAGTTTAGGGGGTGACCATAGAAAAAGTTCTAAGCAGAAGAGAGAGAATGAATGTACACATTATACTATCAGATTGTAATAAAGATTCCACCTCTCAAATTTTCTCATTAACAATTATCACCGTCAAAACATGTTGGCAGAGGCTAAGGGTACGGGCCCGTATCTCCCATTCTCCAGGCTGCGGGTACGGCACTCAATAATGGGACGCATAAACTGTGTGCTAATGTCTTAAAAAAACTACTAACATTAACTCTGACATGTTCCTAACTCTATCCCTATTTCTTACCAAGATTGGTTATATATACGAAATAAGGAAATGCATTTTTGACTTGTTGACGAAAAACATTTTTGACTACTCAGACTAGGAAGAGTTACTATCCATGAGCATGGTCTGAGTGTTGCAACAATGTCGTACCTGTAGCCACTGTCAAAAATGTTTAACAACAATCCCCAATCAAAATTTATTTGTGCAATTTCACTCTTTGAAACATCTTGCTCGGGCAAGGGATAGGGTTGGTCACTTACTGACTTAGTGTTGCCTTAGGGTTGTTTTCATGAAACAAATAGAACAAAAGATCTATGTGGACTCAATTGAGATTGAAAGTAGAGAACATAATATAGGGGTAACCAAACTACACCTTTGCTCTTGAAACAACTTTCTTGTTCCTGTAAGGAAAGGGGCCAACATAGGCTTACCTACCAGTGCAAATTTTCATGAGATGGGATAACCATCTGCGACTGGCAGAAATAGAACGGTTGCCTAAAGACTGAATAAGGTTAGATTTCACAATCCCTGGTGATGGTAGACAATGAACTGATCATTCATTTCTGATTGATTTATTTCCAACGAAGGAAGGCTGACTTGGATGAGGACTCTGGGACGCCTGCTGGTTTTGACCAACATCTTGCGAGCCCCTCCCCAGACGGCGTCGCTGTTCACCTTTGGTATGGGAGAGAACATGTCCAAAACTACCATGCCCACAAAAGAACAGGCCTTGCCAGGTGTGTGTGGGTGGGGGGGGGGGGTGTTGGTGGGAGGGTCAAGTCAAGTCAAGTCAAAATTATCGTTATTGACGATAAGCCCTGTTTCACATTAGACGCGTAAGTTCCGTACGGAAAACCCTAAATAAGTGGAAGAAAGAAGGGTAAAAGTTTACGCATATAGCGGAAATTCGGACACTTATTTATGGATTGCGCATGGGTTTCCGCATGGAATATCCGCTTATGTGTGTACACGGCCTAAAGGAGTAAGCTACAAGCTTTTTTTCATCCTGTTGTCATGAAAATAAGAAAAATACTCAATCAAATAAAATGTAAAGATCAACAATGAAAATTGGCGTAAGGAACCAAAGCACACACAACAAATATCAAAAACAAATCATACATAGATCATGACTAGCAAATACAATATGTACAAAATATAAATTTACAAATGTAATCATGGATGGGTATGAGTGGGATGTTGGGTGTTGTGTGGGTGGATGCTGTCTGTGTGGTGGGTGTCTGTGTTACACATGCAGTGTGTACATGTGTGTGTGTGTGTGTGTGTGATTTGTAAGTGTGTGTATTTGTGTTAACTAAGTGTGCTTTGACTTTTTGAAGCATCCCTATTCTTTAACCCTTTCGCCGCCAGCCATTTTTCAGCCAAAAAATTATTAAACTTACCCGAGTCACAGAGAAAAAAATATCTGCAATATTGCAAATTCTTCTGTGACATGTATAACGTTGGGCCTATCCTTACCTCCCAAAATTACGGTCTTCACATAACAGGCCCTGATTTGATGCCTTTTAGTGACATGGGTGTTAAACCATTGTGGTGCAAACATGCGACATTGGCGGTGAAAGGATTAATGAATTGTTTGTATGTAGCACAGTGGAATCCTGCTGCTAATTAACTCAAAAACAGATAACTCGAAAAGACTGGACAACTGATTAATTCACAATCAAATTTTTGTCCCAGCTTAATAATCTTTATGCTAAAAAGTTTTTTTAACCCTTTGACTGCCAGAGAAAATTTTTAAAAAAATAATTGGACAAAATGATGCCATGAAAAAGATAACTCATAGAGCCAATCTGGTAATATGGTCCAGGGATATAACTCTCTTGACTGTGTTAGAGCGAAAACCAGCATATCAGAGTCATTCCTCTTCATCTGATGACATCATCAGTGATGTCATCAAGTCAGTACGTGATATGTTATATGGCAGTCAAGGGGTTGAACTCAAAATATTGGCTATCTCAAAATAAAATGTCAGTCCCTTCAATTTTGACGTTGGCGATTTTCACTGTATATTGTTTACTGTTGTTCATATTCTGTACTAAAAAAGAAAGAGACATGTATGTTAGTGGATGAATATGACTACGGAGGAAGGAACTTGAGTCGAGTGGAAGGATAGTGCAGGAAGGAATGCTATGAAAAATAGAATAAGTAAGAACGTATTTATACATTTTTGTCCAATTCATGTTTCCTTTCATTGTTACCTTTGCAAATTTCAAGAAATCCTACTTACGTCTTCTTCATCATGGGATTTTCAGTTAAAAAAAAGTTCCGTGTATGTGAATGTGTTTTCAGGTCGTGAGGAGAAGATGCGGGTGTCTCCCAAGCATACTGTCAACGACAATCCCACAGTGCCTCCTTTCCCTGATCGCATGACCTTCGCCATGTTTGGTAAGTAGAATTGGGGCAGTGGGTGGATGCCTCGTGCCTCCATACAGGGAGCTGGATGACCCCGCCCCCTCCACGAGTCTCTCCCCGTGGGGATACCTGGGGTGGGGGGTCTTTCGTAAAAAATTATAGTTCCCCCACCTTCTGGAAGTTCTGTTCTTGAAATTTTCCCTAATCTGCCACTCTCTTTGACTCTGCCTTCCCTTTGCATTCTGTTGTGTACCGTGACTATCTTTCTGACTTATTGGCCCATTCGTCTGCCTTTTTTCCAAAAAAAGTCCTCCAAATAATTTTTCTCCATTGAGCTCCTCCGAAATCAGAATGTGTCGGCTGTATGCAGCGGGTAGACCAGTGAAAACTGAAAAACGGACACATATGTACCTTACATATTATGGCCGTATGGCCTGGGAACGCAGAAGAAGAAGTAAGTAGAATTCATTTAAAGAATCCAACTCTAACTTTCAGTATTTTTACCTCAATTCCAGGAAGTTAAGTTTTCTGGATTTGTCTGAATGTGAGCAAAATATTGGTTTAAAAAATTCTTACGGGATTTTTTTTCTCTTGGTTAAACTTTTATGGAGAATTAGGGTGTCACTGTCAGTCTTTGAACATCTACCGGTAATTGATTTTTTAAGGTATCTGGTCTGGATTTTTATGTGTATTTAAGGTTTGTTGTCGCTGTTTTTGTTTGTTTATAAATATGTTGTTTCTTTTTTTTATTATACACTTGTTATGGCTTGAGCTTAGCAATTTATGTTTTCTTTTTTTTATACATTTGTTATGGCTTGAACTTAGCAATGTTACATTTTTTTTGGTTATGACAAACCAGACGTTGGTACTTGTAATTCATTTTTCTGTTGAGAATAATATAGTTTGAGGTATTATTTGTACCTTAGCGAGTATGTGTGTGCACACATGGTTGATAATATTGTTTTGAGTTCAGCAATCTGTTGTCAGGTATGGGCTGCTTCTGGGGTGCTGAGAGAAAGTTTTGGCAGACAGCAGGGGTTTTCTCTACCCAAGTGAGCTTTTTCAGAAGAGTGTGTGTGCACAGGGCTTCTGATCTTTTCCCCTTCTTAAGGGGTACGCTCACCCCCTGTTTTGAATTTTAACGTGTATTTTCACCCCTAGTTACAAATTTTAAGGGGTAAAGGCATTGGAGAAGCTTCATCCCCTGCTCTGCTTGTGGCAGAAAGGCCTAACAAATGATTGAAATGCGAAGAACGTCATTAACTTACTGATAAGCAACGGCTGTGTTCACGCACGCGTCATTATTTTAATGCGTCATCTCACCCCATAAATGAGATTTGAAAGAGTAAATCTCACGCAGTTTCAGATTCTAGGGGGTGATTTGAGAGCTCTAGTGCGCAAATACGCACAATCTGTACGTTTTCAGAAGCCCTGGTGTATGTGTGTGTGTGTGCGTGTGCGCGTAAGTCTATGAAAGTGTGCGTTTGTTTGTGTGTGTCTCTACGCACGTGCATACATATATGTGTGCGCAGATCTATGCAAGTCTTGGTCCCTGTTGATTATTTATTCCGAAGTACTTCAATAAATTTCCTCTCTTTCTTAATATTAAACATTGAAGTATTTGAACGTAAAAGAATGTGCAAGTCATGTGTATGAACAACTAACATTTTCCAACAACAGCTGAAATAAACATTATCCACTGGTAACATTGATCCAGATTTCCAACGTTAGGAATTTTATATTCACAGAGCTAGGCTGTGGAAATAATGTTTTACGCCCTCTTTGGCCTTTCGGCCATGTGGGGCATAGAAAAGTTAGGCTGTGGTACAGTAGGTGGCTTTTTTATGGTTAGTTGTGTGCCTTTAATGAAGAGTTATCCACCTTCGTTTATTTCATTATCTTCTCTCATTTCCTAGCTTCACCATTTAAAGACCCGCCAGATCATGTGTGAAAATCATGGGTTTCACGTGTTTTCCCTCTTATAGCTTAAGCAATCTTGTTTTGACCAGGTTTGACTCCCATACAAATGCCCCCAAATTTGGAACGAAACATTTTAAAGAGCAGCCTCAATTTGAAGTTGAGGCATTTGTATGTGGGTCATGGCTACCTAGAAAAAAACAAGGGACTTAATCGTGGTTATATTGGTTTAAACGCAGTCTCCATCTGTTCAATCAATTGTGCAATTATGACGTTAATTTAAGGAGCACGGTATAAGCTTCGAGCTTGTTGTTGCTCTAATTGTCTTTTTGTTTGATCGTTTCCGAGTGAGTGAATAAAGATTTGTTTAAACCAATCGTGGTGGGTCAGTGGGTTTTTAAGTCTTTAACTCTTCTAGCGCCAAGTATTTTCTGTTCTTTGTAACCTTCTCTGACAAGTGATTTTTGAAGAGAACTGAACACGATCACCTGCTTTACTAAATGGGTTAAATTAATGGAAATGCACTGATATAATCTCTAAAAAAATAGACAACCATGTGGAAGATGTTTACCGGTGCCCACCACCTGGCAATGACCCCATACCCCATATCGTCGCTGTGCGACGCTAACCGTGTATCTACAAAATTTGACAAAAATAGATTTTTCACTGAAACCCCTTCCCGTGACCTCACACAGGTCTTCTATAAATATCTGGTGTCTGCGACCAATGAAAATGTTCAAATTTGTCACATGATACCGCAGAAATCATCGTGTATGTGGCTGGTTGTCACTGGTTTTGACGCGATAAGCGTGTAACTGTCACGCTAAGCGTGTAACTGCGGGCAGCTGTCGTATCTCCCATCGTGACAACAATGCACTAACCGTGTAACTGAATTATCACAAAACTTTTGGGTGTTAATGCAACTTTTATTGTGTCACATGTTTAGTCATCGGTAAAGAAGAAGAGTTAAGGGGAATTGGCATTGTAGCAGACGACAACATGTTTTTTTATGCTCCTGTAAAATCACTGATTATGTAGGTACACGGTTAGCATCGGACAGCGACGATATATACAGTTAACAATGTCCCATATGTGCCCCGCTGGGTCAAGAGGACGTAAAATCAAACCTTCTCTCTGGCAATGATGTATAATACACACAGTATCATGGGTGCAACTCCCCAAAATGAAAAAAAAATGAAAGGCAGGAGTCCAGGGCCCCATGGCCCCGGCAGGGTACAGGGGCAGAGCCCCGTCGGACGATTCAGGGGGGTCAAGTTAAGAGAGAGAGATAACGAGATAGACAGACAGTTAAAATGATAGACAGAGACAGTTTGAGTCTGATAAGCCTTGTAAAATTATTACATTGCCTTTGTAAACTTCCAAGATAGAACGACCAAGTTCAAAACGTTCCAAATCGCTTGTGGTCTTTTTTTCTTTTTTTTTGGATGAATTAAAAAAACCTGAATTGCAGCTTCTGGTAAAATTAAAAATACTGAAATCAATCAGTGTAAAAATTAAAGAGTAGCACCCATGCATACAACGTCATGGCGCACATCTGAATCCACGGCAGTAGGAGAGGTAATGTTAGATCAGATTTCATCAGTTCTTTTTTTCTCTGCGTAAAGGTGGGGTACGCAGGTGGGCCGACTCCCAACCCTACCTACAAAGAAGTGTGCTCGGGGATGACCGGCCACAACGAAGTGGTGCGCATCGTCTTCGACCCCGCCAAGGTCACCTACGCTGATATTCTCAAGGTCAGAATGGATCACGTAATGTCAGAAACTGCCTTGTATGAATATGAATGACAGGCATGGTAGACCTCCGCGAAACAGTTTGAAACAAAATTATTAAAAAAAATGCATTGAAATGGCATGAAAAAGTGAAAATTTCACTCTCATTTATTGAATTTTCTTCGGCTCCCTGTACCCCCGGCCATTTTCCTTGAAAACCACTTTGCCCCCACTACCATGCCTGGAATGAATGAAGGTCGAGTTTAACGTCCACTCGGCTATAAAGAGCACATGCAAGGCGAGCCATCAACCAACCACCACAACCATTCGGTGCTTAGAACAGATCCTGGAGGTACTGCAATACCAGGTCTGAAAACATTTCGCCTTCACCATGTTTTATGGACTAGGTGACACCAAAAAGCCTGAATATACAAAGAGCTTGCACTCGGCAGCTGACTGAAGCTGGTTTTTTTTACTCCCACCCTTTCACCTACACTACAGGTGGGGATCATTGTGAACTCACTCACTGCCCAACAACAACACTAACACTTCCCACCTTCCACCTTTTCACCTTCCAGGTGGGAAGTGAGAAAGTTGGCTTCATTCTTTGTAAGGTTTGTAGGCTGCAAAGTTATCACTCTTTGTAACATTTAGGCTTTTTGGTGACACTTTTTAGACCAGTAGACCCCTGTGCCTTATGTGTATATGCAATTTCTCTATAACTAAGAGATCATTGATCGGTTAATAAATGGACTTATTGATTGATTCATTGGATTGATGCGCGTTATATGCTGATCCAGATGCTTTGGGAGAGCTGTGATTGATTGATTGATCGATTAACAAATAGATTTATATGATTTAAACACTGATGCAGGTATTCTGGGAGAGCCATGATTGATAGATTAATTCATAAATCTTATTGATTAATACTTAAATTGATTAATACAGTTGTTTTTACTATAAGGCGCATCCCCCAAATTTGACACAAAATTTGGATTTTGTTCTTATATTGTGTTACTATATTGTTGATCACATTATAAGCAGACCAGTTTACCATCCCAATTTTGCCGTAATTTTTATGGGGGAAGTCAAATTACAGTAATTACGGCTACGGAAAAATAATATGGGGGGAAAAAAATACTAAATATTATTACAAAAAAAACTACTTGCGTTGGTAAGCGAAGCATTTGAAACGATGCGGTGAAAAGTCATTTCGCGCCATTTCCTTTTCTGTTTCAAAATGGCGTCCAAGCGAGTACATTCCGAAGCTTCTGTATCTTCTGTTCGAAAATCAAAAGAAAAGACATCAAAAGTGGCACAGAAATTCCGGGAAAGTTACCTCAAAATTCCAGGAATACGTCGTTCAGCACTAGGTGACGAGCATGTGTTCTGTGTCTACTGCTCGACGGACATTAGTATTGCACACTCAGGTCAGTACGATATCGACATTCATTGGTCACGCGTAGGATTTTTTTTTCTTTCAAAATTACGTGGGGGTTTTCAGAAATTACAACTTTGCAAAATAGGGGTAAACAGGTCTGTATAAGGTGCAGGGGTCTCAGTCTGGGAAAAATAGTATCGCTTTATAGTCCAAAAAATATGGTATAGTTAGGAGCGAATCATACAAATTTCTATAAGAATACTTCCCTTTTGGTACGATGTTACGAACATTTTAAGGCAAAGATTTTGCAAGATAATCTATTTTA
>CM065703.1:20371076-20414692 GCA_017654935.2 Phymorhynchus buccinoides
CCTTTTGTACAAAAGTCCCCCACCTTCGGAACGTTATGGTGCTTGTAACTTCCTCTCCATCTGTCCATCTCTTGACTCTGCCTTTTCCCTTTGCTTACTGTTATCTACTATCTTTCTGCCTTGCTGATCATTTCCTCTTTTTTTTCTAAAAATTCTTATGAATATTTCCCCAGCCGCAAGACGGACATGCTGGGGCCTATTTTTTTAGGAGCATAAACGCAGCATGGTCACATCTGAGTCATTATTGTCAGAGCGAATGACGAAGAGGAAGAAGACTTGAAAAATCTGTCCAAAATATGTCGTAAGTGGGAGGAGTTGTATAAGGGAGGAAAATGTAATAATTACAAAGAAGGGCATGTCTCGAGAAGTGGGTTTTAAGTGGGAGGGAATCTTAAAGGGGGAGAGTCTTATAAGGGAGGTTTCAATGTTACGATATTTTAAAGGGTGGACCCTGACGGATGAGGTTTTGTTAAAAAAACACGTCGAGATAACCAGAAAGAAGGCTTTTCAAGGATTCAGAACAAGCACTTTGCTCTGCATGGTTTCTATAAATTAAACGTCAAAACGACGATTACTTCTGTGCGCGGGATGCACGGAGAGCCTAGTACGCCATCTTCGGACCTCGCCGGAGACTGCGCGCATCGGAGCGACATCAAGTTGCCGTCCGCCAGTCACTAGCCACGCTTTTCTTATCGTGTTTTGGTAGTGCAAGTTATTTACGAAAACCAACAACGGAGATTCTCACGCGCCTGTGAGTGAACCACTTTAGCATGCTAAAAACTAGTTTGTTTAAAATCAAAATAAAAAGGTGTATTGCAAAAATTTAGTGAAACACATTTGCGACCCCCCGCATGAGAAAAGAGAGGCACACGCCTTCCTCGTGGGTAAAGAATTGACTTCCAGCACCTCCCGCTCAAGCCCGAATGAAACGCATATTGTACGGTGTGTTCTCTAGGAAAATCAAAGTTTGTCCTAATTTGGTCTGAAACGCCCCCCCCCCCCCGGCCGCAATTACAAAAAGAGACGGGGGCATTATGCCTTATCTCTTTCCCCCAGTGACCCACAGAATTTGAACTTCCATGCACCTCTGAGGAATCGCCGATTTGGACGGTTTGATTTTAGGAAACAGACAAAGTGAGTGTTGAGATCTCTATAAAGGTGTTTTCACCGGTGATCTCGATTTGTTATTTTGACAAAATCTCATCCTTTAAGGATTATAAGGCCTGCTGCATATTTTTTTTATAACAAAACTGTTTTTCGTTACTACAAGTATTACAAGAAGTTTTTTTTAACACATACAGATCCAACACACATCCATACCAACCCATACAACAACAACAGAATTAGACGGAGTTTATACAGGGTAATGAGATAAGTATACATACATGTCCTTTTTACACCCAGCCAGAGAGAGAGAGAGAGGAGGAGTGAGAAAGAGTAAAAGTAGAGAAAGAGAGAGGTTAAGAAAGGGAGAGAGAGAGAGAGAAAGAGAGCAGAGAGAAAAGGAGGAAAGAGAAAAGGAAAAACACGGAATAAACCGAATTACTATTTGAAAATTGTTGTACAGGTGCTATTTAGGGAATCCCACAACATAAGCAGGACGACATTTAGAAACATTATACAGGTCACGGGGGGAAAGCAATTTGAAGCAGGTCAGGAAGTGTCTGCCTGAAGAAATCCCTCCCCAACAAGGAATACGCTCTTGAATGGAATTCCTTAGATCAGAGTTTATTTATTTATTTAGGAAACTTATTACAGTCGACCCCCTCACGGAAACGGCCTCTGATTTACGACTCTCTTTTAAGACCAAAATATGGAATGACGGATCGTTTTTCTCAAAACTTAGCCTCATCATTTACGACTCCCCATCTAAGCGTTTACGACGGCAAAATCTCGTTGATTTTAAGACGGTGCAACACATTCTGAACAATTATCAGTCGGCAAAAACGATAATATCCATCCTTCTCTGCCTCAGTTCGAGCCGACGCACAGCTCGGGTACCATGTGTTACCAATGTCAAGTCGCGAGGGTTCCGATCTCGCGAGATTTCTCTGCGCTAATTCAAGCCGCGCTACTCCGGATGTTTATTCAAGGAAATGGCGGAGAAAGCACAGTGTAGCGATGGGGTAAAAAAAAGGAAATGTGTGACGCTCACCCTTGAGAAAGGTGAAAGTAGTGAGAGGACATATGCTTGTGCTGTGGTCATATACGGTGTAGTGAGTGCATTGTTTTGGTCACGATTTAAGGACCCTCCTCTTTTACGACCGGATTTTCAAGATTTTTTGAAGTCTTCGACTGTATAGCGCATAAAGTAAGCTGAATCGCTTTGCAAAAACCAATAGGAAAGTTAACAACATTGTGCTTATGTCATTGTCTTGTCATTGTCTTGTCATTTTGCTCACTTTCACAAATCTATTCTATCATCCTTACCATCCACTACAATGCATATTGTGAGACAGCTTGGAAGACAGAAATTTACTGTTGCTTGTCTTATTACCCCAAATTTACTGTGCTTGTCTTATTACCCCAAACTCCCAATGATGCGTACTTCCACAGTGATTTAACACCAAAAGAGCATCCAAATAAGGGCCTGTTATCCAAAGGGACCATATTCTCTAATTTTGGGAGGTAAGGATAGCCTTACTTTAAAGTAGTAACAGAGGAATTCCCAGTATTAAGACTAATGTTTTTCTCTAACCAGGTAAGTTAATGGAGATTTTCGCTGAAAAATGGCTGGTGCGCGAAAGGGTTACTTTTCTCAGAACACTTAAACATGAGATTGAATCTATTGATTACCAAAAACAGTTTTGAGGCCAAAGAAGCTTAAAAGGCTGAAGCGTGTGGCCAGAAAAACAGTTAATAATACGGATAAATGTAGAATGGAAACACAAATCCAAAAGATATCGCACCAGTCTATAAGCGCCTGAGCCAAAGTTCAGGATAAAAAGAGCAGCTTATAGTCCGCATTTTACTGTAAATTCAGGCAAAGGCTTCTACATCACAATGCACAGATTATTGATCGATCATGTTGTGTTGTTTTCAGAGGCTTACAACTCCACAGAGAAAGAGGCGGCTATCTTGTGAGCACTACCGTGCGGTGCAGGTGTACCGCCAAGGGACAATACTTCCTCAGTTTATCCCCGCGGACAAAATGCTTGTCACCTGTAACCGTTTAGGTGAGCACTCTCTCATTGAAGCCAATGTTATAAATGTTAAATGTGGTATGGTTTTCTAATATATTGTTCCTACTCTTTGTATCAAGTTTTAATTTGTTAAAAGAAAAGTATGTGCGCATCAATTTTATATTGCTTAATCGTGACACAAACTTGATTTTGTTTCTTCTTGACTTGTTACATTTGGGCTTTAACACACCGTGTATTAAATCATAATGTGTGTAAGTGTAAAATTATCTGATTATTACATTATAATTTGCATGCATGCAGTCAGGTGCTTCGTTCCATTCATCATCACCTTTAAGAAAGTAATGGGAAAGTGCGATGAAAAATTATGATGGACAGAAGCCAATATCAAATCTACATTAGTGTGACAAAGGAAAACAAAAATTCAATCACATAATGTTGAAGTAAGGGAGGGTTCCAATTATGTGATGGTTTTTAGAAGACATCCTCCCACATAAGACCTGCTTCTCTGAGACATTGCCTTCTTCGTAAGTCTTAAAAGTACCTCCCTTAAGACCCCTCCCTTATAAGACCTCATTTTGGATGATTTTTGAAGGTCTTATAAGGGAGGGGGTGTTATAAGGAGGTACTTTTAAACTTAAAAGAATGCAATGTCTCAGAGAAGAAGGGTCTTATGTGGGAGTGAGTCTTATAATGGGATTCTTATAAGGAGGGGAGGTCCACGCTATGAGGATTTAGGACAGCTGTTTAATTCATGCGATTTTGTGATGTAGGATTGGGGTCATGACGCTTGTGGGCTCTCGAGGGGGAGATGCGGGACAGTTTACAGGCCTCTTCTGTCGTCAATGGATGCACTGGATGCCCGGTAAGAAGAGCATGAAATACAAACCACTGTAATCTTGTGGTCATTGTGATATTTATGTGAGTGGTCATTTATTATTATTTTGTTTTGTTTGTGTGTGTGTTTGAGACTTGAGAGAGATAGTATGTATGCGAATGTATGTGTAAATTAGGTATTTTTTGGTACTTTATAGTCACAGAGGCTTTTCTGTGAAATTCGGGTTGCTCCCATCTTGGAGAGCGCGTCGCAGCCAGAGGTACGCCACCCACTTTTCTTCGATTTTTTTTTTTTGCATGCGATTTATGTGTGACTGATGAGGAAGGAAGGGAGGGGGGTAAATTTGACCAAATGACAACTTTTGGTTGCCACTGGGGTTAACGTGTGCTAAGTGCATGAGCACACGGTGACCTCTGTTTATCGTCTTCATCCGAAAGACTCCACGTTTCAGACCGTTAAGGCCTAGTGCAAAGGGAGAGGAAAAAATCCCCTGTACCCAGGTTTCGAAACTCGGGTTTACTTGACACGAGGCGAACGCGTTTACCTCTGTGCCACCTCTTGCACATACATGGTGTGCATGTTCTTATGTGCACATACACCTCACAAGTTGCATTTATGAAGACCCTTTTACTGCGAGAGTGACAGTTACTGGGATCACACCAGGGTCAATAAAGGCCTTCGCACATTAGCATCAGTCGTCAATTGTTTCTCAGAGCAACGCCGTGACGCGTTGACGCCTGCATCATAGCACACTTTGTAGCGAGGCAGTGGTGTTCTCACATACGACTATTGTCGCTTCGCTTCTTGTCGCGCGAACTTCCTTATTTTGAAAGCAGGGAAAGATTACTCTAGCGTCAGATGCTTTATTCGGGGTTCGAGCAAGTCTAACATTTTGTTCCTTCAATCAGAGTTATGGTCCTTCCGACCGTTGTGATTGGCTAGTTTCACGATCTCTACGATCTTGAGCATCAAAATTAGAGCCGGTTCTATTCTCGAACAACAAAAAATCTCGCAGCTACGCATCAAAAATCCTGCCACGACGCAAATCTCTCACACGCAAGCGGCGCATCAAACTGCGCCTTGCAACAAAAAATCGCCGCGATCTCGAGATCTGGACGCTAGTGTGCGAAGCCCTTAAGGCATTCTCCACATGTAAACAAACCGTAGCCCAGTTGTTTGAAATAGCAGCCGCTTTCTCTTTTTTTTTTTTTGGCGCGCCTTTTTTGGTTTTTGGGGGTAAGGGTATAGATGGGGCACTGCTGAATAAAAATAAACACACAATGAAAAGACCACTCAAGATGGCCCTTATGAAACGGAGTGTGTGTGTGTATGTGCATGTGTGTATTTCGGGCTCAAAATCATAAGAGAATTAGCACAAGGTTTAGAGTATTGAATGTGTTACTCACAGAGGATTTGTTTGTGGTTCCAGAGGTTTTCCATTGTTTCTGAGCGCAGTCTTCAGGTCCATAATATAGCATTGTAAAGTACTGTAATTCTCGGACTATAAGCCGCAATATTATTTTACATACACCCCTCCACGCGGCTAGTACAGTGCCCCGGCCTAATCGTTACCGAAAGTGAAGTACAGTGGAGTCTGGGTAAAACGAATTTTAAGGGAACACAGATTCAGTTCGTTGTATCAGGATTTCGTTAAGCATGTACATTGTACAATGTATGTTGAAAACAAAAACGGTTCAAACACTCGCACAAATGATAACCGACAACATAAACTCTTGGGGGACCAGGTTTGGATCGTTCTGGGTCTTAATCCCGGGATGTAATAAGGCTTGAAGAAGTTCAGCAAGTGTTGTCTGACGCTGATCTGTTTTGGCACACTTTTCAACAAGTTTGACCATTAAGTGACAACACATCACACAAAATTAGTTTCTCATAGGCTTTCACGAACTTTTCGATCTTAACTTTGAGCGCGAATTGTAAAGCGACATAGAGAAACCGAATGATCTGTAGGAAGCATAGGCCTAGCAGACGACCTAGTGTGAATCAAAATGAGTTCACGCATGCGCAGTCCATATTTTCCAACTTCCTTCCTCTTGACAAAACGTTCTAGCTTGGAGTTTGAAGGCCTAGGTTTTTGCAGCGCATCGCACAGGCTGAGTTCGGTATAGGCTATTTTTCCAAGTAAATAAAATTATCTGGGGCGTAGAACATGTGTTCGTAAAAAGCGGGTGTTCGTTATTTCCAAAGGATTTTTTGTTCGTTATACCCATAGCTTTGCAAGTGACAAATACAGTGGTTACCGCTCTAATAAGACGCTCGCAAATGCGACTTCTCCTCACATACGACTGATTTTTTTTTTTCCCGAACACATTCCACTATATCGATGGCTTGGAGTCAAAACGGACTATCTTAGACAGTCCATTGACATATCATTGAACTTAATACGAAAACTAATAACTTGTATCAAAACAATGACTGCAGAAATATATAAAGGGGGTTATGCTTTTTATATTTCTGCAGTCTTTTTCTTATACAAGTTATTAGTTTTCGCAAATATGTTCAATATTATGTCAATGGACTATCTAAAGATAATCCGTTTAGACTTCAAGCCATCGAAATAGCCGCAAATACGCAAATCCCGACTTCCGACTACGATTGGTTTTTTTTTTCTGACTTTTTTGAGTTTTTTGCCCCGATTTCAGGGGTTGAGATGCGACCACAATCTTATCTTTTTGCAGTCAAGTTCGTGCAAATCGATCTCTCGATGAAAAGCAGACGAACTCGTGATCGATAGTCATGGCAACGGGTCCGATGGCAACTTCGATGGCCCATGTTGCACTCGCACACAAACTACACATAACAGTACAGACCTAATCTTCGCCATAATGGACCTACTAAATACTGGATTATGCACGACGACACAACACAACACAAAACATGACAAAAGTAACGCTCTGGCAGTTCATTTTTAGTCACAGTTTGCACACACAGAACTTTTCCCACGCATACAACACGGCTGACAAAATGGCGCAGCATACACCGCAGATACGAAATCACGGCAAAACGCTAATGCGCCAGCTGCTTTCATTTATCGGATTTTGTGAGTTGTTTGCATTCAGCAAGAGTTGTAGTGCACACACTAATGCCGATGTATCAGTGTGATAGCGGAAAGGAGCTTGGTCCTCTAATAAGACCACCCCTCAGATAAGACTTTTTTTTCACAGCACTTTCAAGGTCTTATTAGAGGGGTACCACTGTAGAAGGGCATTTGCGGGGAAATTGAAGTCAGTTCGTTAATCTCGAAATTTCGTTAAAAGCGAGTTCGTTATAGTTGGACTCCACTGTAAAACTCAACTCAGTGGCATCCGTGATTCAGACCTTTGAACTGTGGCCATGTTCACGGTTGATTGATAAAAAAAAATCACCTTGATTTTGGTATATTTTTCACCAAATGATGATCTGTTTCAACGGCCCGACACTTTCGTTTTGGCAGTCAAACACACCCGCGATCAGACTCAAACGGAACGGTGGACATCGTGCACAACTTACGCTTCCGCGGCTTTTATGCTTCGACGGCAGTTTATATAAAAAGTAGGTGTGTGCGGGCTTATATTACGAAGCGGCTTTGTAGTCCGGTGGAATAACGGTGTGTGTACATGTAAATTTCTTGATTGAAAGGTTGCCTTAATTTTTGGGTATATAAAGAACTGCTTTTAGTGTTCTGTGGCCTCTACTCTCTGGGGCCTTCGTGACCCTTTTCACCGTGTGGATTCCTTCAGTACAAATAGTTCCCCACCTTCTGGAGGTTCTGTTCTTGTAACTTCCTTGGAGGAGCTCAAAGGAGGAAACATTATTTGAAGAAGATTTGGACAATAAAAAGGCAGGAGAATGGGCCAACCAGTCAGAGAGATAGTAGATGGCAGAAAAACCAAAGGGGAACAGGCAGAGTCAAAGAGAGTGGTAGATTTATTATCAATCTTACTATCTACTTTAAATAAATACTTACCAACACTTAAAACAAGTGCATTGACTCATAATGACCTAGAACTATACCAAAGAATATAGTAAAACTCCCTGCGCCGGATATGGGGTGCGAGTTATCCCCCCTATATCCGGGCAGGCGAGGCGCGCGCGCGCACTACAAACATCATTCGAAAACCCTTTTCCCTCAAATAGCATCAGCAGGGCAGGTTGGGAGGGAACATATTTGTTTTAAATGTTGTTAAGTATTTAGTTAAAGTAGATAATAAGATTGATAAAAAAATCTACCAATCTAATTTAACCATACATTACCAACACTTAAAACATGTGCAGATTACCAGAGAGGAGGAGGGTGATGCTCCCATTTGAGAAGCTAAGCACCCTTGACCTGATAAAAAAGGCTTAAGCCTAGAACAACACGTATTCTTAAGACTCACAAAAACCCTGTCTGAAAAGACATTCCCCCAAAAAATCATACCCATGATATACCAACAAGTAAAAAACCTGAAAAAAGGCATTGCGACACTTACATCACAGGGAGACGGGGAGTTGGGCGACCACAACCTTCCTGATGGAGTAGAGGTTGTCATCTCCTCTAATGGAGAAGTCCCTGAGATAGTGCTGCATGAACGTGTTTTGAGACTTCCAAAAAGCCGAAGCCATGACCTTGACCAAAGGCACTCCCCTGAGTAGGGCCAAAGAGGTGCTAATTGCTCTTAACTCATGGGCCCGAACCGGGTTCTGAGGGAGTCTAACAAGAGAGGAAGCGTAAGCAAGCTTAATGCAGTCCAGCAACCAACGAGAGACTGTCCCCTTAGCGACGTCTTTGCAATACTTGACATTAACGGAAAGGAAAAGACGACGCCTAGCAGCACGGAAGGGCTTAGTCCGAGCCAAGTAGAACCTAAGCGACCTGACAGGACACAGGAAGCAGTCCGCATCATCAGGCCCGAGGACAGAACACAGGCTAGCAATGTGCACCAGAGGAGAGCCAACATCTCCTGGTTGGTTCTTGGCACGAAACTCAGGAAGGAAGGACAGAGAGACCGCGGAGAAATCGTCCGTGAACTCAATGTCCATGGGTAGTACGCTAAAGGCGTGTATCCGCCGACACGTCTAGCTGGGCCAAAGTGATGAGAAAGACGGCTTGAAGGTCAAACAGCTTAAGCGGACAGAGAGGAAAGGGGTGCCCACCTATCCCTTAAGAAGTTCAAAACTAAGAACACTGTCCCACTGTGGACGTGAATGTCATGTGAAGGAGCCTGCAACGGGGACGGCATCAAGAAACTACGAAACGGGAAGAGCCGAAAGGACTCTCAGCGCGCTAGCCCCCAAAGCCAAGGTAATGGTATGACAAAGGCGCCTTGTAGCCGGACAGGGTCTTGTACCGAAAGATTTCTAGAGTTAACGAAGATGAGTCAGAAAATCCAAAAATTTCACCGTAGAAGGCCTGAGCGCATCAAGCTTCTTCTCGGAACCAAAAGGAAAACCCACGTCGCCCAGCGAAGACCTACAGTCGCTGGTTGATTTACGACGCGAGAAACAAAAGGCCACCGTCCTGGTGGAAAGCCTTGCCGCTGAGCCCGTGTGTAAAGTACAGGCTGGCAAGGTTGAGCCGAGAGGGGTCTGGGTGGCCGGAACCCGCTTTCTTGGCTGATGGAGAGTGGCCCGAGTGAGCTCGAGACGCAGAGGACCGTCCTCGGGCCAGATCGAGGAGCTCCGGCGAACCAGTGGCTCGTGGGCCACAGGGAGTGACCAGCACCATGGGGGGGGACTCCCGGAAAAACACTTCATTGAAGGACCTGGCGAGCAACGCCGTCGGTAGGAAGGAGTAGAGGACATGCCAGTCCAAGTTCCAGGTGAGGAACGCATGAATGCCACGCTAGGGGGTCCCGAACAGGGGAAAACGTAGAGAGCAGCGGAGCGCTGTACTTCGTTCGCGAAGAGTCGATCCTGGGCTTAGCCCCAGCGATCCCAAATCTGAGCCAAGGCGCTGATGGGCGATCGTCCATTCGGTCGGCAGAACCTGCTGAGGACCGGCTGAGGGAATCGCGAGAACATTCAGTTTCCCGGGATGAACTACACGAGAGATCGATGCCCTGAGAGGCTGACCAGGCAGGATCCTCTCCGCCGCCAGAGAAAGGGACGAGGGCGGGTTTCATCCCTGACGACGAATGGACGATCGCCCATCACGCCTTGGCTCAGATTTGGGATCTCTGGGGCAAGCCCATGAGACCTCTTCGCAACGAAGTACAGCGCTCGCTGCCTCTCTACGTTGTCCCCTGTTCGGGACCCCCCCTAGCGTTGGCATTCAATGCGTTCTCCCCTGGACTGGGACTGGCATGTCCCTCTACGCCTTCCTACCGGACGGCTGTGATCTCCAGGGTCCTTCAGAAGTGTTTCCGGGAGTCCCCCCAACATGTGTCTGATTCACTCCTTGTGGCCCACGAGCCACTGGTTAAAGGAGCTCCCTCGCTCTGGCCCGAGACGGTCCTCTGCGTCTCGAAGCTCACTAGGGCCACTCTAATCCAGCCAAGAAGGGGGTCGGCCACCCAGACCCCTCTCGGCTTCAACATTGCCGCCTGGCGACTTAACACAAGCGGCCTCAGGCGGCAAGGCTTTCCAACAGGGGACGGGGCCTTTTGTTTCTTCGGTCGTAAATCAACCAGCGGACTTGTATGGTCTACGCTGGGCGACGTGGTTTCCTTTCGTTCCGAGAAGAAGCTTGATTGCGCTCAGGCCATTCTACGGTTGAATTTTTGGATTTTCTGACTATCTTCGTAACTCTAGAAATCTTTCGTACAAGGACCCTGTCCGGATACAAGGCCGCCTTGGTTCAGTACCATTACTTGCTTGGGGGAGCGAAGCGCGCTGAGAGCCTTTCGGACTCTTCCCGTTTCGTATTTTTCTGGAGCCCCGTTCCGTTTGCAGGCTCCTTCCAGGGACGATTCACGTCCCACGGGGGAACGTGTTGTTCTTAGTTTTGAACTTATTAAGGGATAGGTGTGAACCCCTTTCTCTCTGTCCCTTAAGCTGTTGACCTTCAAGACTGTCTTTCTCATCACTTTGGCCTCAGCTAGACGTGTCAGCGGGATACACGCCTTTAGCGGACTACCCAGGGACATTGAGTTCACGGACGATTTCTCCGCGGTCTCTCTGTCCTTCCTTCCTGAGTTTCGTGCCAAGAACCAACCAGGGGATGTGGGCTCTCCTCTGGTGCACATTGCTAGCCTGTGTTCTGTCCTCTGGCCTGATGATGCGGACCGCTTCCTGTGTCCTGTCAGGTCACTTAGGTTCTACCTGGCTCGGACTAAGCCCTTCCGTGCTGCTAGGCGTCGTCTTTTCCTTTCCGTTAACGTCAAGTATTGCAAAGACGTCGCTAAGGGGACAGTCTCTCGTTGGTTGCTGGACTGCATTAAGCTTGCTTACGCTTCCTCCCTTGTTAGACTCCCTCAGAACCCGGTTCGGGCCCATGAGTTAAGAGCAATTAGCACCTCTTTGGCCCTACTTAGGGGAGTGCCTTTGGTCAAGGTCATGGCTTCGGCTTTTTGGAAGTCTCAAAACACGTTCATGCAGCACTATCTCAGGGACTTCTCCATTAGAGGAGATGACAACCTCTACTCCATCAGGAAGGTTGTGGTCGCCCAACTCCCCGTCTCCCTGTGATGTAAGTGTCGCAATGCCTTTTTTCAGGTATTTACTTGTTGGTATATCATGGGTATGATTTTTTTGGGGGAATGTCTTTTTAGACAGGGTTTTTGTGAGTCTTAAGAATACGTGTTGTTCTAGGCTTAAGCCTTTTTTATCAGGTCAAGGGTGCTTAGCTTCTCAAATGGGAGCATCACCCTCCTCCTCTCTGGTAATCTGCACATGTTTTAAGTGTTGGTAATGTATGGTTAAAATAGATTGGTAGATTTTTATCAATCTTACTATCTACTTTAACTAAATACTTACCAACACTTAAAACAAATATGTTCCCTCCCTGCCTGCCCGCCTGATGCTATTTGAGGGAAAAGGGTTTCGAATGATGTTTGTAGTGCGCGCGCACACCTCGCCTGCCCGGATGTAAGGGGATAACTCGCACCCCATATCCGGCGCAGGGAGTTTTACTATATTCTTTGGTATAGTTCCAGGTCATTATGAGTCAATGCACATGTTTTAAGTGTTGGTAAGTATTTAGTTAAAGTAGATAGTAAGATTGATAAAAATCTACCACTCTCTTTGACTCTGCCTTTTCCCTTTGGTTTTTCTGCCATCTACTATCTCTCTGACTGGTTGGCCCATTCTCCTGCCTTTTTTTTCCCCAAAAACTCTTCCAAATAATGTTTCTCCTTTGAGCACCTCCAAAGGAAGTTGCTAGCACAGAACCTCCAGAAGGTGGGGGAACTATTTGTACTGAAGGATCCCACGGGAAAAGGGTCACGAAGGCCCCAGAGAGTAGAGGGGCAACACTAAAATCAGTTCTTTATATAACCAAAAATTAAGGCACCTTTCATCAAGAAATTACATGTACCCGTAATTCACGGACTACAAGCCGCTTAGTAATATAAGCCGCACACATTACTTTTTATAAACCGCGTCGAAGCATAAGCCGCGGAAGCGTGGCGATGCACGATGTCCACTTCCAGTTGAGTCTAGAGTTGATCGCGGGTGTGTTTGACTGCCAAAACGAAAGTGTCGGACCGTTAAAAAACAGATCATTTGGTGAAAAATATACCAAAATCAAGGTGATTTTTTTTTATCAATCAACCGTGAACATGGCCACAGTTCAAAGGTCTGAATCACGGATGCCACTGAGTTGAGTTTTACAGTGGAGTCCAACTATAACGAACTCGCTTTTAACGAAATTTCGCGATTAACGAACTGACTTCAATTTCCCCGCAAATGCCCTTCTACAGTGGTACCCCTCTAATAAGACATTGAAAGTGCGGTGAAAAAAAAGTCTTATCTGAGGGGTGGTTTTATTAGAGGACCAAGCTCCTTTCCGCTATCACACTGATACATCGGCATTAGTGTGTGCACTACAACTCTCGCTGAATGCAAACAAACTCACAAAATCCGATAAATGAAAGCAGCTGGCGCATTAGCGTTTGCCGTGATTTCGTATCTGCGGTGTATGCGGCGCCATTTTGTCAGCCGTGTTGTTCATGCGCAGTAAAAGTTCTGTGTGTGCAAACTGTGACTAAAAATGAACTGCCAGAGCGTTACTTTGTCATGTTTTGTGTTGTGTTGTGTCGTTGTGCATAATCCAGTATTTAGTAGTTCCGTTATGGCGAAGATTAGGTCTGTACTGTTATGTGTCAGTTTGTGTGCGAGTGCAACATGGGCCATCGAAGTTGCCATCGGACCCGTTGCCATGACTTTCGATCACGAGTTCGTCTGCTTTTCATCGAGAGATCGATTTGTATGAACTTGACTGCAAAAAGATAAGATTGTGGTCGCATCTCAACCCCTGAAATCGGGTCGTAAGTCGGAACTCAGGAAAAGTCGTATTTGCGGCATAGGATATATCGATGGCTTGGAGTCAAAACGGACTATCTTTAGATAGTCCATTGACATAATATTGAACTTATTGCGAAAATTTGACTAATAACTTGTATAAGAAAAAAGACTGCAGAAATATAAAAAGCATAACCCCCTTTATATATTTCTGCAGTCATTGTTTGATACAAGTTATTAGTTTTTGTAATAAGTCCAATAATACGTCAATGGACTATCTAAAGATAGTCCGTTTTGACTCCAAGCCATCGATATAGTGGAATGTGTTCGGGAAAAAAAAAATCAGTCGTATGTGAGGAGAAGTCGCATTTGCGAGCGTCTTATTAGAGCGGTACCACTGTATTTGTCACTTGCAAAGCCAAGGGTATAACGAACAAAAAATCCTTTTGAAATAACGAACACCCGCTTTTTACGAACACATGTTCTACGCCCCAGGATAATTTTATTTACTTGGAAAAATAGCCTATAACGAACTCAGCCTGTGCGATGCGCTGCAAAAACCTAGGCCTTCAAACTCCAAGCTAGAACGTGTTGTCAAGAAGAAGGAAGTTGGAAAATATGAACTGCGCATGCGTGAACTCATTTAGATTCACACTGGGTCGTCTGCTAGGCCTAGGCTTCCTACAGATCATTCGGTTTCTCAAGGTCGCTTTACAATTCGCGCTCAAAATAAAGATCGAAAAGTTCGTGAAAGCCTATAACAAACTAAATTTGTGTGATGTGTTGTCACTTAATGGACAAACTTGTTGAAAAGTGTGCCAAAACAGATCAGCGTCAGACAACACTGCTGAACTTCTTCAAGCCTTATACATCCCGTGATTAAGACAGACGATCCAAACTGGTCAAGTTTATGTTTTCGGTTATCATTGGTGAGTGTTTGAACTGTTTTTGTTTTCAACATACATTGTACATGTACATGTATAACGAAATCCTGATACAACGAACTGAGTCTGTGTTCCCTTAAAATTCGTTTTACCCGGACTCCACTGTACTTTCACTTTCGGTAACGCTTAGGCCGGGGCACTGTACTAGCCGCGTGGAGGGGTGTATGTAAAATAATATTGCGGCTTATAGTCCGAGAATTACAGTACTTTACAATGCTATATTATGGACCTGAAGACTGCGCTCAGAAACAATGGAAAACCTCTGGAACCACAAACAAATCCTCTGTGAGTAACACATTCAATACTCTAAACCTTGTGCTAATTCTCTTATGATTTTGAGCCCGAAATACACACATGCACATACACACACACTCACTTTTCATAAGGGCCTTGAGTGGTCTTTTCATTGTGTGTTATTTTATTCAGCAGTGGCCATCTATAACCTCCACAAAGCAGAGAAAGCGGCTGCTATTTCAAACAACTGGGCTACGGTTTGTTTACATGTGGAGAATGCCTTAAGGGCTTCGCACACTAGCGTCAAGATCTCGAGATCGCGGCGATTTTTTGTTGCAAGGCGCAGTTTGATGCGCCGCTTGCGTGTGAGAGATTCGTGGTGCGGCAGGATTTTTTATGCGTAGCTGCGCGATTTTTTGTTGCTCGAGAATAGAACCGGCTCTAATTTTGATGCTCAAGATCGCAGAGATCGTGAAACTAGCCAATCACAACGGACGGAAGGACCATAACTCTGATTGAAGAAAAAAAAGGGCAGACTTGCTCGAACCCGAAATAAAGCGTCTGACGCTAGAGTAATCTTTCCTTGCTTTCCAAATAAGGAAGTTTGCGCGACAAGAGGCGAAGCGACAAGAGTCGTGTGTGAGAACACCACTGCCTCGCTACAATGTGTGCTGTGATGCAGGCGTCAACGCGTCAAGGCGTTGCTCTGAGAAACAATTGACGCCTGATGCTAGTGTGCGAAGGCCTTTATTACCCTGGTGTGTCCATGTACTGTCACTCTCGCAGTAAAAAGGGCTTCATAAATGCAACTGTGAGGTGTATGTGCACATACAGAACATGCACACAATGTAGTGCAGAGGGGCACAGAGGTAACGCGTTCGCCTCGTGGTCAAGTAAACCCGAGTTCGAACCTGGGTACAGGGGATTTTTCCTCTCACTTTACACTAGGCCTTACGGTCTGAACGTGGAGTCTTTCGGATGAGACGATAAACCGAGGTCCCATGTGCCCATGCACTTAGCACACGTTAAACCCAGTGGCAACGAAAAAAAAAGTTGTCATTTGGTCAAATTTCCCCCCCCCCCCCCCCCCCCCTCATCAGTCACACATAAATCGCATGCAAAAAAAAAAGAAAAAAAAAGTGGGTGGCGCGCCTCTGGCTGCGACGCGCTCTCCAGGTGGGAGCAACCCAAATTTCACAGACGCCTCTGTGACTATAAAGTACCTAATACCTAATACCTAATTTACACACACATTCGCATACATACTATCTCTCTCAAGTCTCAAACACACACACAAACAAAACAAAATAATAATAAATGACCACTCACATAAATATCACAATGACCACAAGATTACAGTGGTTTGTATTCAATGCTCTTCTTACCGGGCATCCAGTGCAGTCCCATTGACGACAGAAGAGGCCTGGTAAACTGTCGCATCTCCCTCGAGAGCCAACAAGTCGTCATGACCCAATCCTACATCACAAAATCGCATGAATTAAACAGCTGTCTAAATCCTCATACAGTGGAACCTCCCCTCCCTTATAAGAACTCCCATTATAAGACTCCCTCCCACATAAGACCTACTTCTCTGAGACATTGCAGCATTCTTTGTAAGTATTAAAATTACCTCCCTTATAAGACCCCTCCCTTATAAGACCTTCAAAAATCATCCAAAAATGAGGTCTTATAAGGGAGGGGTCTTAAAGGGAGGTACTTTTTAATACTTACAAAGAAGGGCAATGTCTCAGAGAAGCAGGTCTTATGTGGGAGGGAGTCTTCTAAAAAAACATCACATAATGTGGAACCTCCCTTACATTCAACATTATGTGATTGATTTTTGTTTTACCTTTGTCACAATAATGTAGATTTGATGATTGGCTTCTGTCATCATAATTTTCAATCTCACTTTCCATTACTTTCTTAAAGGTGATGATGAATGGAAACTAGCACCTGACTGCATGCATGCAAATTATAATGTAATAATCAGAATAATTTTTACACTTACACACATTATGCATTTAATACACGAGTGTGTTAAAGCCCAAAATGTAACAATTCAAGAAGAAACAAAATCAAGTTTGGTTGTCACGATTAAGCAATATAAAAAATGATGCGCACATACTTTCTTTTAACAAATGAAACTTGATACAAAGAGTAGGAACAATATATTAAAAAAACCATACAACATTTAACATTTATAACATTGGCTTCAAATGAGAAGTGCTCACCGAAACTGTTACAGGTGACAAGCATTTTGTCCGCGGGGGATAAACTGAGGAAGTAGTGTCCCTTGGCGGTCACCTGCACCGCACGGTAGTGCTCACAAGATGGCGCCTCTTTCTCTGTGGAGTTGTAAGCCTCTGAACAACAACAACAACAGATCGATCAATAAATCTGTGCATGTGATGGTAGAAGCCTTTGCCTGAATTTACAGTAAAATGCGGACTATAAGCTGCTACTTTTTATCCTGAACTTTGGCTCATGCGGCTTATAGACTGGTGCGATATCTGTGGATTTGTGTTTCCATTCTACATTTATCAGTATGATTAACTGTTTCTGGCCACACGCTTCAGCCTATTTAGAGCTTCTTTGGACTCAAAACTGGTTTTGGTAATCAATAGATTCAAATCTCATGTTTAAAGTGTCTGAGAAAAGTAACCCTTTCGCCACCAGCCATTTTTCAGCGAAAAATCTCCATTAAACTTACCTGGGTAGAGAAAAACATTAGTCTGTAATACTGGGAATTCCTCTGTTACATACTTAAAGTAAGGCCTATCCTTACCTCCCAAAATTAAGAGAATATGGTCTTTGGATAACAGGCCCTGATTTGATGCCTTTTGGTGTTAAATCACTGTGGAAGTAAGCATCATTGGGAGTTGGGGTAATAAGACAAGCACAGTAAATTAGTTGGGGTAATAAGACAAGCACAGTAAATTTCTGTCTTCCAAGCTGATCTTGCACAAATATGCAATTGTAGTGGAATGGTAAGGATGATAGAATAGATTGTGACAGTAAGCAAAATGACAAGACAATGACAAGACAATGACAGTAAGCAAAATGTTGTTAACTTTCTATTGTTTTTGCAAAGCGCATTCAGCTTTACGGTAATGCGCTATACAGTCGAAGACATTCAAAAAATCTTGAAAAATCGGTCGTAAAAGAGGAGGGTCTTAAATCAGGGGTGACCAAAACAATGCACTCACTACACCGTATATGACGCACAGCACAAGCATATGTCTCCTCACTACTTTCACCCTTTGCTCAAGGGTGAGCGTCACACATTTCCTTTTTTTTTACCCACATCGCTACACTGTGCTTTCTCCGCCATTCTTGAATGAAACATCCGGAGTAGCGCGGCTTGAATTAGCGCAGAGAAATCTCGCGAGATCGGACCCTCGCGACATTGACATTGGCTAACAACAGTGGTACCCGAGCTGTGCGTCGGCTCGAACTGAGGCAGAGAAGGATAGATATCATCGTTTTTGCGACTGATAATTGTCAGAATGTGTTGCATCGTCGTAAAATCAACGAGATTTCCGGTCGTAAAACGCGTTAGAGGGGGAGTCGTAAATGAGGAGGCAAGTTTTGAAGAAAAACGATCCGTCATTCATATTTTGGTCTTAAAAGAGGGGAGGTCGTAAATCAGAGGGCCGTTCGTGAGGGGGTCGACTGTATAAGTTTCCTAAATAAATAAATAAACTCTGAATCTAAGGATCCGTTCAAGAGCGTAATTCCTTGTGGGGGAGGATTTCTTCAGGCAGACCACTTCCTGAACCTGCATCAATGCTTTCCCCCCGTGACCTTTATAATGTTTCTAAAGGTCGTCCTGCTTTATGTTGTGGGATTCCCCCTAAATAGCACCTGTACAACAATTTTGTCAAATAGTAATGCGGTGTATTCCGTGTTTTTCCTTTCTCATTTCCCTCCTCTTTCTCTCTTGCTCTCTTTCTCTCTCTCTCTCTCCCTTTCTCTAAACCTCTCTCTTTCTCTACCTTTTACTCTTTCTCACTCACTCTCTCTCTCTCTCTCTGGCTGGGTGTAAAAAAGTACATGTATGTATACTTATCTCATTACCCTGTATAACTCTCTCTAATTCTGTTGTTGTTGTATGGGTTGGTATGGATGTGTGTATGGATCTGTATGTGTATTAAAAAAAAACTTCTTTATACTTGTTAATAACGAAAAACAGTTTTGTTATAAAAAAAAAATAGGCACACCTTATAATCCTTAAAGGATGAGATTTTGTCAAAATAACACATCGAGATCACCGGGAAAACACCCTTTATAGAGATCGCAACACTCACTTTGCTCTGGTTTCCTATAAATCAAACCGTCAAATCGGCGATTCCTCGAGGTGCAGGAAGTCAAATTCTTTCACTGAAAGAGAAGGCATGTGCCGTCTCTTTTGTAATGGCGGCCGGCGTTTAGACCAAATTTAGACAAACTCTGGTTTCCTAGAAATCAAACCGTACAATAGGCGATTCATCCTTGGCGGAGGTGCTGGAAGTCAAATTCTTTCACCCAAAGAGAAGGCGTGTGCCGTCTCTTTTCTAATGGCCGCCAAATTGTTTGCACGAAATTTTTGCAATACAAACCTTTTTATTTTTATTTTTAAAAATTTTATAGTTTATCTAAAGGAGTTTCACTCACAACAAAGGAAATAACTCCTTTTTTTTTTAACTGCACTACAAAAAATAAGAAAACGCTACAACCACAATGAGTGTCCTCCACCCACCCCATCCAAGATGGCTACTCTCTCCGGCATCTCCGCCAAGAAGGAATCGTCGTTTTGACGGTTTAATTTATAGGAAACCATGCAGAGCAAAGTGAGTGTTCTGATCCTTGAAAAGCCGTCTTTCTGGTGATCTCGACGTGTTTTTTACAAAACCTCATCCGTCAGGGTCCACCTTTAAAATATCGTAAACAGTGAAACCTCCCTTATAAGACTCCCCCTTTAAAGATTCCCTCCCACTTAAAACCCACTTCTCTGAGACATTGCCCTTCTTTGTAATTATTAAATTTACCTCCCTTATACAACTCCCTCCCACTTACGACCATATTTTGGACGATTTTTCAAGGTCTTCTTCCTCTTCGTCATTCGCTCTGACAATATGAGCTCAGATGTGTCATGCTGCCGTTATGCGCCTAAAGAAATATAGGCCCAGCATGTCCGTCTTCGGCTGCGGAAAATGTTTGTAAGAATTTTTAGAAAAAAAAGGCAGGAGAATGGATCAGCAAGGCAGAAAGATAGTAGATAACAGTAAGCAAAGGGAAAAGGCAGAGTCAAAGAGATTGACAGATTAGAGGAAGTTACAAGCACATAACTTCCAGAAGGTGGGGGAACTATTTGTACAAAAGGCCCCCATGCAGGTATCCCAACGGAGGGAGGGGGGGGGGGGGGTTCAAGGTCTTAAAAGGGAGGTTCCAGTGTAGTGACTTTGACTCACCAATATCATACACAGCATAGACGCCAGTGCTGTCGTTCCCACAGGTTTGAACAAAACTATCGGCGCACCCCCCATCAGGGCACATCGTCTCGTTACTAACGGCCAGCGCCTCAGAACTGATGCAGGAACACGCGTCGGAGGCCAGAAGCGCGTGACGCGCGTTCTGCGCGTGACACAAGGTCACACACTGCTGCACCGTCCTTGAACTCTGCGAGAGGTTGAAGGTCGCCAAGGGGTCGAGTGGTGAGAGGAAGATACGGCAGCCTTTGAAAGCTGTTGAATAAAAATGGATAGTGTGTGCATGTAAGAGAGAGAGAGAGAGAAATTGTGTGTGTGTGTGTGTGAGAGAGAGAGAGAGAGAGAGAGAGAGAGAGAGAGAGAGAGAGAGTGTGGTGTGTGAGAGAGAGAGAGAGAGTGTGTGTGTGGTGTGTGAGAGAGAGAGTGAGAGAGAAAGTGAGAGTGAAAGAAAGTGTGTGTGTGTGTGTGTGTGTGTGTGTGTGTGTGTGTGTGTGTGTGAGAGAGAGTGTGTGTGTGTGGTGTGTGAGAGAGAGAGAGTGAAAGAACATAGTGTGTGTGTGTGTGTGTGTGTGTGGTGTGTGTGTGAGAGAGAGAGAGAGAGAGGGAGGAGAGAGAGGGAGTGTGTGTGTAAGAGAGAGAGAGAGAGTGTGTGTGTATGAGTGTGCATGTGTGTATGAGTGTGAGAGTGCATGTGAGTGTGTATGTGTGTTAAACTGTTTGTGCATGTGCATGTGTGTGTGTGTGTGTCCACAACTGTACATGTGCATGTGTGTGTGTTTGTGTGTATCTGTGTGCCCTTGAGTGTGTGTGTCTGTGTGTGTTTAAATAAATATAAAGCCTACAAATCACAATCACAAAACATGCACAAGTTCATAACACATAAACACATGCATGCTAGCTTTTTTTTTTTAAACCGCCTTCAGGCACAACACACCATTTTTACCCACTTTAGAAAACGAACATAAAAGCCTCATGGACTAAACTCTTAGGCCGTGTACACACATAAGCGGATATCCCACGCGGAAACCCATGCGCAATCCATAAATAAGTGAAACAAAGGGAAAAGATGTGCGCACGCGTCCAAATTTCCCCTATGAGCGCAAACTTTTATGCTTCTTTCTTCCACTTATCTAGGGCTTTCCGTACGGGAACTTACGCGTCTAATGTGAACCTGGCCTTAGTCTTCAGTCTGTCTTGTCTCACCAGGTGTGGTTTGACAGATGAAGGGCAGCTTATCGCTCAACGCAGCATCTCTCTCCACCTGCCATAGCCCCGCGTTCAGCGTGACCCAGTTCTGGGCGCCGGGCGACAGGGTCAAGTTCCAAAGGGCAGAGGTCAGCAGGGAGCCGTCTGACCCCACAGCCAGTTGATCTAACAAGCAAAATAGGAATTGTTTGGAAATAATTAAGGGGAGTGATTTCATGGTGTGTGGGAGTGATCTTGCCTAATTCATCGGTCAAACAGGGGAAGTAACTCTGCCATCAGCTCTCGTAGCCTATCGACTCGTGTGTTTGAGCAGACATACAGCACTTAGAACACAGTGCGTCATTCTAAAAAATTGTCTTTTTTTTTTTACGTCACATTTTGCAAGTTTTATCAGTTTCTAAAAAAAAATTGGCAAGTCGCTGACTTCGCATCCTGCAGTTTCAAGCTTCGACGCCATTGTTGCATTGTTGCTATGGTATTTGACCGAGTAATGGAGGTAAACAACTCTAATTTTCACGAAAGTGCTCTCCCCTACTTATGTACGTCATGTGTCCGTTTTCCAGTTTTCACTGGTGTCCTCGCTGCATTCAGCAGACACATTCCGATTTCGGAAGGAGCTCAAAGGAGAAAAACTATATGGAAGATTTGGGGGGGGGGGGGGGGGGGTGGGAAGAAAGGCAGGAGAAATGGCCAAAAAGTCAGAAAGATAGTAGATGACACAAAGCAAGGAATCAAGGCAGAGTCAAAGAGAGAGACAGATTTAAAGGAATAGTTACAAGCACAGAACTTCCAGAAGGTGGGGGAACTATTCGTACACTGAGGCAGACTTCACATTCTAAAGGGCCGGCTACACGTCAACTAATATCGTACGACTGTACTATACGATTCGGTCACATGGTCTCGAAGAACAAATTTGATTCGCGCTTCGAGACAACATAATCCTCATAATGGGGAAAGTACGTATGTGTCCTGTTTTCAGTTTTCACTGTTCTCCCCGCTGCGGCACAGCCGACACATTCCGATTTCGGAGGAGCTGAAAGAAGAAAAGTTATTTGGAAGATTTTTTCATCCTTTTTAAAGGCAAGAGAATGGGCCAATAAGTCAGAAATATAGTAGATGACAGTAAGCAAAGGAAAAAGGCAGAGTCAATGAGAGTGGAAGATTACAAGCACAGACATAACTTCCAGAAGGTGGGGGAACTATTTTTTATGAAAGACACCCCCCCCCCCACACACCCCCCCTGTATCCCATGGGGAGAGACTCGTGGAGGGGGGCAGGGTCGTCCAGCTCCTTGTATGGAGGCACGAGGCATCCATCCACTGCACCAAACCAAATGATCGAATAGTATCGTTACAGTTAGTACATATTAGTTGACATGTAGCAGGCACTTAAGAACTACATGTAGATTGACAATGAAGGTGTTGTGTGTGTGTAGTGTGTGTGTGTAGTGCGTGTGCGTGTGCGGGTGTGCGTGTGTCAGTGTGCGTGTCTGTAAATTATGTAAATGGCAAAAGATCCGGACATGTCGTTTGACAATAGACTGCAACATAGTTTTGTTTGATGTTTTGCGCATGTTTTGCTTGTGTGCCACATGTTTTCTATTCTGTTTGTTCTCCATGCCCCCCAAGAGGGGTCAAAGGATTATTATTAAATTGAAATTGAAATTTGCGTGTGTGTGCATGTGTTGTGTGTGCGCGTGTCTAAGTGGTGCGTGTGTACTTGCTTGCGTGCGTGCGTGCGTGTGTGATGTTGTTCTTCAGTTTAACGTCCTTCCACTAAAAAGTAATTCAGACAAGTGTGTGTGTGTGTGTGTGTGTGTTTGTGTTGTGTTGTGTTGTGTTGTGTTTGTGTTGTGTTGTGTTTGTGTTGTGTTTGTGTTGTGTTGAAACTTGTGTTGTGTGTGTGTGTTGTGTTGTGTTGTGTGGTGTGGTGTGGTGTGGTGTGGTGTGGTGTGGTGTGGTGTGGTGTGGTGTGGTGTGTGTGTGTGGTGTGGTGTGGTGTGGGTGTGGTGTGTGTGTGTGTGTGTGTTTGTGCAAGTTAGAACATGCAAGTGTGTGTGTTGCCACAGTACAATCACCTTCCCAGGTAAGCTGCACACCCAGTCTCCACCAACCAAAGTCGGCCAAGCTGGGTATCCCTTCTACGGCCCGCGCCAGAAAGGTCAACTCCCCAAGGTCGCGCGGCGTTGCCAGGCAACCGCTCAGCGTGCGGCAGACCTGAACCGCCTCGCCCATGGCCATCGTTTCCCAGGGAAAGAAGCGATAGCAACGGCCTTGGTTGCCTAGGAAACCAGGTGGACAGGTCGTGGTGTCTGAAAAAGCGGGAAAGTTAAGTACTTTGGATTTACTGGTAAGAAAGATTTATTTATTTATTTATTTATTTATATATTGTTAGACCATTTATATAGCGCTTATCTTATATCTCTTAAGCGCTTAGCAATTGCACTAAAATATATATATTAACCCCCAGTGGGAATACCGGGGGGGGGGGGGGGGTCTTTTGTACAAATAGTTCCCCCACCTTCTGGAAGCCCACTGATCTGTGCTTGTTAACTTTTCCTCCAATCTGTCACTCTCTTTGACTCTTTGCCTTTTTGCCTTTGCTTACTGTGCATCATATGCTATCTTTCTATCTTACTGGTCCATTCTCCTGCCTTTTTTCTACTAAATTCTTACAAAGATTTCTTTAGCCGAAGTCGAACATGCTGGGCCTAACTATTTCTTAATTTGGCTCATAACGGCAGCATGACGCATCTGCGCTCATGTGACAGGAAAATGTCTGAGTGAACGAGGAAGAAGAAGAAGATATAAATCAAAAACAAACCTTTACATACGTGCACAAACATTCCCACCCTGCTGCCCCGTCTCTCATTATCGAACGCAACCACTCTAAAAAGATAGAAACATGACTATCGAAAACACCCCGACATAACAACGAATGCGGAAAACAAACACACACACAAACAGAAATATTTTAACCAAAATAATTTGTTCACTATTGGCCTTTGCAACTAGGGTTATTAACGCCCTTGACAGTGAGAGTGAATCCCTTGTTGGTCAGTGCTGACAAGGGCATTCACTCTTGCGAAAGGCAGCCATTTAGTGGCCTCAAATAGGGTTATTGGCGAGAGTTATGCCCTGTTTGGTCAGTGCTCAACCATCTTTCCCCACCCACCAAGGGCAAAAAGGTGTTCTTTGCAGTACATGCCAATAATATTCCAAACATTAAAAATAAATTTTAACCAAGACCAAAGATGAAAATAAATGCTCTGTCATGCTTCAGTGTGTCTACAGTTGCAATAGCAGGAATGCAAGTGCGAAGAGATCCAGAAACTTGAATCTAGAATCCCCCTCTCCCCTCCTCCCCCACCCTCTTCCCCCAAAGGGGAACGTTCAAATAGTTTCCCCCGCCTTTTGGAAGTTTTGTGCTTGTAACTTTCCTGTAATCAGTCACTCTCTTTGACTCTGCCTTTTTCCCCTTTTGCTTACTGTCGTCTACTATCTTTCTGACTTTACTGGTCCATTCTCTTGCCTTGTTTTGTCCAAGAAACGTTTACAAAGATTTTCTCCAGCCAAAGACAGGACATGCTGGGTCCCAAACTAGTTTCTTGTAGTGTCTGACAAAACGGTAGAATTTATTTCCAAAACTCACCAGGGTTTGGGTTTGGGTGATCAAGGTAGAAATAGAAGAAGCAAACTTTTCGCTCGTAGAGCTTTCATCAGACTGGGGGTTAGTGGGGAGAGAGACAGAGTTTGAAAGCAAGTTAGATTTTTTAGTTAGATGCATAACGGCAGCATGAAGAATCTGCGCTCATAATTGACATTTTCTCAACTTGGGTCTGACCCAATGACAAAGAACAAGAAAGTCACCACTTTTACACTCCTGGGGATGGGTGGTGGGGTTGGAGTTGACGTTTGTCCAAAAAGTTTCTTTCTTTTTAATTCTTTTGCGTTAACCCTCTTGCATTCGCATTTGTTACATAAAAAACTTCTTCTAGTGTTCAGATTCTTTCAAGCATTTTTGGGAAAAAACTGTCTTTTGAAGCACACAGAGCACCACACACAGTTACCTATCACATCACTGCAAGTGAGAAGCTTCTTCATAGTGTGTGCATAACAAGCCAGAACTTAGTGCGTGATGAAAATGCCCCAATCAGAGGGGGTCTCAGAGTGGGGGCAAGCTAAGGGCGGTTTTGGGCGGCTTGAATACAACAGAGGCAACTTCCAGCTGGGCGGTTTTGGGCGGAATAAATGCAAGGGGGTTAAAGGAGGGGAGAGTCTAAGAGGGGGGGTTATTAGGGGGGTGCGGGGGGGTGGGGGGGGGGGGGGGGGGGGTGGGGGGCATAATGGGGGTGTATGGGGACATTTGTACTTTTTATTATTTTGTTGATTGGTGAGGAATAGACTGAAACAGAGGTAGACAGGAAGAACAAGAAGAATGAGAACACAATAGAGACAGGAGTTGTGCGGGTCGGGGTTTGTCCCCGGTGAGCGCTTGGCTAACCGGATTGGTCCAGCCTGGATACTGGAGAAAAAAACTATGGCCAAATGTAATATACTGTCAATACCACCAGACAGGTTAATAAAAAGAAAATCAAAAAACAAAAAATCGTTAAGTTCAAAGGATGGTCTCATTTGCGCTCTCCCAGTTTTAGAGGCGTCGAGTTTATAGCAGGGTCATAGGCTCCTTCGACGTACGAATCCAGATCCAGAGATCCAGATCCAGATCCAGAGTGAAATAGTGATGGACATAAGCTGATAACAATAATTAATGGGAACAAACAGCTATACTGTTGGCGAAAGCTTAAACGAACCACTGAAAAAGCTGAAAGGGAAATAATAAATACCCGTGTAAGCTTCGATTCCAAGGGATCATGCCATCTAACCTGACAGGCCACAGACAGTCGGCGTGACAGTGCCAGTCTCATGGTTTCTCAACAGCGTAAGCTCGTCGTCGGAGCAGGATGAGGCGGTGCGAGGCAGGTCTTCGGGGGCCTCTGCTGCGCATGTCTGTCATGTGCTGAACCATAGGGCGCTGTGTGCCTGTCGTGTAGGCGATGCACCATATGTCTGCACACACAGTCTTAAACTCTTATTGAATGGCGAGTGTCGTAAGGAGCAGGATGAAATTGGAGTGCCAGCGCTGGTCAGGCCTCATCTGACATGTTTGGAAATTGTACACACGAAGACATGTCACATGTGTGGAGAGATGCACACGTCATTGGCTTAGCGTAAGTGTTGTTGGAGCACCCCTTAGTTCCCGATGACACAAGAGATTTCGAGACAGTTATTATATTTTTGACATGACAAGTTCAGGGGTGTTACAATCACAGGGGGTACAGAAATTGGAGGTCATATCATGGGGGGCAGGGGTCTCAGTGACAGGCGGTGGAAAAGTATCACCTTATAGTTTTTTTTAATTATGGTAGACACATGATTCATTGCATAAACAAAACAAAAATCCCCTATTTACACGAGGCTGGTTGAAGAAGGGGCGACAGACAAATGGTGGGTGATGGATGAGAGTTTCGGGAATTGGGGGAGAACAGCAGTGGTGCCACGGAGACGAAGGCGAGACACAGCAGCCTTAAACTTAGACTTGACAATTATTTTCTATGGCATCACCGACTAAATACTGTGTTGGCGGGTTGTGTGCCCGTCGCGATCTTTTTGTGGACCTTGTTCCGTAAAGAGAGCGGGACATCACACTCTAGAAGCTGATCTCTCGGGGTCTTGTTTCTGAAAAAGAAGTCGTGCAAATCCTACTGAGCGACCACGTGCGAACAAACTCCTCTCTCCAGGAGTCTCCAGGGATTGGTCGAGAGCGAGGCACGTCTGCTTGCAGAGCCCCACAGTCATTGAGCTGCTAGTCAGCAATCGTCCGGTCTGCGTGGACTCGTTGAGCGTCGGAAGGGGTTTTACGTCGTCGCTTTTTTTCGACTTTGGAGAACTTTTTTTTTTTTTTTTGTCCGCGGCCTGTGCTCTTTTTTTTTTTTTCCCGGGGGAAGCAGGGCGTCTCGCGCTTTTGCGTCTTTTATTTCCGGGAAAGACGGCTCGGTCGGGGTTCTTGTTTTTTTAATTTCCCTCGGCCCGCCGCGCTGCGGGGGGCCCCGGAAGGGTCGGGGGCCCGCGTCGGCTCGGGTGCTCATGGGTCGTGGTGTTTGGGGTGTCTGCGGGTTGTCTCAGGGCGGGGGGGGGGGGGGGGGGGGGGATCTCTCCTCCGCCCCCTCTCTCTGGTGTTGTGTCTCGGTCTCTCCTTTCGTCGTCTCGTCGTCCCTCGCCTGTCAGCTCCGTTTGGTCGTGCGTCGTCGCTCTTCTCGTCGTCTCTCGGCGTCGGGTCCGCGGTCCCGCCCGGGTCATATCTGTGTGTGTGTTCTCCTGGGGACGTCTCTCTGGTCTCGGGTCGGATTCGCCGTCTCTAACTATCGTCTAAAGCTCAAAGGAAAGAAAAACAAACAAAAAAATAGAACATAAAGGGAACATAAAAAGGGGCGTGTGTGATCATGATCAACATGAACATTTCGAAAATAGAATTGCAAAGGTATGACAAAGGAAAGCAAATATCCCAATGTAAGTATTAATGCAGTGGACTAAACACTTTATTATGCTGAATCATACAGACATTAATGCAAAATAAAATTAAAAAAACAAAAAAATGTTTTGTTTGTCATACACAGACATTAATAAAAAAATTATTTAAAAACAAAACAAAAAAGTTTTTGTTTGTTATTGTAAACTATTTTTAAAAAAAATCCTGATATTGTTCTCCACTGTCTTTGTCAACAGACGACGTAGGCTGTTTCGCGCTCAACGATTCCACGCAACCGGCGATTGCTGACTACAGCTCAATGACTGTGGGGCTCTGCAAGCAGACGTGCCTCGCTCTCAACCAATCCCTGGCTCTCCTGGACGTCCGCTCCTGTTACTGCGCTCAGGGGTTGTCTTCCCTTCAGGCCGAAGATCAGTTAGAGTGTGATGTCCCGTGTCCCGGAAATCGTCTACAGGTGTGCGCGACGGGCGGTTTTCTTCGGGGGTATTTAGTCGGTGAGTTAAAAAGAAAATAATTTTAAATTTTATTTTAAGGGTTTTTTTCTGGGCTGTGCAGTGGCACACGCTGCTCATTCCAATTCCCAACTCTCAGCCACACCCTGGTTTGTCAGGTCGCAGAATCTGAAACCAGAAATTTGTAAATAGGGGATTTTTGTTTTGTTTTATGAATGAATCATGTGTGTATCCTATTTTACGGACTATAAGGCGATACTTTCCCCTCAGACTGAGACCCCTGCGCCTTATGATATGACTGATAATATAGTACAAAAATATAATAACATCTGAACTTTCTGTCAAAAATATAATAACATCTGAACTTTGTGTCAAATTTGGGGGGTGCTCCACAACACTTACCTAAGAGATGGTGTGTGCATGTGTGCATGCATGTGCATGTGGACGTGTGTGCATTTTCAAACATGGCAGAGAGGTGTGAAGCGCTGCATGCCAATTTCATCCTGCTCCTTAACACTTACCTAATAAGAGATGACGTGTTGTGCACACATATGTGCATATGTACACTACAGGCACACATGTATGTATTTTCAGACATGACAGACATGGCAGAGAGGTGCGAAGTGCTGCATGCCAATTTCATCCTGCTCCACAACACTTACCTGTTGAGAAACAATGTCACTGGCACTGTCACGCCGACTGTCTGTGGCCTGTCAGGTTAGATGGCATGATCCCTTGGAATCGAAGCTTACACGGGTATTTATTATTTCCCTTTCAGCTTTTTCAGTGGTTCGTTTAAGCTTTCGCCAACAGTATAGCTGTTTGTTCCCATTAATTATTGTTATCAGCTTATGTCCATCACTATTTCACTCTGGATCTGGATCTGGATCTCTGGATCTGGATTCGTACGTCGAAGAAGCCTATGAAGGCTATAAACTTGACGGAAACTGGGAGAGCGCAAATGAGAGTTTGAACTTAATGATTTTTTATTTTATTTTTATTTTTTAAAGTAAACTGTCTGGTGGTATTGACAGTATATTACATTTGGCCATAGGCTTTTTCATAGTATCCAGGCTGGACCAATCTGGCTAGCGAAGCGCTCACCGGGGACGAACCCCGACCGGCACAGCTCCTGTTCTCTATGTGTTCTCATCTTCTTGTTCTTCCTGTCTACCTCTGTTTCAGTCTATTCCTCACCAATCAACAAAATAATAAAAGTACAAATGTCACATACAAACACATATGCCCCCCCCCCCCCCACCCCCCCCCCCCCTAACTCCCCTCCCCCTTTAGACTCTCCCCTCCTTAACCCTCTTGCATTTATTCCGGCCCAAACCGCCCAGCCGGAAGTTGCCTCTGTGTATTCAAGCCGCCCAAAACCGCCCGTAGCTTGCCCCCACTCTGAGACCCCCTCTGATGGCATTTTCATCACGCACTAAGTTCTGGATTGTTATGCACGCACTGTGAAGAAGCTTCTCACTTGCAGTGATGCGATAGTAACTGTATGGCGCTCTGTGTGCTTCAAAAGACAGTTTTTCCCAAAAATGCGCGAAAGAATCTGAACACTAGAAGAAGTTTAGTATGTAACAAATGCGAATGCAAGAGGGTTAACCAAAAGATTAAAAGAAAGAAACAAGACAAACGTCACCCCAACCCCACCACCCATCCCCAGGAGTTCTAGATTCTTTCTTTCTTTGTCAATGGGTCAGACAGTTTTTCCTGTCAATTATGAGCGCAGATTCTTCATGCTGCCGTTATGCAATCTAACTAAAAAATCTAACTTGCTTTCAAACTCTGTCTCTCTCCCCACTAACCCCCAGTCTGATGAAAGCTCTACGAGCAGAAAGCTTGCTTCTTCCCCTTTTCTACCTTGATCACCAAACCCAAACCCTGGTGAGTTTTTCCCCATTCTACCAGTTTTGTCCCAACTAAGAAATAGTTTGGCCCAGCATGTCCGTCTTCGGCTGGAGAAAAATGTTTGTAAAAGTGTTTCTTGGACAAAACACAGGCAAGAGAGAATGGACCAGTAAGGCAGAAAGATAGTAGACGACAGTAAGCAAAGGGAAAAGGCAGAGTCAAAGAGAGTGACTGATTAGAGGAAGTTACAAGCACAGAACTTCCAGAAGGTGGGGGAAACTATTTGAACGTTCCCCTTTGGGGGAAGAGGGTGGGGGAGGAGGGGAGAGGGGGATTCTAGATTCAAGTTTCTGGATCTCTTCGCACTTGCATTCCTGCTATTGCAACTGTAGACACACTGAAGCATGACAGAGCATTTATTTTCATCTTTGGTCTTGGTTAAAATTTATTTTTATGTTTGGTTATTGGCTACTGCAAAGAACACCTTTTTTGCAAGAGTGAATGCCCTTGGTGGGTGGGGGAAGATGGTTGAGCACTGACCAAACAAGGGCATAACTCTCGCCAATAACCCTATTTGATGCCACTAAATGGCTGCCTTTTCGCAAGAGTGAATGCCCTTTTCAGCACTGACCAACAAGGGATTCACTCTCACTGTCAAGGGCGTTAATAACCTAGTTGCAGAGGCCAATAGTTACAAATTATTTTGGTTAAAATATTTCTGTTTGTGTGTGTGTTTGTTTTCCGCTTCGTTGTTATGTCGGGGTGTTTTCGATAGTCATGTTTCTATCTTTTTAGAGTGGTTGCGTTCGATAATGAGAGACGGGGCAGCAGGGTGGGAATGTTTGTGCACGTATGTAAAGGTTTGTTTTTGATATATATCTTCTTCTTCTTCCTCGTTCACTCAGACAGTTTCCTGTCACATGAGCGCAGATGTGCCATGCTGCCGTTATGCGCCAAACTAAGAAATAGTTAGGCCCAGCATGTTCGACTTCGGCTGAAGAAATCTTTGTAAGAATTTATAGAAAAAAAGGCAGGAGAATGAACCACCAGTAAGATAGAAAGATAGCAGATGACAGTAAGCAAAAGGAAAAGGCAGAGTCAAAGAGAGTGACAGATTGGAGGAAGTTACAAGCACAGAGCTTCCAGGAGGTGGGGGAACTATTTGTACAAAAGACCCCCCCCCCCCCCCGGTATTCCCACGGGGGGTTAATATATATAATTTTAGTGCAATTGCTAAGCGCTTAAGAGATATAAGATAAGCGCTATATAAATGGTCTTAATATATAAAATAAATAAATAAATAAATAAATCTTCTAACCAGTAAATCCAAAGTACTTAACTTTCCCGCTTTTTCAGACACCACGACCTGTCCACCTGGTTTCCTAGGCAACCAAGGCCGTTGCTATCGCTTCTTTCCCTGGGAAACGATGGCCATGGGCGAGGCGGTTCAGGTCTGCCGCACGCTGAGCGGTTGCCTGGCAACGCCGCGCGACCTTGGGGAGTTGACCTTTCTGGCGCGGGCCGTAGAAGGGATACCCAGCTTGGCCGACTTTGGTTGGTGGAGACTGGGTGTGCAGCTTACCTGGGAAGGTGATTGTACTGTGGCAACACACACACTTGCATGTTCACTTGGCACAAAACACACACACACACACACACACCACACCACACACACACACCACACCACACCACACACACACCCACACCACACCACACCACACCACACCACACAACACCACACAACACAACACAACAAACACACACACACCACAACACACACAACACAACAACAACACAACACAAACACAACACAACACAACACAACACAACACAACACAACACAACACAACACACACACACACACACACACACATTGTCTGAATCACTTTTAGTGGAAGGACGTTAAACTGAAGAACAACATCACACACGCACGCACGCACGCAAGCACACACACACACGCACACACCACGCACACACACACACATGCACACACACAAATTTCAATTTGAATTTAATAATAATCCTTTGACCCCTCTTGGGGGGCATGGAGAACAAACAGAATAGAAAACATGTGGCACACAAGCAAAACATGCGCAAAACATCAAACAAAACTATGTTGCAGTCTATTGTCAAACGACATGTCCGGATCTTTTGCCATTTACATAATTTACAGACACGCACACTGACACACGCACACGCACACGCACACGCACACACACACACACACACACACACACACCTTCATATGTCAATCTACATGTAGTCTTAAGGGCCTGCTACATGTCAACTAATATTAGTAGTACGACTGTACGATACGATTCGATCATGTGGTTGGGGCAGTGGATGGATGCCTCGTGCCTCGTGCATACGAGGAGCTGGATGACCCTGCCCCCTCCACGAGTCTTTCCCCGTGGGGATACCGGGGGGGGGGTGGGGGAGGGGGTGTGTTTCATAAAATAGTTCCCCCACCTTCTGGAGGTTCTGTGCTTGTAATCTTCCACTCTCATTGACTCTGCCTTTTCCATTTGCTTACTGTCATCTACTATATTTCTGACTTATTGGCCCATTCTCTTGCCTTTAAGAAAAAAAAAATCTTCCAAATAACCCCCCATTTTCTTCTTTGAGCTCCTCCGAAATCGGAATGTGTCGGCTGTGCGCAGCGGGGAGACCAGTGAAAACTGAAAACAGACACATACGTACTTTGCCCATTATGAGGATTATGTGGTCTCGAAGCGCGAATCAAATTTGTTCTTCGAGACCACGTGATCGAATCGTATCGTACAGTCGTACGATTTTAGTTGACGTGTAGCCGGCCCTTTAGAATGTGAAGTCTGCCTCAGTGTACGAATAGTTTCCCCACCTTCTGGAAGTTCTGTGCTTGTAACTTCCTTTAATCTGTCTCTCTCTTTGACTCTGCCTTTTCCCTTGCTTTGTCTCATCTACTATCTTTCTGACTTTTTGGCCCATTTCTCCTGCCTTTCTTCCCCCCCCCCCCCCCCCCCCCCAAATACTCTTCCATATAGTTTTCTCCTTTGAGCTCCTTCCGAAATCGGAATGTGTCTGCTGAATGCAGCCGAGGACACCAGTGAAAACTGGAAAACGGACACATGCGTACATACGTAGGGGAGAGCACTTTGTGAAAATAAGAGTTGTTTACCTCCATTACTCGGTCAAATTACATAGCAATAATGCAACAATGGCGTCGAAGCTTGAAAACCGCAGGATGCGAGTCAGCGACTTGCAAACATTTTTTTTAGACAAACTGATAAAACTTGCAAAATGTGACGTTTAAAAAAAAAAATGACTTAAATTTTAGAATGACGCACGGTGTTCTAAGTGCTGTATGTCTGCTCAAACACACGAGTCGATAGGTTACGAGAGCTGATGGTAGAGTGACTTCCCCTGTTTGACCGATTGAATTAGGCAAGATCACTCCCACACACCATGAAATAACTCAATTATTTCCGAACAATTCCTATTTTGCTTGTTAGATCAACTGGCTGTGGGGTCAGACGGCTCCCTGCTGACCTCTGCCCTTTGGAACTTGACCCTGTCGCCCGGCGCCCAGAACTGGGTCACGCTGAACGCGGGGCTATGGCAGGTGGAGAGAGATGCTGCGTTGAGCGATAAGCTGCCCTTCATCTGTCAAACCACACCTGGTGAGACAAGACAGACTGAAGACTAAGGCCAGGTTCACATTAGACGCGTAAGTTCCCGTACGGAAAGCCCTAGATAAGTGGAAGAAAGAAGCATAAAAGTTTTTGTGCGCTCATAGGGGAAATTTGGACGCGTGCGCAAATCTTTTCCCTTTGTTTCACTTATTTATGGATTGCGCACGGGTTTCCGCGGTGGGATATCCGCTTATGTGTGTACACGGCCTAAGAGTTTAGTCCATGAGGCTTTTATGTTCGTTTTCTAAAGTGGGTAAAAATGGTGTGTTGTGCCTGAAGGCGGTTTAAAAAAAAAAAGCTAGCATGCATGTGTTTATGTGTTATGAACTTGTGCATGTTTTGTGATTGTGATTTGTAGGCTTTATATTTATTTAAACACACACAGACACACACACTCAAGGGCACACAGATACCACACAAACACACACACATGCACATGTACAGTTGTGGACACACACAGGCACACACACATGCACATGCACAAACAGTTTAACACCACATACACACTCACATGCACTCTCAACACTCATAACACAACACATGCACACACTCACTACACACACACCTCTCTCACTCTCTCTCTCTCTCTCTCGTCTTACACACACACATCCCTCTCTCTCTCCCTCTCTCTCTTCTCTCTCTCTCACACCCGAACACACACGGACATACACACACACACCCACACACTATTTCTTTTTTCACTCTCTCTCTCTCTCTCACACACAAACAACACACACACACACTCACACACACACACACACACACACACACACACACAACACACACCACACACACTAGTTCTTTCACTCTCACTCTCTCTCTCACACAACCACACACACACTCTCTCTCTCTCTATCTCTCACACACACACCACTCTCTCTCTCTCTCTCTCTCTCTCTCTCTCTTCTCTCTCTCTCTCTCACACACACACACCACACAATTTCTCTCTCTCTCTCTCTTACATGCACACACTATCCATTTTTATTCAACAGCTTTCAAAGGCTGCCGTATCTTCCTCTCACCACTCGACCCCTTGGCGACCTTCAACCTCTCGCAGAGTTCAAGGACGGTGCAGCAGTGTGTGACCTTGTGTCACGCGCAGAACGCGCGTCACGCGCTTCTGGCCTCCGACGCGTGTTCCTGCATCAGTTCTGAGGCGCTGGCCGTTAGTAACGAGACGATGTGCCCTGATGGGGGGTGCGCCGATAGTTTTGTTCAAACCTGTGGGAACGACAGCACTGGCGTCTATGCTGTGTATGATATTGGTGAGTCAAAGTCACTACACTGGAACCTCCCTTTTAAGGACCTTGAACCCCCCCACCCCCCCCCCCCTCCCTCCGTTGGGATACCTGCATGGGGGCTCTTTTGTACAAATAGTTTCCCCCACCTTCTGGAAGTTATGTGCTTGTAACTTCCTCTAATCTGTCACTCTCTTTGACTCTGCCCCCACCCCTTTCCCCCCCCACCTACCCTTTGCTTACTGTTATCTACTATCTTTCTGCCTTGCTGATCCATTCTCCTGCCTTTTTTTTCTAAAAAAATTCTTGCAAAGATTTTCCGCAGCCGAAGACGGACATGCTGGGCCTATTTTTTTTAGGCATGCATAACGGCAGCATGACACAATCTGAGCTCATATTTGTCAGAGCGATGATGAACGAAAGGAGGAAGAAGACCTTGAAAATCGTCCAAAATATGGTCGTAAGTGGGAGGGAGTTGTATAAGGGAGGTAATTTTAATAATTACAAAGAAGGGCAATGTCTCAGAGAAGTGGGTCTTAAGTGGGAGGGAATCTTTAAAGGGGGAGTCTTATAAGGGAGGTTTCACTGTTTACGATATTTTAAAGGTGGACCCTGACGGATGAGGTTTTGCAAGAAACACGTCGAGATCACCAGAAAGACGGCTTTTCAAGGATCAGAACACTCACTTTTGCTCTGCATGGTTTCCTATAAATTAAACCGTCAAAACGGCGATTCCTTCCTTGGCGGAGATGCCGGAGAGAGTAGCCATTTTGGATGGGGTGGGTGGAGGACACTCATTGTGGTTGAAGCGTTTTATTATTTTTTTGTAGTGCAGTAAAAAAAAAAGGAGCTATTTCCTTTGTTGTGAGTGAAACTCCTTTAGATAAACTATGTAATTAAAAAAATAATAAAAAAAGGTTTGTATTGCGAAAATTTCGTGCAAACAATTTGGCGGCCATTAGAAAAGAGACGGCACACGCCTTCTCTTTGGGTGAAAGAATTTGACTTCCAGCACCTCCGCCAAGGATGAATCGCCTATTGTACGGTTTGATTTCTAGGAAACCAGAGTTTGTCTAAATTTGGTCTAAACGCCGGCCGCCATCACAAAAGAGACGGCACACGCCTTCTCTTTAGGTGAAAGAATTTGACTTCCAGCACCTCCGCCACGGAGGAATCGCCGATTTGATGGTTTGATTTCTAGGAAACCAGAGCAGAGCAATGTGAGTGTTGCGATCTCTATAAAGGGAGTATTCCTGGTGATCTCGACGTGTATTTTTGACAAAATCTCATCCTTTAAGGATTATAAGGTGTGCCTATTTTTTTTTTATAACAAAACTGTTTTTCGTTATTAACAAGTATAAAGAAGTTTTTTTTTAATACACATACAGATCCATACACACATCCATACCAACCCATACAACAACAACAGAATTAGAGAGAGTTATACAGGGTAATGAGATAAGTATAAATAGACATTTTTTACACACAGCCATGAGAGAGAGAGAGAGAGACGTGAGTGGAAAGAGAGTAAAAGGTTAGAGAAAGAGAGAGGGTTTTAGAGAAAAGGGAGAGAGAGAGAGAGAAAGAGAGCAAGAGAGAAAGAGGAGGGAAATGAGAAAGGAAAAACACGGAATACACCGCATTACTATTTGACAAAATTGTTGTACAGGTGCTATTTAGGGGGAATCCCACAACATAAAGCAGGACGACCTTTAGAAACATTATAAAGGTCACGGGGGGAAAGCATTGATGCAGGTTCAGGAAGTGGTCTGCCTGAAGAAATCCTCCCCCACAAGGAATTACGCTCTTGAACGGATCCTTAGATTCAGAGTTTATTTATTTATTTAGGAAACTTATACAGTCGACCCCCTCACGAACGGCCCTCTGATTTACGACCTCCCCTCTTTTAAGACCGAAATATGAATGACGGATCGTTTTTCTTCAAAACTTGCCTCCTCATTTACGACTCCCCCTCTAACGCATTTTACGACCGTAAATCTTGTTGATTTTACGACCGATGCAACACATTCTGACAATTATCAGTCGCAAAAACGTATGATATCTATCCTTCTCTGCCTCAGTTCGAGCCGACGCACAGCTCGGGTACCACTGTTGTTAGCCAATGTCAATATCGCGAGGGTCCGATCTCGCGAGATTTCTCTGCGCTAATTCAAGCCGCGCTACTCCGGATGTTTCATTCAAGAATGGTGGAGAAAGCACAGTGTAGCGATGTGGGTAAAAAAAAAGGAAATGTGTGACGCTCACCCTTGAGCAAAGGGTGAAAGTAGTGAGAAGACATATGCTTGTGCTGTGCGTCATATACGGTGTAGTGAGTGCATTGTTTTGGTCACCCCTGATTTAAGACCCTCCTCTTTTACGACCGATTTTTCAAGATTTTTTGAATGTCTTCGACTGTATAGCGCATTACCGTAAAGCTGAATGCGCTTTGCAAAAACAATAGAAAGTTAACAACATTTTGCTTACTGTCATTGTCTTGTCATTGTCTTGTCATTTTGCTTACTGTCACAATCTATTCTATCATCCTTACCATTCCACTACAAGTGCATATTTGTGCAAGATCAGCTTGGAAGACAGAAATTTACTGTGCTTGTCTTATTACCCCAACTAATTTACTGTGCTTGTCTTATTACCCCAACTCCCAATGATGCTTACTTCCACAGTGATTTAACACCAAAAGGCATCAAATCAGGGCCTGTTATCCAAAGACCATATTCTCTTAATTTTGGGAGGTAAGGATAGGCCTTACTTTAAGTATGTAACAGAGGAATTCCCAGTATTACAGACTAATGTTTTTCTCTACCCAGTAAGTTTAATGGAGATCTTTTCGCTGAAAAATGGCTGGTTGGCGAAAGGGTTACTTTTCTCAGACACTTTAAACATGAGATTTGAATCTATTGATTACCAAAACCAGTTTTGAGTCCAAAGAAGCTCTAAATAGGCTGAAGCGTGTGGCCAGAAACAGTTAATCATACTGATAAATGTAGAATGGAAACACAAATCCACAGATATCCGCACCAGTCTATAAGCCGCATGAGCCAAAGTTAAGGAAAAAAAGTAGCAGCTTATAGTCCGCATTTTACTGTAAATTCAGGCAAAGGCTTCTACCATCACATGCACAGATTTATTGATCGATCTGTTGTTGTTGTTGTTCAGAGGCTTACAACTCCACAGAGAAAGAGGCGCCATCTTGTGAGCACTACCGTGCGGTGCAGGTGACCGCCAAGGGACACTACTTCCTCAGTTTATCCCCCGCGGACAAAATGCTTGTCACCTGTAACAGTTTCGGTGAGCACTTCTCATTTGAAGCCAATGTTATAAATGTTAAATGTTGTATGGTTTTTTTAATATATTGTTCCTACTCTTTGTATCAAGTTTCATTTGTTAAAAGAAAGTATGTGCGCATCATTTTTTATATTGCTTAATCGTGACAACCAAACTTGATTTTGTTTCTTCTTGAATTGTTACATTTTGGGCTTTAACACACTCGTGTATTAAATGCATAATGTGTGTAAGTGTAAAAATTATTCTGATTATTACATTATAATTTGCATGCATGCAGTCAGGTGCTAGTTTCCATTCATCATCACCTTTAAGAAAGTAATGGAAAGTGAGATTGAAAATTATGATGACAGAAGCCAATCATCAAATCTACATTATTGTGACAAAGGTAAAACAAAAATCAATCACATAATGTTGAATGTAAGGGAGGTTCCACATTATGTGATGTTTTTTATAAGACTCCCTCCCACATAAGACCCTGCTTCTCTGAGACATTGCCCTTCTTTGTAAGTATTAAAAAGTACCTCCCTTTAAGACCCCTCCCTTATAAGACCTCCTTTTTTGGATGATTTTTGAAGGTCTTATAAGGGAGGGGTGTTATAAGGGAGGTACTTTTAATAATACTTACAAAGAAGGGCAATGTCTCAGAGAAGCAGGTCTTATGTGGGAGTTGAGTCTTATAATGGGAGGTTATTATAAGGGAGGGGAGTTTCCACTGTATGAGGATTTAGACAGCTGTTTAATTCATGCGATTTTGTGATGTAGGATTGGGTCATGACGACTTGTTGGCTCTCGAGGGAGATGCGACAGTTTACCAGGCCTCTTCTGTCGTCAATGGGACTGCACTGGATGCCCGGTAAGAAGAGCATTGAATACAAACCACTGTAATCTTGTGGTCATTGTGATATTTATGTGAGTGGTCATTTATTATTATTTTGTTTTGTTTGTGTGTGTGTTTGAGACTTGAGAGAGATAGTATGTATGCGAATGTGTGTAAATTAGGTATTAGGTATTAGGGTACTTTTATGGTCACAGAGGCGTCTTTGTGAAATTTTGGGTTGCTCCCACCTGGAGAGCGCGTCGCAGCCAAGAGGTGCCCTATCCATTTTTTTTTTTTTTTTTTGCATGCGATTTTTATGTGTGCCTGATGAGGGGGGGGGGGGGGGGGGACTTTTGACCAAGTGACAACTTTTTCTTTTTCATTGCCACTGGGTTTTAACGTGTGCTAAGTGTATGGGCACACGGGACCTCGGTTTATTTTCTCATCCGAAAGACTCCACGTTCAGACCGTAAGGCCTATTGTAAAGTGAGAGGAAAAATCCCCTGTACCCAGGTTCGAACTCGGGTTTACTTGACACGAGGCGAACGCGTTACCTCGGTGGTGTGTGGTTGGCCCCTCTGCACTACATTGTGTGCATGTTCTGTATGTGCACATACACCTCACAGTTTGCATTTATTAAGCCCTTTTTACTGCGAGAAGTTGACAGTACATGGAACAACGACAAACCAAGGGTAATAAAGGCCTTCGCACAACTTAAGCATCAGGCGTCAATTGTTTCTCAGAGCAACGCCTTGACGCGTTGACGCCTGCAATCACAGCACACATTGTAGCGAGGCAGTGGTGTTCTCACACACGACTCTTGTCGCTTCGCCTCTTGTCGCGCAAACTTCCTTATTTGGAAAGCAAAGAAAGATTACTCTAGCGTCATACGCTTTATTTCGGGTTCGAGCAAGTCTGCCCTTTTTTTTTCTTCAATCAGAGTTATGGTCCTTCCGTCCGTTGTGATTGGCTAGTTTCACGATCTCTGCGATCTTGAGCATCAAAATGAGAGCCGGTTCTATTCTTCTCCGAGCAACAAAAAAGAAATCGCGGCAGACTACGCTAAAAAAAGCATAAAAAATCCTGCCGCGCCACGAATCTCTCATCACACGCAAGCGGCGCATCAAACTGCGCCTTGCAGCAAAAAAAATCGCCGCGATCACGAGATCTCGAGATCTTGACGCTAGTGTGCGAAGCCCTTAAGGGCATTCTCTTCCTCCACATGTAAACAAACCGTGAGCCCAGTTGTTTGAAATAGCAGAGTCCTGCTTTTCTCTGCTTTGTGGAGGTTATAGATGGCCAACCTTTTTGCTGAATAAAATAACACACAATGAAAAGGACCACTCAAGGGCCCTTATATGAAAAGTGAGTGTGTGTGTGTATGTGCATGTGTGTATTTCGGGCTCAAAATCATAAGAGAATTAGCACAAGGTTTAGAGTATTGAATGTGTTACTCACAGAGGATTTGTTTGTGGTTCCAGAGGTTTTCCATTGTTTCTGAGCGCAGTCTTCAGGTCCATAATATAGCATTGTAAAGTACTGTAATTCTCGGACTATAAGCCGCAATATTATTTTTATTTTACTACAACCCCTCCAAACGCGCGTCATAGTACAGGTGCCCCGGCCTAAGCGTTACCGGGGAAAGTGAAAGTACAGTGGAGTCCGGGTAAAACGAATTTTAAGGGAACACAGACTCAGTTCGTTGTATCAGGATTTCGTTATACATGTACATGTACATTGTATGTTGAAAACAAAAACAGTTCAAACACTCACCAATGATAAACCGAAAACATAAACTTGACCATTTTGGATCGTCTGTCTTAATCACGGGATGTATAAGGCTTGAAGAAGTTCAGCAGTGTTGTCTTGACGCTGATCTGTTTTGGCACACTTTTCAACAAGTTTGTCCATTAAGTGACAACACATCACACAAATTTAGTTTGTTATAAGCTTTCACGTCCACACGAGACGTTTAACTTTTTTCGAATCTTTATTTTTGAGCGCGAAAAAAAAATTTAAAAGAATAAAAAATTGTAAAGCGACCTTGAGAAACCGAATGATCTGTAGGAAGCCTAGGCCTAGCAGACGACCCAGTGTGAATCTAAATGAGTTCACGCATGCGCAGTTAATATTTTCCAACTTCCTTCTTCTTGACAACACGTTCTAGCTTGGAGTTTGAAAGCCTAGGTTTTTGCAGCGCATCGCACAAGCTGAGCTCGAAAGTTACATAGCTATTTTTCCAATACGGTGTAATAAACCTGGGCGTGCGAACCATGGTGTTACAAAAAAAAGGCCTCCGTATTTGCGAACATGTGACAAAATTTCGGGATCCAAAAACGGGTGTTCGTTATTTGCACCTCCGTAAGGATTTTTTGTTAGTTATACGCCTTGGCTCTTGCAACCTGACAAGTACAGTTGGTACCCCGCCTCATAATAAAAGCTCGCAAATGCGACTTCTCCTCACGATACGACCCCTGATTTTTTTTTCCCGAACAATCCTTTCCACCTATAACTCCTACTTTCTCGGACATCACCCCCTACTCTCTTTACGCTCTTCTCGCATTGACGGGTATTATTGGACTTTATTACAAAAAAACTAATCAGAAACATTGTATCAAGACAATGACTACAAATAATATATAATGGGTGTGAGTCTTGCCCTTTTTTATATTTCTGCAATCGTTTAAAAATACAAGTTATTAGTTTTCGCAATAATAAATGTTCAATATTACGCCAATGGCCTATCTAAAAGATAGTCCGTTTTGACTCCAAGCCATCGATATATCCTATGCCGCAAATACGACTTTTCCAGAGTTCCGACTTACGACCCGATTTCAGGGGTTGAGATGCGACCACAATCTTATCTTTTTTGCAGTCAAGTTCATACAAATCGATCTCTCGATGAAAAGCAGACGAACTCGTGATTCGTGAGAAGTCATGGCAACGGGATCCGATGGCAACTTCGATGGCACATGTTGCACTCGCACACAAACTACACAAAACAGTACAGACCTAATCTTCGCCATAACGGACCTACTAAATACTGGATTATGCACAACGACACAACACAATACAAAACATGACAAAGTAACGCTCTGGCAGTTCATTTTTAGTCACAGTTTGCACACACAGAACTTTTACCGCGCATACAACTCAGCTGACAAAATGGCGCCGCATACACCGCAGATACGAAATCATGGCAAATGCTAATGCGCCAGCTGCTTTCTTTTATCGGATTTTGTGAGTTGTTTGCATTAAGCGAGAGTTGTAGTGCACACACTAACGTCGATTTATCAGTTTGATAGCGGAAAGGAGCTTGGTCCTCTAATAAGACCACCCCTCAGATAAGACTTTTTTTTCACCGCACTTTCAAGGTCTTATTAGAGGGGTACCACTGTAGAAGGGCATTTGCGGGGAAATTGAAGTCAGTTCGTTAATCTCGAAATTTCGTTAAAAGCTAGTTCGTTATAGTTGGACTCCACTGTAAACTCAACTCAGTGGCATCCGTGATTCAGACCTTTGAACTGTGGCCTTGTTCACGGTTGATTGATAAAAAAAAATCAACCTTGATTTTGGTATATTTTTCACCAAATGATGATCTGTTTTAACGGTCCGACACTTTCGTTTTGGCAGTCAACACACCCGCGATCAACTCTAGACTCAACCGGAAGTGGACATCGTGCATCACTACGCTTCCGCGGCTTATGCTTCGACGCGGTTTATAAAAAGTAATGTGTGCGGCTTATACTACGGAGCGGCTTGTAGTCCGTGAATTACGGGTACATGTAATTTCTTGATGAAAGGTGCCTTAATTTTTGGTTATATAAAGAACTGATTTTAGTGTTGCCCCTCTACTCTCTGGGGCCTTCGTGACCCTTTTCCCCGTGGGGATCCTTCAGTAAATAGTTCCCCCACCTTCTGGAGGGTTCTGTGCTAGCAACTTCCTTTGGAGGTGCTCAAAGGAGAAACATTATTTGGAAGAGTTTTGGGAATAAAAGGCAGGAGAATGGGCCAACCAGTCAGAGAGATAGTAGATGGTCAGAAACCAAGGGAAAAGGCAGAGTCAAAGAAGTGGTAGATTTTTATCAATCTTAATATCTACTTTAACTAAATACTTACCAACAATTAAAACATGTGCATTGACTCATAATAACCTGGAACTATACCAAAGAATATAGTAAAACGAAAGTAGGGCGTGACGTCACTCCCTGCGCCGGATATGGGGTGCGAGTTATCCCCCCTACATCCGGGCAGGCGAGGTGCGCGCACGCACTACAAACATCATTCGAAAACCCTTTTCCCTCAAATAGCATCAGGCGGGCAGGAAGGGAGGGAACATATTTGTTTTAAGTGTTGGTAAGTATTTAGTAAAATAGATAGTTTAAAGATTGATAAAAATCTACAATCTATTTTAAACATACATTACCAACACTTAAAACATGTGCAGATTACCAGAGAGGAGGAGGTTGATGCTCCCATTTTGAGAAGCTAGCACCCCTGTGACCTGAATAACAAAGGCTT
>CM065703.1:20415192-20442692 GCA_017654935.2 Phymorhynchus buccinoides
AGACCATAGATGAAAATAAATGCTCTGTCATGCTTCAGTGTGTCTCAGTTGCAATAGCAGGGAGCACGTGCGAAGAGATCCAGAAACTTGAATCTAGAATCCCCCTCTCCCCTCCTCCCCCACCCTCCTTCCCCCAAGAGGGGAACGTTCAAATGTTTCCCCCGCCTTTTGGAAGTTATGTGCTTGACTTCCTGTAATCAGTCCTCTCTTTGACTCTCCTTTCCCTTTGCTTCTGTCGTCTACTCTCTTTCTGCTTTACTGGTCCATTCTCCTGCCTTGTTTTGTCCAGAAACGTTTACAAAGATTTTCTCCAGCCAAAGACGGACATGCTGGTCCAACTATTTCTAGTGGGGACAAAACTGGTAGAATGGGGAAAAACTCACCAGGGTTTGGGTTTGGGTGACAAGGTAGAAATAGAAGAAGCAAACTTTCGCTCGTAGAGCTTTCATCGACTGGGGGTAGTGGGAGAGGACAGAGTTTGAAAGCAAGTTAGATTTTTTAGTTAGATGTCATTAACGGTCACGCATGAGAATGAATCTGCCGTCTGACTATAATTGACAGAACTGTCTGACCCAATGTGACAAAGGAACAAAGTACATTCTTAGAACTGCACTGGAGAGATGGTGGTGGGGTTGGGTATAGTGACGTTCTGTCTTGTTTCTTCTTTTATCTTTTGGTAACCACCTCTTGGCATTATCGCATTTGTTACATACAAAACTTCTTCTAGTGTAATCAGATTCTTTCGCGCATTCATTCGGGAAAAAAAACCCTGTCTATTGAAGCACTACACAAAAAAAAAAAGAGCGCCAAACAGTTACTAAAATCACATCACTGCTGTGAAGACAATCTTCTAGCCTAGTGAGGAAGCGTTGTCATAACAATTTGCATAACAAGCTAGAACTTATTATTAGTGCGTGATGAAGAATGGTCATCAAGGAGGGGTCTCAGACGACTCAGAGTAGGGGCAAACTACGTGCGGTTATGGGCGGCTTGAGTATATAGGTGACAATAACCTTGATATTACACTAGATTGGCAGCTAATTCCGGCCGGGCGGTTGGGCCGGATATATGCATGAGAGGGTATAAAAGAGGGTAGAGTCTAGAAGGGGAGGGGAGTGGCGAGGGGAGGGGAGGGGGGAGGAAGGGGGGGGCATATGTGTGTGTATGTGACTTAGTACTTTTTTTTATTTGTTGATTGGCTGAGAGAATGAAATGACGTTAGAAACAGAGGTAGACAGGAAGACACTGAGATGAAGAATCACATAGAAGAACAGGATAGCTGCTTTGCCGGTGCTAAGAGTTGCGTCCGCCGAGTGCGAGCGGTCGATCGCTAGCACAGTAATTGGGGTGCATGACCTGGGATACATAATGAATAAGCTATGGCCACTGTCATATACTGTCAATAATCCCTACCTAAGTTTAATAAAAGAAAATAAAAAACAAAACAAAAAATGCGTTAAGTAAAACTCTCATTTGCGCTTGCGAATCGCAAATTCTGTCAATAGTTTATAGCTTTCATAGGCCTCCTTCGCTTCGTACGAATCCAGATCCAGAGATCCAGATCCAGAATCCAGTGGAAGTGAAATCAGTGACGGACCTAAGCTGATAACAATAAATTAACTGGAACAAACAAGGCTATCCTGTTGGCGAACTACCCCCCATCCTCGAAAGCTTAAACGAACCACTGAAAAAGCTGAAAGGGAAATAATAAATACCCGTGTAAGCTTCGATTCCAAGGGATCATGCCATCTAACCTGACAGGCCACAGACAGTCGGCGTGACAGTGCCAGTGACATTGTTTCTCAACAGGTAAGTGTTGTGGAGCAGGATGAAATTGGCATGCAGCACTTCGCACCTCTCTGCCATGTCTGTCATGTCTGAAAATAAATACATGTGTGCCTGTAGTGTACACATGCACATATGTGTGCACAACACGTCATCACTTATTAGGTAAGTGTTGTGGAGCAGGATGAAATTGGCATGCAGCGCTTCACACCTCTCTGCCATGTTTGAAAATGCACACAAGGGATAGACAGTCGCACATGCACATGCTCTGCACAACAACACATCCGATGCTCAATATGGGAGGAAGGGGTCCCTTTAGGTTAAGCTGTGTGGAGCTACACCCACAAATTTGACAACAACCAGATTCAGATGTTATATATATTTTTGCGACTACTATTTTCAGTCATACTCATAAGTGGCTCATGGGGTGACTCAGTCCTGGGGTAAGTATCAGCCATTTGTAGATACGTAACATATGATCAGCTAACTACAGACGATTCAATTTCATCATAAACAATCACCGTTTTAACAATTCATAGCTTTCAGATTCTGCCGACCTGACAAAAACCAGGGTGTGGCTGGGAGTTGGGAATAGGAGATGGGCTGGCGTGGGAGCAACGCCACTACGCGTACAGCCACAAAAAAGAAAGCCTAAAATAAAATAATACAAAATTACTTACCAACTTAAATAACCACCGAATAAACGATCAATCATCGATAAACCGTTGCGGCACATAGAACTGACACTGATAGTACAGATTTCGGACTAAAACGGGAAGCGTCACTCAAACAACTGATCTGATCTTTCGACTCACGGAGAAGACATAGCTCTGAGCACGCAGATGTAACAGGAGGGGGCGGACATCCAGGGAGAAGCTGCAGGGGATTATGGTTGAGAGCGAGGCACGATCTGCTTGCAGGAGGGCCCCACTGTCATTGAGCTTAGTAGTCAGTAAATAAATAAGAGGAAGAACAATCGGGGTCATTCAGACAACAAAAAACCCCAACCCCCGAGCCCCGCATGCCATGAATGCGTATGAAGGAGCATGCAGAAACAGCACACATTTAAGCGTCGTCTGTTGTCAAAGAAAAGTGGAGAGAAATATGTTCAGGACATTTTGTGGCATCTGTTTAGTAAAGTTAAACACTGAAGTGATATCTATAGTGATTGAGGGGTGTGTCTAAGAGTACCCAGATTACCAACAAATAAGTATTAGCTAATTTAAACTATCCGTTAATGAGATAGTAACACTTGCAAAACAAAAAAAAATAAATAAAAGTGCAACATGCCGAGAATCGGACAACATCGCACAAGGAACCACAAACTATGTGGCATAGAAACAGGTATAGAAATCGCTTTAGACCACCTTTCTAAGCACAGTACAGGCGACACACACCAATGACAATTCAACAACGACAAGCACGAAACATGCAACAGCGAAACAGAGATCATACTCCATACTCATAAGACTCTTAGTTTTGTTCTAGTGAAATTGTAGTGATCTGTGTGTTAGTTTTCGTCCGTGTGTTCTAATACTTCAAAACTATTAACTTTGGTAGTTCTCTTTCTCGAGAAATGGAAATAGAAGGCGTGCGTTGTTCAAACTTTGCACACATATTGTAGTTGTCTATGCAAGCTTTCAAACAATAAAAAAAATATGTGAATAATTAAATACTTGAAACAGCACTGTAAACAGATAACAAATTAGATTAGTGGGTTAGAGAGTATTCAACAGGCAGCATGAGTGAAACTCATCAACACTGAAAGCCTCGGTGGCTCATTGGTAGAGTGTCTGTCTGTCATGCTTACAATAGGTTCCCGCGGTAATGCCTGGTGTTATTTCTTCAGGCACAGTACGCTGACTATTTTTGACTTCTTCTCATTTGTCGTCAACCGAAGGTAACAGGACAGTTTGCGCGATGGGGACTGGTATTGTCTGTTTGTTGTTGGGTTTTTTGGTGGTTTTTTGGTGTTTTGTTTCTGTGCTGTCTCCCAAGCGATTATCTCCGGACGAACCGACTTCTTGACCTGAATCTGCGTCAGAATTATGTGTGAAGGTGTGGCCTCTTAATAGCGAAGAGAGATCGGCGTCGCAAACCACTTTTGACCAGTCGTGACCTATGACCTTGATGTACGACCGTAAAAACCGAAAAATCTATTTTAGCTATCATAATACAACGGGATCACCACAGATCGTTGTACGAACCATAGGTATGTTGTAAACAATTGGTAATGAAGGTGGGATTTGGGCTTAATGCCGCTTTACTGTATGATAAGGCTTATTGATTAAGGTCAAGGTCAAGGTCAAAAAAGATCGCTGGAGCCTGAAAATCGGAGGGTCATTTTTTTTCTCCTTCTGTCTGTCCCAAGGATATCTTTCGAACGGGGTTGACCGAATCACGTCAATGTTTGTGTGCTGGTGTGTCACTATGAGAGAAAGGCATCCGCGCAAACCATTTTGCCGTCGTGACCTTGACCTTAGACGTACGACCTTGAAAACCGAAAATCTTTCAGGGGCCATAACTGCCCACACCGTTAGTGTTAGAGTCTTCAAATTTGGCATGAAGGTACTTTTGCTTATGCCCGTTCTGATGGTGGCATATCTGATCAAGGTCAAGGTCAAGGTCCGGGAGATCGGTAAGGCCTTGAAAGTGGTAGGGGTCTACAAATTGGGTTTTCAGCCATATTTTCCACATTTGTACTTAACAGAAGCGCTTCATATTGTGTCTGGCACTGTATACCCTAGAGTAGAAAACATCCGAGCATAAATTATCGCCATGCTGACCTTCACCTTGACGTGTGACCTTGAAAACCGAAATTTCCTTCTTTAGCGCTATATATTATTGTCCTAAAAGCTGTATCTCGTGAACTACAAGACATAAGCTCTTCAAATGTTGTGTGTCAAGGATGTGGATGAATGAAAATTTGTTAAACGTCCTTGCCCAGAGGGAGAGAGTGGAGGGGGGGGGGTGAGAGAGAGAAGAGAGAGAGAGACAGACAGAAGAGAGGAGAGACAGACAGACAGAGAGACAGACCACAAGACAGACAGACAGAAAGACAGGAGACAGAGAGACATACACACAGAGAGAGCAGACAGAGAGAGAAACTGCTGTTGCTCCAGTTGGATGAATGAAATTTGGGTTGTTTAACGTCCTCAATGCCCCGGAGCAGGCACAGAGGCAGAGAGAGAGAGAGAGAGAGAGAGACAGAGAGATAGAGATTTGAGAGAGAGAGAGAGAAGAGAAAGACAGAGGACAGGCACAGATAGGACAGTATAGACAGAGGCTAGAGGAGAGAGAGAGACAGACAGAGAGAGAGGAGAGATCACTAGGCATACAGAGACATGAGACACATAGAGAGAGATAGACAAAGACACAGAGAGAGAGAGGGGGGGGGGGGACAGAGACAGAAAGGGAGAGAGAGAGACACAGACAGACAAACATACACTGAGAGCGCCACCCACAGCAAAGCTTGCGACAGAAGATCAAAGGAACCGTAAGTTACGGCACGCGGAAGGGGAACGGCGTTTTACCCCCCAACTAAGGGGGAACTATCTCCTCTTCCCGTTTAAACCCCCCCCAACTATACGCTCTCAGGATTCTCTTCGAAGTCTCTCTCTCTCGCTCGCTCTCTCTCCTCTCTCTCTCGCTCTCTCTCTCTCTCACTCTGCTCTCGCTCTCTCTCTCTCTCCTTCTTCTCTCTCTCTCTCTCTCTTGTATTAATCTTTGTACGCAAAAAAACAACTCTCTTTTTTATTAACATCCTTGGGACAGACAGAAAAGAACAACAAACAAACAAACAAACAAGGGCGTCGCAAAGGTTTTGAGCGGCAAACATGTCCGTCACCAGCAATGCCATTTTTTTGTACACTTGCAACACCCCGTAGCATAATTGTCCGTCACCATAGTGATCGGACTTTGCAGTGTCTGGTTTGTATTTTTGTTTTTGTCCGTTCACCATAGGTGATCGGACTTTGCAGTGGTCGTTTGTATTTTTGTTTTTGTCCGTCACCATAGGTGATCGGACTTTGCATGGGCTGGTTTGTATATTTTTTTTGATGGGTTTGTTTTTTTTTTGTTTTTTTGTTTTTCTGTCTGTCCCAAGGATATCTCCTGAACCGCTTGACCGAATCGCGTAAAATGTTGTCTGCTGGTGTGTCACCTATGAGAAGAAGGCATCCGCGCGCAAAAGCTTTTGCCGTCGTGACCATGAACTTGACCGTGAAGATCAGAATCCCTTGCAATTTTAGTGCTCAGGCCATCGGTGACACTCATACTGGGTGTCGCAAGTGCGTGGCATTGCTGCGTGACGGAGCAATGTCTGCCCGCCTGCGGCCAGACGCCCCATTTTTTTTCATTTTTTTTCTAGTATGTCCCAAGATACCTCTCTAACTCACGAACCGCTTAACACGAATCGCGTCAAATTTTGTGTGACGGTGTACCTCCTTAATAAGGAAGAGATCGGCGCGATAACCGATTTTGCCGATCGTGGACCTTGACCTTGGACGTACGAACCTTGAAAACCGAAAATCTTATTTTAGCCGCTATGCTCGGGCACCCGATCAACATAGGCATGTTGAAACTTGATTATAGAAGGTGGTTTGGCTTTATGCCCGTTCCTGAATGATGGCATACCGATCACCGTCAAGGTCATAGGTCAAGGTCAAAAAGTATCGGCTGGAGGCCTGAAAATCGGAGGGTCATTCTTTTCACTCCTTCTGTCTTTCCTTCAAGGATGAGATCTTTTCGCAACAGGTTTGACAGGAATCACACTGCAAATTTTGTGTGCTGGTGTGTCGATTCTCATGATAGGAAGGCACTCCCGCCGAAACCATCTTTGCCGTCGTGAACAATGACCTTTGGCGTACGAGCCTTGACAACGGCGCCGAAAATCTTTCAGGGGCCATAACTCCCACCCCGTTAGCGTTAGAGTCTTCAAATTTAACAGGAAGGTACTTTGGCTTATGCCGCCCCCCGACCCTCGTAATATCTGATGTGTCATACCGATCGAGAGTCGAGGTCACGGTCCGGGCCGATCATGTAGGCCTTGACCAGTGGTAGAGGGTCTTCAGATTGTGTGTGGTTACTGTAATACCGTAGCAGACTTAGATAGCACATCCGACCATAAATTATCACACATTGCTGACCTTGACCTTGAAGTGCTGACCTTGAAAACCGATTTTTCCTTCTTTGCGCTATATGTTTCTTCTCTAAGCTGTATCTCGTGAATTAGAAGACAGAATCCCTTCCAATTTTTGTGTCAGGATGTGACACTATACGGTGGTGTTGCAAGTGCGGCCCCGTGTGTTCCCCTCCCCCCATGCATTGCTGGTGATGGACATGTCTGCCGCTCGGCGACACCCTTGTTTTTAGCTGTAATCCCATTAACTAATAGTTTCATTGCGCTGTGACTTAAAAATTTATTGTCAATCTTGATACTTTATAGATAACCCCCTACCCCTCAATCTTTGTTTTGTACCCACATGTTCATGTTTCGAGCTGAGCTTCCTGAAGCTTTGCCTCTTGTTTGGAAATAGTTTTGCAATAGCAACAAAAATAACATATGTTGTTTTCGGATGCTCTCTGGCTAAAAGACTCGAGGGATCATCCCCACAGCAGAAGCACTTGAACACTATGGAACAAAAAATGCATCAACTAAGGATGAGAACAATACATGCGGTGACCGTTTTTTGATTACCGACTCACCATGTGGGTCAGCCGATACACTCCGTCTATTAGGGGATTTAGGGAGACTGGATGATGTTATGCTAGGTAGCTTGTCATGGCTCCGTAGTCTTGTTGTTCTAGCCTATGATCGGATTGGGTGGTTATCGACAAAAAACTAAAACATTAAAACAGTATGGCAAATAACCAGTCGAGAAAATAAATGGTAAACCTAATACGCCAAGAAGCCTGACCTTTGATTGAAGAGTGGGGAATCCTTAGCATAGCTCTTCGTCGGACTAGGAACAGTTTTCGTAAGGTTTTTTTTGTGTTGAATAAGATCCATCTGTCACCACTTTGATTCTTAAATAATAAGAAATAAACTTTTTATATGACATTTGAAAACAATGGATTAACTCATTCAAGTTGTTCCGGTCATATATGTCCGGAATTAATAGACAGCTGTCAATTTGATGCATTTGCGTCAAGGGAAGTAAATATGTGTGCACACCATACCTTGGTCACTTCTAAACTCGCTTCACTCCCCTAGACCACAATTTTGCCCCTGACTTTGCTTTTGTAGTGGTTCATTGTGGGGCAACCAATCGGTGTAGAGAGTTTTTCTATATAAAGTCTATATATAAAAAAAGTCTGATCTACCAATTCACCTATGTCTAAACCAGAAGTAAAAACATGTAATCTTCTTTCATTTCTCCTTTTGCTTATGTATGTTTTGTTTTGTGTGCAAGGCTGGAGTGATTTGTGAGTTTTTTTTAATAATTCAAAATCATTGCGAGGGGAATGAGTTAAACCGTTTAAAGGGCTGTGTCTTTGTGAACTTCAAGCATAGCTTTTGAAAAGAGATGGATTCGAAGAGATGTATTCAAACAGCAAAGAAGTAAACAAATAAGCACACACAAAAACACACACAGCCACAAATAAGGCGCTTCCTTGAGACATGTTTCAGTCTGTCTTTCTCAATACGGATGGTTTGGTTTGTTAGCAAGGTAGTTTCATGTTTCTCTTTATATGCTATTTAATAACAAACTTATGATTGAAGACAACGCTCTCAAAGTATAAAAAATAAATCAAACAAGATCCATCTCTTTCAATTGTTTTGGTTACCAACCATGACCTATCCTTGAATCTGAAAAACTGCTTTTCCCCCGTCGGGATCTTTTGTATAAATAGTTCCTCCGCCTTCTGGAAGTTCTGTGCTTGTAATTTACTTCCTCTAATCTCTCTTTGACTCTGCCTTTTCCCTTTGCTTACTGTCATCTACTATCTTTTTACCTTACCGGTCCATTCTCCTGCATTTGTTTCCAAGAAACACTTTCAAAAAGATTTCCTCCAGCCGAAGTCAGACTTGCTGGGCCTAACATAACGGCAGCATGATGCATCTGCGCTCATAATTGACAGGAAACTGAGCGATCGAAGAAGAAGAATAACTGCTTTTACAATACATATCATATTTGTTTTGCTATAAGGCGATACTTTTTCCCCAGACGGAGACCCCTGCGCCTTAGAATATGACATAAAATAACAAGAAAATGTAATACATGTAACAAAATCTGAATTTTGTTTGTACAATTTGGGGGGTGCGCCTTATAGTCGGCAAAAAATAAGGTACTTTTGATGCCTTCATTTCTACACAAATCTCTCAAAACTCACCGGTAACCTCTCTGCAAACCAGTCTGCGGTCTCGGAAAGGTGCGTAGGAAAACAGCCCCTCTCTGACAAGCGTAAGAACGGAGCTGGAGATTTCAGCCGATGCTCCATCGTTCAGATTGGGTCGACCCGACCTCCAGGCAGACAATGTGACCAGCCAGCCGTCGGCCCATGTGACCGTGCCCAGCATGAAGTCGTCCGCCCCTCCCAGATTGATGAGTTCGTCGGTGGTCGTGATGGCAAATTTCATTCCTGTGATAAGACCCAATCCATTTTTAGCTTGCGGAAGTTCCTCCGAAGTCAGAGTGTGGCTGCCCAAGTGGCGGGGTGATCAAAAACGGTCACACACGTACTGTTCTCATCCCTAGCTGGTGCATTTGTACCATAGTGTTCAAGTGCTTCGGCTATTGGGCTGATCCCTGGAGTCTTTAAGCCAGGGTAAGACAACAACAACAGCTTGTAAAGTGAGCTTATGCTATGTCTGGTGTGTGTGTGTGTGTGTGTGTGTTGTGTTGTTGTTTTTGGTGAGTGTGTGTGTGTGTGTGTGTGTGTGTGTTGTTGTTTTTGGTGAGTGGTGTGTTGTGTGTGTGTGTGTTGTGTTGTGTGTTGTTGTTTTTTGGGTGTGTGGTGAGTGTGTGTGTGTGTGTGTGTGTTGTGTTGTTGTTGTTTTTGGTGAGTTGTGTGTGTGTGTGTGTGGTGTGTGTGTGTGTGTGTGTGTGTGTGTGTTGTGTTGTGTGTGTGTGTTTTGTGTGTGTGTGTGTGTGTGTGTGTGTGTGTTGTGTGTGTGTGTGTTGTGTGTGTGTGTGTGTGTTGTGTTGTGGTGTGTGTGTGTGTGTGTGTGTGTGTGTGTGTGTGTGTGTGTGTGTGTGTGTGTGTTGTGTTGTGTTGTTGTTTTTGGTGAGTGTCTGTGTGTGTGTGTGTGTGTGTGTGTGTGTGTGTGTGTGTTGTGTTGTGTTGTGTGTGTGTGTGTGTGTGTTGTTGTTGTGGTGTGTGTGTGTGTGTGTGTGTGTGTGTGTGTGTGTGTGTGTGTGTGTGTGTGTGTGTGTGTGTGTGTGTGTGTGTGTGTGTAAGAAAATCATATAATTTTTGTGATGTGAAAAAAAGACATCATCTCTACAACACTGTAAAGATCAATCTATAGCTTCTGATTTTTATTTATATTGCGAAATATTAACCCCAATAAAACATTAATTTTACAGATTTTTTTTATAGGGGTTGCTTATGGAGGTAACTCTCCTTTTCAATCCCTCCTTAGTTTATTCACTTCACATCTTTTCTTTTTCAAGTGTTATTGCTTCTACATATACGGAGATAGCTTAACGGTCGTGCATGACTCAAACAAATATCTTTTTCTGCATGCATCATGTGGGGCCCAGTGTCGTGCATGACTTACTCCTTCTATCTTGCATCTCACTAAAATTTACTCCACCCCATCCCCCACCCATTTCAAGCCTACAAAATACTCAGCCAAGTTCATCTTTTCATCATATAGTAAAAAGCCAACTGTCCGTCCGTGTGTGTGTGTGTGTGTGTGTGTGTGTGTGTGTGTGTGAAACACAAAACGGGCCTTATAAATCGCTTCAAATTTGCTGTGAGCCCTAACGGGAGGGGCGATGGCAACGGCAACCGAAGCGGCCGTATCATTTGCGCGGTTTTGCCAATGCGCGAAACGCGCATCCGCCGGCCTCTCAGCACCCGTATCTCCGGTGTTTCTGGACCGATTGCCTTCGAATTTGGCAGGAAGATGACCGGGGACGGGGACTATCCGTGTACCAAACCGGAAGCGAATCGGTTCAGAAACGCGCGCGCTATACGACTCCACTGTTTCTTAACCAAATCGCTTCAAATTTGCTGTACTCAGCGTTACCAGTACTTGGCGTTACCGTTACTAGGCGTTACCGTTACTAGGCGTTACTGGTACTCGGCGTTGCGCTAGTATCTTTTAAATATCATCTTAAAACAACAAAGGATTATCTAATATTTAATACCTATCTGAACTTATAAAATTACTCTCTTCATATCTTTTAAATATCATTGCTTTTCTATGATCTAATATCTTTCTCTTCTTTTTCTTCTTCTTCTTCTTCGATCGCTCAGTTTCCTGTCAATTATGAGTGCAGATGCATCATGCTGCCATCATGCGCCTAAGTAAGAAATAATTAGGTCCAGCATGTCCGACTTCGGCTGGAGGAAATCTTTTTGAAAGTGTTTACTGAAAAAGGCAGGAGAATGGACCGGAAACGCAGACAGATAGTAGATGACAGTAAGCAAAGGGAAAAGGCAGAGTCAAAGAGAGTGACAGTTTGGAGGAAGTTACAAGCACAGAACTTCCAGAAGGTGGGGGAACTATTTATACAAAAGACTCCCTGGTATCCCCACGGTGGGATCTTTCTCAAATCCTATCTCATCCCGTGCTGCGCATCTTCGTCTTTGAACCCCTGTATATGTCAATAATCGCTGATAAACGGCAGGTGGACATTACTGGAAGAAGAAGAAGATAGCTCTCTCTTTAAATCTCTCCCAAGTTTATCTATTGTCTTCTCCTCTTCAAGCCTTATTGCTTCACACTCCCCAGTTGGGATACAAGGGGGATCTTTCAGTACAAATAACTCCACCACCTTCTGGAAGTTCTGTGCTTGCAACTTCCTCTCGATTCCACCTTTCCCTTTTCTTACTGTCATCTACTTTTTTTCTGCCTTATTGGCTGATTCTCCTGCCTTTAACCCCCCCAAAAAATTCCTCTTCATTTTCTCCTATGAGCTCCGCAAGAAATCAGGAATGTATTGGCTGAATGTAGCGGGGAGACCAGTGCAAGCTGAAAACAAAACACATATCGTCTGTGAAATTAAAAAACTTCGTATCTCGATTTTTTGGAGGGTTTGAGTTAGATACATAGTCAGCTTTCTAATTTTTCCCACCACCTTCCACCAAAAGTTCGTATCTCTAACGATTTTTATCTGGGGTAAATGAGGTTGTGAAAATAGACGAAAAACTCGTAAGTCCCAAATTCAGATCTAGTTAAGGACAAAAACCTTGAATCTTCGTTCTTTTCAAGTCTAAAAAAATGTTTTAAGTAATTTTAACAAAATGCAGGACTAAACGCGCAATGTCTTGAACAACATATTCATCATAGTTAATCAATTGTGGTCAACGCGGTTAATGCTTTTAACAAAATGCAGGACTAAACGCGCAATGTCTTGAACAATATATTCATCATAGCTAATCAATTGTGGTCAACGCGGTTAATGCTTAAAACTTTTTTTTTCATTTTTCTCAAAACTACCAAAATTGAGATACGAGGTTTTTGAATTTCACCGACGATATGTATTTCACCCATTTGGCCTGGGAACGCAGAAGAAGAAGCTTGCAAACTTACGGAGGTAGGTATCGTGCAGTAGCTGCAGCTCCTCCTCGGAACGGACGGAGGCCGGTTTGTGCGACGGAGACAGAGTGTTGCAGGAAGAGGCGTTGACTTCGGTCATGGACCACTTGAAGCAGGCGCCTTGCACCCCCACGCCCTCCCAGGAAGTGTTGGGGAGCGAGCAGGTGGAGTTGTCTGCCATGAGGCGTGCACACAGAAACACAGACACACATGAGCGTACGTGCACACACACACACACACACACAAACACACACACACACACACACACACACACACAAACACAATCATATTAACAGATCTTGCCCCCTCGAAGGGATACCAGGGGATCCTTCAGTACAAATAGTTTCTCCACCTTCTGGAAGTTCTGTGCTAGCAACTTTTATCTAGACTATACTAGATTCTTATCTGTCACTCTCTTTGACTCTGCCTTTTCCTCTTCTTATTATGATCTACTGTTTCTCTCACTCATTGGCCCATTCTCCAGCCTTTTTTGTACAACTTCCTCTAAATAATTTTTCTCATTTGAGCTCCTCCAAAATCGGAATGTGTCAGCTGAATGCAGCGGGGAGACCAGTGAAAACTGAAAACTGGACACTTACGTACCTCACCCAGTATGGCCATATGGCCTGGGAACGCAGAAGAAGAAGATATCTTGCTAGACAACAAATAACTCAGAATTGCCCCTTTTCTCTCTCCTTCTTTGTCTGTCTGTTCTGCCCCCCCCCCCCCCCCCCCTCCATTCCTCCATCTGTCCTTCCTTTCTCTTTATCCCTCCCTGTTCTGCCCCCTCCCCCCTCCCTCTCTCTCTCTCTCTCTCACCCTCTCTCTCTCACCTCTCCTCTCTCTCTCTCTCACCCTCTCTCTCTCACCTCAGGGTGTTAGTTTGCCTCAGGGCCCTGAATAAATAACAATTTGTTTGTTCATTCATTCACCCTCTCTCTCTCTCTCACAGACGTTACGCCAATGGACACTTAGCCAACGGCCACTTAGCCAACAATTGCAGGGGGGACATTTAGCCAACATTTAAAAAAAAAATGTAAGTTAATGTAATGATCACAATGTAATGTCTCATATTCTAAAACCTGTATGCCAGTCAGTCGTTTCTGACCATGACTGCCAGATAGCTAAACGGCCGTTGGCTAAATGTCCCGGATTCCTTGTATCATCATGCATGTTCATATTATAATTATCTGTTTGCCTTATCATTTTGCATTATAGGTCTTGTTTCCGTCTCAAGAATAGGCCTGGCCTAAAATCCCAATCCCTGCGTAATAAAGTTTTCAGTGTCAAGTGTCTCTCTCTCTGTACCTTTCATTAGAGGTGGGGATAAAAACCGGTTTGAACCGAAAAACCGGTGCTAAACTTTCGCGGTTCGAAAAACCGGTTCGAGTTGCTGTGAACCGGTTTTTTTAAACTGCAAACTGAAAGTAAGTATTTCTTAGAATGACGCATTCTTTTTGGAAGAACAACACTGATTCTCAGCGCAGATTGGGTGTTTGCAAGCCAACAATAGTTGTTTCTAGTTTGTGGGGGTGTATGGTTTTGACTTTGACTGAGTGTTGAGTTGAGTGTGTGTGTGTCATAAGTCATAAGTTTCTTTAGTGTTTAGTGTGTGTGTGTGTGTGTGTGTATGTGTGTGTGTGTGTGTGTGTATGTGTGTGTGTGTGTGTGTGTGTGTGTGTGTGTGTGTGTGTGTGTGTGTGTGTGTGTGTGTGTGTGTGTGTGTGTGTGTGTGTGTGTGTGTGTGTGTGTGTGAATTGTGTGTGTATGTGTGCGCGTGTGTGCGTGTGTGTGAATATTCTGACAAATATGTGTTTGCATAGGTGAAACTAGTGGTGCGAGTACTGGTTAAAAAACCGGTTCAGTAAAACCGGTTCGAAGAGGGGAAACCGGTTCAAAACTGGTTCGGATTTTTGAACTGGTTCTCAACTGTACCTTTCCTTGTATCATCATGCATGTTCATATTATAATTATCTGTTTGCTTATCGTTTTGTATTATAGGTCTTGTTTTCGTCTCAAGGAGAGATAGGCCTGGCCTAAAATCTCAATCCTAACATAATAAAGTTTTCAAGTGTCAAGTGTCTCTCTCTCTGTACCTTTCATATAGCAGAAGGTGGGTTGTCCATCAATCAGGTAGTAACCAGGCACCAGCACATCCTCTTCAAACAGGTCTTCACAGCTAGTGGCGAAGGGGCTGAAATAATCTGAACACACACTGACCATTTTTCGGCGATTGCAAGCGTGCGCATTTCACAAGAGCATCTGCGTCTCTCTTTTGATATTTCTCACACAGAGAGACACACACACAACACATGCAGACATAATAATAATAATAATAATAATAATTATAATACATGGGTGCAACTACACAAAATTTAAAAAAAATGAAAGGCCGGTGTTATGATAAATAAGTACCTGTCATTAAATATCTACCTCTCGCATGCGAACTGTACCCATCTAACCCTAACCCTATCCCTAACCCTATCCCTAACCCTATCCCTAACCACGGAAAGAACCAAGAAATAGAGCAGGAGGGTGTAAATCTACATATTTGCTGAGAAATCGATGTACAAATCCATGCACTTAGTTTCGTAAAATTCACAATGGCGGACAAACAAACGATTCTGATTGGCTACGCTAGGACTACTTCCGGCTAGGACTACTTATCTCATAGAGGTAAAAATACACCGCCACACCGGGGTCCAGGGGCAATGTCCCCCTGCAGCTGAAGCAAACATTGATTTATGAAGGTATTTTAGTCTGTTTTTTTTCCACAATTTATACAAATGCTTATTTTAAAGTGTTTGAAAAACACAGTAGACACACATAGATCTTGTTTCACAAATTTAAAAAAAAGGAACTTCCTTTTCTGGTAAAATTCAAAAACAGGAAATCCTTGTATACCAGGAAAAGTTGCACCCATGATAATAATAATGATAATACATAGTATTTATAAAACGCCTTTCCTTAAAAATTAAACTCAAGGCGCTCACATTCACCGATTCACACGCAGATGGGCTAACATACACAACCATTCTCCCACATTCCTTCGACCATCATCTAATTAACATGAAAGTGACAGAGACAAAGCTCGTTGAAACAGATGAGTTTTCAGTTGGGTTTTGAAAGCGGGAAGTGCTGATTGGTAGTGACGGAGGTGAACGGGCAAGGAGTTCCACACAGTGGGGGCACAGAAACTAACCCCCATGCACACACTACACACACACATATGCATGCATGTGTGCATGCATGCACGCACGCACACGCGCACATACACACACACGCGCGCACATACACACACACGCGCACATACACACACACATATGCAATTTCTTTTAATGCACACACAAACAAACACACTCGCTCCCTCATTACCATGCAGTCGTGCTAGTGAAGCTGGGTAATGTTTACCATGTTTGTCTGCTTGTTCCTGCCTGGCTGGCTGGCTGACTATCGTATTTTTCAGATCATTAGGCGCTGCTGTGTATGAGCATTCGTCGTATCGGCGACTCGTTACCACTTTCGATGCTGTGACCCACAGTAGACTGTACTGAGTACGGCAATCGTTGCCTCTCTTCTCACGATTTTGTTCACTAATAGGGCGCCCTCGTTTATTAGGCGCATAGGTCAAAATTGGAGAAAAAAATATCGCCTTATAGTCCGAAAATTACAGTATGTACCAGTCTGAACGTTAACACGATGTTTGAACAGAGGCACCTAAAAGGCTAAAATGTTGCATGTGCATGGGTAGTTAGGATATCTAGGCCAAGTTTGAAAAAGGTCATTGGTCAAAGGTCAAGGTCACTGGAGCAGAAAATGTGCCATTTTGGAGGTGAAAATGTGCCATACGACAGGTGATATAGCTTCTTAACGCTCTAGTTCTTTGCTGCAATCTGTACCAACACTGAAGATGTCTTGTCAACCTGGAGACAAGTGGCAGCCAACCAGTAGTACACCCTCCCCATATTTTTTATCCCTTTCTCTTCAATTATCGTTCTTTCAGAGTAACGAAACTAGTCCAAACCGTACGGAAAACCCTTAGTAAGTGAAAGAAAGAAGAATAAAAGTTTACGCACATAGGGGAAATTCGGACACGTGTACAAATCTTTTCCCTTCTTTGTTTCACTTATTTATGGATTGCGCACGGGTTTCCGCATGGAATATTCGGTTATGTGTGTACACGGCCTTATTCTATTCCTGACCCTAATCAAGGCAAAATATGGGTGGAAAATCAGCCTCAGAAAAATGTGGACCCCAGAAATGAGGATTGAGTCCTTTATTCCATTCCTTTTCCTTCGTTCCACATCCAGACCTGCCTACTTGGAATTTTCCCAATCAGTAGCCCAGCCATCAATTTTCAGTAGCATGGCAAAATTTTTCGTAGCATCCACAAACAACGGCAATCAATTTGTTCTCTTCCTGAGCCGAAACGTACTGTTTATGTTTCGCCGATTGAACGTGTTGATGGTCGTCTCTACCGCCATGATTCACAGCGAAGTCTGCATGGCAGAGGTTGCAGTGAGCATGGTTTGCACCGAGTCGACTTCTGACGATGCAAGGCCACTCTTCCGTGTAAGCTATTTTGAAAACTTGTGCGTCAGGCCGATGTTTTTTCTTAGAACAAGATGGTGTGCCAGATGATTTTCGTTTTCTGGTTTGGGTTCGGTTTTTTTCGTTTGAAACATCTCCCGAATCGCTAATGCTGCTGGAGTCCGCCATTTTTTTCAGAGAAAGTAATAAGAACGCATGCGCAGTCACTGATAAAAACGAAAGTGACAAGGTTATCGCGCGTGACACGACGTCTGCTCTTAGAAACAGACAAAACCGGGAACGGCATAAGCAAAAATAAAATGCGGCGGCATTTTGTTTTCTCCGTAGCAATGTTAAGGTTGCCGTAGCTCCGTAGCCAAGCTTTATTTTTCGTAGCTGCTACGGCCAAATCGTAGCAGTAGGCAGGTCTGCACATCCACTTTCCAAGCCACCCCATTCCCCCCCTCCTCCCCTCCACTGTTTTAAAAAAAGAACTCACCCACATCATACACGGCAACAACGTCACTCATGGACAAGTGTCCACAGAACTGTCCCCGCACATCAGGGAAACAGCTGGACGAGCACCGGCGGTCGCTCGTTGTCGTCGTGTTGGGTTTCTGGGCGGAGCAGTAGCAGCGGTAGGGGAGCTTGGCCAGGGAGGCGTACCTACTACTCCGCTGCTGCTGCCCCCGCCGCCCTCTGCACAGCTCCACGCACTGCAGCACGCTCAGTTCATCGTAACCCGACAGCACCAGGTCATTGTTGTTGTCGTTGGGGGTGGGTTCGTCTCCACAGCCCACAAACTCTGTGAAAAAAATACACCCAACAACAACAAAATGTGACCCAACACCACGAAAGGGACATTAACCCTTTTGCTGCCAGCCATTTTTCATCCAAAAAATACCATTAAACTTAACCCTTTCACCGCCAGCCATACTTCAACCCAAAAAATTCCATTAAATTTACCTGGGTAGAGAACAAAATCCATCTGCAGTATTGGGGATTCTTCTGTGACATATATAAAATAAGGTCTATCCTTACTTCCCAAAACTAAAACAATAGGGTCTTTGGATAATAGACCCCAATTTGATGCCTTTTAGTAACATAGGTGTTAAATCACTGTGGTGCTCAAATGCGACTTTGGCGGTGAAAGGGTTAAACTGGGTAGAGAAAATAAAATATCTGCAATATTGCGAATTCCTTTGTGACATATATAACATTAGGCCTATCCTTACCTCCCAAAATTAAGAAAATAGGGTATTTGGATAACAGGCCCTGATTTTTGTTGATGCCTTTTAGTGACCATTGTGGTGCATAAATACGACATTGGCGGTGAAAGGGCTAAGGCCGGGTTCACATTAGACGCATAAGTTCCATACAGAAAACCCTAAATAAGTGGAAGAAAGAAGGATAAAAGTTTACGCATATATTATAGGGAAAATTCGGACACGTGCGCAAATCTTTTCCCTTCTTTGTTTCACTTATTTATGGATTGCGCACGGGTTTCCGCATGGAATATCCGCTTATGTGTGTACACGGCCTAAATGTCAAACTGACCATTCTGAAAAAAATTATACATTTGAAAAACTTCAGACAATTCTCTTTCTAACGATATAAGAACCAGTCTTGCATCTTTTTCCCCGTTCCAGAGTTATGAGCATTTAAAGTTGGTAGGGTGAGTGTCGGCCATTTTTGAGAAAACAGTCTAAATTCTAGCCTAGGTGAAGAAAATGCATTGACCTACTCATTTCAAAGCACTTATAAGACCATTCAGAGACCATATTAAAGATTGTCCTTTATAAATATGAAAGATAAGAAGTTGGAGAACACAAATACCCGCAGCTCAAAATTGACCCCAAAATGAGATTTTTGACTTTGCAAGCCTGTTGTGAGAAACTAGCCCAGCGACTTAATGTTCCTTTCGTGGTGCTGGGTCACAAATATTTGAGCGAAAACACATTCCGACTCTGGTGTGTTCATTCTTAGTTTTGTTCTGACTCTAGAGTCAATGAAAAGAAAAAAGAAAAAAAGATAAATACATAATTGGGATTTTTTTATTTTTTTTATTTAGCCCCAACTCTAAGATACCCAGCTCAGTATGGGTTCACAAAGCATACACACATATACTTGCACGCATGTACGCATAACCATTCACCATAAATCTATACATTCATCCATCCACGTTTAAAACCATCAGACTGACCCGGTCCTGTCTCGCACACGACCGACCTCCGGCAGTGGTGGTGTTAATAATTATCACACGCACGCGAAAGCATACATACATATACTTGCATGCACATACGCAAAACCATTCACCATAAATCTATGCATTCATCCATCCATAAATGCATACATTCAACATCCATCAATCAATCGATTCATCCATCCTCAGGGTTCCCAGGGACCCCCATTTGGGGGTCTATGAAGCACTAAAATTCTACAGGACCCTCTAAAAGAATGCGCAGGGGGTCCCAGGGATGCACTAAAAAAAATTCTTTTTAGCATTCACAATGCCACTGGGACCCTCTATCCCGCCTCTAGGACCCTCTATGCTGTTAGTGAAGGAGTCCCTGGGACCCCTTGTTTTGCGGGACGATTGGGAGCCCTGATCCATGTTTAACCCATTAATAGCCATGCATGCTCCACGCGTGCCTATGCACTGCCAAAGCTACAGAAGCAGAGGAAGGGAAACGATAAATTATATTGGTCTGAATCTTTTGAAAAATGAGTTTTCTACCTTATCCATCATGATTTTTACATCCGGTGTTTGATTCGAGCGCATGCCAATATCAGTTACTGGGATTTGCGAGTGTGATATTGCTTTTATCCTATCTCAAGTGGTTTGCTGTTTATCACACGAGGTCGGAGACCGAGGGTGATAAACAGCAAGCCACGAGAGATAGGATAAAAGCAATATCACACTCGCAAATCCTAATAACGGATATATATCGATATTTTACCTATTTCAGGTGATAATCAAACACACAACGAAGAAGCGAGACGGCCATGCATGCAGATCTAAAATAATACTAACCACTTCACCGTAGCAAGAAAATCCTACTCATCCACAAATAATATAGTTCTCCAAGTTAGAAAGTCGTGAGCTATTTTGATCTTGCACATTGATACATTATGAAAGGAAACATTATTAATCGAAACATGAACCTACTAGAATTTGCTGTATAAAAAATAGCCTTTACAATGACATATCCGTTTTACACTGCAATCACAGGCCATAGTTATTGTCATTTCCCCAATGACGAACTTTCAATGATGACGTAATTTCAGTGATTGCGTAAGTTCACTAAGATGACGTTTTTTGGTGTCCTGCTCAGAAGGCGCTATTTGCAGTGACACTAACTTGAGAAAAGGTTGCCAGCCGCTATTTTTATAATTTGCAATTTCACTAAAAGTTACTATTCACAATTATTTTTTCAATGTAAAATGTTCATCAGAAACAACTTTTTGCATGTATCGGGTTAAGGCATAGGGTTAGGAGTATGTTTGGGCTTTTTGTTTTACTAAACATCACTTGATGCAAATCAAGAAAATATGGCTTGAGTACTGCAGATAGTCGCATGCGAGTGTACCTTGATGTGCGATAATGATAATGATATGTCAAGATAAATAACTGTGACGTCAAGTTTCTAATAGCAACGGTGTATTCTTACACGCGTTTACACTAAGCCTATGGGTTAATATACGCAAATGATATGTCAAGACATTGTTTTATATCACACGCTTCCAGGCCTCTAAGCACTACTTGAAGATCGGTATATCAAGTTTTGTTGTGTGAAGTGAAAAAAATGGCTTCAGGAACCGCTCCCAGATCGAGGTGAGTGTAATATTTTCTCTAACGCATTTATCACAAAACAAACTGCACAGTTTTAGATACACATGTTTACAATTATACGTGTTTCACCGTTTTTGTGAATTTTAAAAATCCTAGGTAACTTTTCTTTGCTGAAGTAAGCTACCCAACTGCGCGCTGTCAGCGTGCATGGCTATGAATGGCCCCAGTGATTTTACTGTATGACTGTTGCGGTGGGGAAGGAAAACATGCGAGAAGTCCAAAAAAATACCAGCTGCTCTGGGTTATACACATACTGGCTGGTTTGGGTTACCTGTTAACTCAAACAATCATGTGTCACCAGCAAATCACAGCATGTTTTACTTCATCATTTAGCGACCCATCTCTCTCTCTCTCTCTCTCTCTCTCTCTCTGATTTTATTGCATCACTATGAGAAAAACCCTTCAAGCGCGCGCATGAAAAAACACAGAAAAAATTTGAATTTTTCTATTTCTCTAGAATATTAGTTTGTTGGGTTGCTTTTGCAACAGAAATTCACAAAACGTTTGTAGGATTTAACACACAAACATTCTTGGCTATTAATGGGTTAAAACCATCAGACTGACCCGGTCCTGTCTCGCACACGACCGACCGTGTACAAATTCCGGCAATGGTTGTGTTGGTGCCTTTCCGGAAGACAAAGCACTCGACGCTACCCTGGCCCAGGCCGTCAGGCAGGAGGACCTCACGAAGGCTTTCCCCGCTGGACGTACGCAGCACCCCGCCCTGACCAGTGTAGCCGTACAGGCCCACCGTCCACCAGTCAGACTGAAAGGGGAATTGGAATTGTTCGGAAATAATTAAGGGGAGTAATTTCATGGTGTGTGGGAGTGATCTTGCCTAATTCAATCGGTCAAACAGGGGAAGTTACTCTACCATAAGGTACAGCCCCAGCTATTGGCTCGCGTGTTTGATTAGACTTACATCACTTAGAACATCTTGCGTCATTTTAAAATTGATGTCATTTATATTTTTACGTCACATTTTGCAAGTTCTCTCAGTTTGTGGCCACGTAGTGGACGCCCCTCATTTTTCAAAAAAAAATCTTTGCAAGTCGCTGACTCCATCCTGCGGTTTCAAGCTTCGACGCCATTGTTGCATTGTTGCTATGGAATTTGACCGAGTAATGGAGGTAAACAATTCTAATTTTCACGACGTGCTCTCCCCTAGTTTTTTTCTGAAAATCGTCTATTGTTATGCACGAAGGATTTACTTGGGGGGAAGCTAAAAGCTCTAACTGAATGTTTCACTTCAACTTGGAAAGAAGGGGAATGGGAAAAAAGTTGTTTTAGGCCGGGTTCACATTAGACGCATAAGTTCCGTACGGAAAACCCTAAATAAGTGGAAGAAAGAAGGATAAAAGTTTACGCATAATGGGGAAATTCGGACACGTGCGCAAATCTTTTCCCTTCTTTGCTTCACTTATTTATGGATTGCGCACGGGTTTCCACACAGAATCTCCGCTTATGTGTGTACACGGCCTTACTGAATTGAAGTATGAAGAAACACACACACTCTCTCTCCCTCTCTCTTTCTCAAATGCACACACACGCTCTGTACACCTGTGCAGGTAAGATAGGACTTCCGACCATACAAAACTTGGGGCAGGAAAAGAGGAATGAATATGGAGATGGGTTAAGAGGTGAGGGGCAGGAAGGGGGGCAAAAGGAGAGAAAATATCATTATTGGTATTGGTATTTGGTATTTGGTATATTCTAGTCACAGTGACTTATCTCTGTGAAATTCGAGCTGCTCTCCCCTGGAGAGCGCGTCGCCGCAAATGCAGCTCCTATCTTCTTTTTTTTTTCTTTCTTTTTTTTTTTTGGGGGGGGGGGGGGGCACAGGGTGAGGAGGGTGTGTGGGCACACTTGGAAAATCTAGCTATCAATTTGGCCATACCAGGCAGCGGGATTTCTCCCTGCTCTTACCGACTTTCAACTGCCGTGTTTTTTTTACGTGCGTAAAGCGCACGGGTCAGACTAGTTTTAAGTCCCCATCCGAAGGACTGGATGTTCAGTTCGATTTTCCTGTCAAACTAGAAAGAAAGGGCGAGGCCGGGATTTGAACCCAGGTCACTCACGTTGCAGTCACGTATTACATTTGGCAGGCGAACGTCTTAACCACTCTGCCACCTTTCTCCCTATAGGACGGGTGAGGGCTGGATAGATGAGGAATATTGGACTCAACTCAACTCTTCTTTATTAATTACTTTATTGAATTACTAGCAAATCCGCTCGCTATGCTTCACGTGCATGCGCACACACACACACACACACACTCTCTCTCTCTCCTTCTGTCATTCAGTCAGGTTTATAGACCAAGGGAAGTAAGCGCTGCCAGCCAGTCCAGCCCATCAGTTACTACCCTTTACTACTACAGCATAATATACGATCTTACAGAAAAGTGAGCCTCCCTTGGCCGAAGATTTGTACTGGATGTTCACAATTTCTATAGGGACCATCTGTGGACCATCTGTGGACCACCACACAAAATTTGAAGTGATTCTGTGCACAGGTTCATGAGCTACTGAGCGAACAAACAAACACACACACACATAGACAGACAGACGGATGGCAAATTAATCTATATTATAATGCGCTAAGGATCTGAGGAGGGGACCCTAAAAACTCGAGTACCGCGTAAATGTCACTTTCGCTCGCGATGCTGGTCAAGATACACGCTTCGTCTATTTATTCCGCAAGGTCGTATTAAAAGTTTTGCTTTTGAAAGTTGATTTTGAAAGCAAAATGTTACTCGCATGTCAATTGGCATTCCCGAAAATTGCCGAAGCTACCTTCGGAAAACACGAAGTTTGCCGAAGTTGATTTTGAAGGCAATGTGTGAAATTTCATCCAAAATGTGGGTCGTCTGCTTCGCCCGAAAATTGCCGGAGCTACCTTCGGAAAACACGAAGTTTGCCAAAGTTATTCAGGTCACATTTCAAGTTGGCTATACAGAGACCGTCAACTTTACTGCATGTAAACTTAATATTCTTTTTTTCATCCGTGGTAATGGTTACTTGAATGAACGAAAAAACACCACTTTGACAATCGAAGGCAATATCATGATGCAGATTGCTAATATCCGTCGCAAAACTGGTGAGTTAAACTGTCTAATTTTGGGTTGACGATCTGTTTGAAGCCAGGTGTTCGGGCAAATCTTGATTTCGGTTTGGCTTCTGCTTCTGTTTCTTTTCTGTGCACAGGTTCATGAGCTACTGAGCGAACAAACAAACACACACACACATAGACAGACAGACGGATGGCAAATTAATCTATATTATAATGCGCTAAGGATCTGAGGAGGGGCCCCTAAAAACTTGAGTACCGCGTAAATGTCAGACTTGTAAATGTAAATGTTACCCTTATAATGAAAAACCCGGAATTTGCCACACCAAAACCCGGAATTTGAGAAAAACCGGAATTCACATGATCTGTACATGACTCGCGATAAAGCGGTTTCTTCTTCTTCTCCTTTCCGCGAACATCGGCATCGATTTTCAATATTGTGATGATTTCTTGGCTCAATTTTGCCAGAAAAGTTTTATTAGTAAATTCAGTCACTAATTCTTAGTAAATTTTAGTATAAAACAAGCTGGAAAAAGCAAAATACCTGGAAATGTCCACGATCGGACAGAGAAAAATCAGATCGGCGGATGCCAAGTTGCAACTCGGCGCCATCGCGATCAATTTTCACTTCATTTTCCGTTGAAAACTTCAAAATTCTCACATCATCGTATTTTCCAGTGATAATATAATCTAAATTGACTCATTTCAAGCCCTAATTACAATCTCTACCATTAAAAAACTGCCTGGAAAGCTCTTCGAATCGACAGTAAAAGTCTGACCGCCATTTGCTCAGTCCCGAAATAGATCGACCAAAATAAAAACATTATTTCACCCCTTTAACCAATGAAAATGCAGCATTATGCATGTGACGTCAAGCATAACCCCTTTTCTGATGACGTAGTGTGTTAGGTACACGTTTCGGTCAACCCTTGCGTCTTTTACTACGAACGGAAACAAATAACAGACGGTTTTTTTCGAAATCCGGAATTTTCAGCGTTCACCCGGAATTTACTATTTTACCCCGGAATTTTAGCAAATTTCCGGAATAATTCCGGCTAAACCGGAATGGTAAACAGGTCTGTGTTACATGACGCCTCTCCCCGGTCAGCTATTTCATTCATTCAGTAAGTACATTAAACAAAATTTGTATTAGAGGACACCATAAATGGGAAGAATCGTTAGTTAAATTGTTGCCATGTGTGTATTGTTACATGATGACATTGCAGGCGATATAATTCAATCGATTTTTAACAGATTCAAATCTCCACATTTTCCTTGGATTGACTTGGAATGTTCACGATTCGGTTTTGGGGGTCTAAACGAAAAGAAAAAAAATGCATTAACAGACTTCCACACTTACCATAGATCAGTGTTGAATTAATGCATATTGCGGAATGTACATTAAGTGAACATGTCCTGCCTGTTTTATTTTTCCAAGTTTAACCTTTACCAGACTTCCTGGGTCGCCCACGACCCATAGACACACAAAAAACGTAATATCTTTAAAACTATTATTTTAAGCAAGCGTCATGAAATTTCATGACTGTCAAAACTGTTAATGGCTTTAAGGGTGTCAAATTCCCTTAACCTTTACCACACTTCCTGGGTCGCCCACGACCCATAAACACACAAAAAGTGTTATATCTCTAAAACTCTAGCCAGTTCTTCTTCTTCTTCTTCGGACAGGTTCCTATCAATTATGAACGCAGATGCTTCATGCTGCCGTGCGGAGCACGGGTTTATCTAGCTTCATTATAATAATACAGGCATAGATGTCCTCAATTTCAGGGTTCGTGGGGACTTGGAAGAGTGCCAAAAAAGGACCTTAAAAGGACCTTTAAAGGACCAGCAAATTTTTTAAAGGACCTATTTAAATCTTGTTTGTAGTTGTACTTGCAGACATGGTGGGCGCAGAGCCGGACGCTGACAATTGTGGCTGAGCAGATTCATTTGTTGCAGTAGTACTTCTGCTGCTTGCAAAAAAGTCGGTCACATTGCACCTCGATTCCGCCTTGTGCCTTCTTTCAGCTTTCTTGTGATTTTCAGTCTTTGCATGTTGTTTCAGCACCAACTCTCCCATTGACAAGATGTTGATGTTTTTTTCATAATATGCACAACGAACTGCATGTTTTGTTTTGGGAGTTCATTTCTTATGACAAGGTACTTAGTTTTGTTTTTTTGGCCCGATTAAAGGATTTAAACTGACCGCACCAATTTTAAAAGGACCTTTGACTGATTTGAAAGGACCTCCTTGCTGATATAAAGGACTTTACAGGCCTTTTGAAGACCAATCAATTTCACAGCACTTTAAAGCACCTGAAAGGACCCCACGAACCCTGCTCATACAAAGGATTTTGTTGCAGTCACGGCACACACAAGAAACACTACAGAAGGAAATATTCTATATTTTTTTCTTATGAGAAAACTCACTGTGGACATCAACTGACTGGCAGAAACGGCCTCCATCTCTTCTTGGCTGTTGAGAACGAGCGGGTAGGCATGGATCCAACTGCACCGCAGCGCAGGGGTGCCCCCGGCGGTCGGCATGTACTTGTAGCATCGCCCGTTAAGGAGTAGGAAAGAGAAAGGGCACACCAGTTCTGCACCATCACCAGCAAAAGTTCGGTGTTGAAGCGAGTCAGTTTCATTTCACTACTGTGCGCATCACACAGTTTGTTTCAAGGTTTATACAGACAAACCTCTATTTTAACCTCTTCACTGCCCCGTCATGGATATTTCCGTCAACTTCCGGTGACCTATAAACTGCCCCGTCACGGAAATATCCGTCATAGGGTTATTCTAAGAGTTTCCCTTTTTCTATCCATATGCTTTCCGCAGTATGTTGGAATGCATGTGAGAGTGTTCTCAAATGATAGTATATTCAATTCCCTTTCAGAAAAGCATAGGTTATATGCACTTTTATTCAGAAATATTTGCGATAGACTCAGCAACCTAAAACGGCTTGGCAAATAGTTGCCCCGGAACCGGAAACGGGCTCGGCAGTGAAGGGGTTAAGACTTCCAAAATGTCCGGAAAAATCGGTCGTAAATTGGAGGGGTCGTATGACGGAGGTTTTCACTGGCAGCCGTAGAAAGAAAAAGTTCAGCACAGTTCATACTCTCTTCTTCATGCACACATACAATGACATATTAAAACTGGATTTGGGTCTTTCCAACTCCATAGGATTGTGCAATCGATATTACAGTTTCACTTCGCCGACTTCTTTTAATCACCTCCACTCTCGTCCAAAGTCAGTGGTTTTCTTTTTCAAAGTCAGTGGTTTTCATGCTTTTCCTACGCTTTCCGCCATCTTTTTCTACAACAAGGGAAGCGACTCCGCTTTCAGGCCCTTGACCGTGGTTGTTTCCCTTTGCTCGAAGTCTATGCAGACGACAGCAACGGTCGTAAAAACCAACAAAATGGCTGTCGTAAGTCGCGTTTTAGAGGAAGTAGTTTAAGAGAGGTCGTTTACATAGTAAAAATGCATCTGTGCCAACAAATCCGGTCTCAAATGAGAGGTGGTCGCTTAACAGAGGGTCGTAAAATAGGGGT